>CAUDMG010000569.1:5133202-5220702 GCA_958450375.1 Homarus gammarus
TCTCTCTCTCTCTCTCTCTCTCTCTCTCTCTCTCTCTCTCTCTCTCTCTCTCTCTCTCTCTCTCTCTCTACGTTCGTGAAGAAAAATTGAAGTTCCATTTTTTTTCTAATTTTCATTTTATTTATTTTTGGGATGAGTTTTTTTGTTTGTATTTGTTTTGCTTTTCTTGTTCGTCTTCTTCTCTTGTTTGTGTTGTTGTTGTTTGTTGTTATTGTGTTGTTGTTTATGCAGTTTCCTTATTATAACCCTTCTCTTCCATCCACCTTCTTTATCTCCCTCTCTCTTTTATCCTCTCTCCTTAACTACGTCTCTCTTCCTCATCCCCTCATTATCTCCCCCTCCCTTCTTCCTTTCTTTTCTCTGTTCTCCTCTTCTCACCCCTACATTACCTCCCTTCCTTTATTCTCTCTCTTATTACATCTACCCCCTCATCATATCCTTGTTATCTTCCCTCTTTATTCTACTCTTCCTTTCTATATCTCCCTTTATTCACCCTCTCTTTATTTCTTCTTCCTTTCTTCTCTCTTATATTATTTCTCTCCTTCCCTTCACACCCCCCATTACCCCCTTCCCCTTTACGTTCCTTCTTCCTTCCCTTTCCCCACTTCCCTCCCCCTGCTACCCTCCCTTCCTTTCCCTCCCTCCCTTCCTCCCTCCCTCGCTTCCTTCTCTTTTCTTCCCCTTTTCCTCTCCCTTACTATCCCTTAAGAGGTCCCAGGCAACAAATGTATTGGAACGACCGTGAACAAAGGGTCAAGACTCACCCCGGGGGGCTAAGGGTGACGGAGGAGTAGAGTAGGAGGGGTGAAGGGAGAAGAGATGAGTGAGGGTGTAGGGGTTGAGGGGTGAGGTGGATTGACGATGGGGAGACGAGGTGTGGAGTTGGGGTGATGGGGAACGGGTGGTGGGGATGAGAGGGTGTGGAGGAAGGGAGGGAGGGAGTGGGGGGGGAGCAGTGTAGGCTTACTGTAACATGTGACGTCTTCCATATCACAGAACGTGTCTCACTAAATACTGTGCCTCCCCTCTCTCTCTCTCTCTCTCTCTCTCTCTCTCTCTCTCTCTCACAGATTTTCATCAAGAATGTTGTGACCTTGTTACACCACAACAACACACCTCAGTGTTAACAATCATAATACATAACCTGTCGTGTGGATAATTGACCCTGATGGTGAAGGTGAGGTGTACAGTACTAGGGTGGAGTGTATGTATGGATCAGGAGACACTTTGGTCGGTACAGTAAACATCTCTAACTCACTTAAGCCACGACACAAGGATGACGACCAGAATGACTTGAGGACAAATCTATTTAACATTCGAAACGACGAGAATCCGGATCTAATATCGATTATTTAAGGAATGGGTGATGATTGTGCCTCACCAGTCTTGTGTTTCTCTCGTAGTGGGCAAAGGTGTCACGCTCTGTATCCACAAGGCGTGACACGGGGGTGGGGGGAGGTCTGTCACACAATAACACGGCCGCAAGAGGTAGTTAAAACTGATGGACTCTGGAACCCTCAAGGAAGCGACTCTCTCTCTCTCTCTCTCTCTCTCTCTCTCTCTCTCTCTCTCTACGCCGTCGCCCACAACATCTGACGGCCTAAACGGACAATATTCCAACAACCAAAACTTTGGCCAACTCAGACTTGGTCCTGATGTCTCCAAGTTAGTTCCCGCTCCCTTCCTTCCTTCCTCTCTTCCTCTCCCTCTTTCTCTCTTCCTCTTTATTTCTCTTGCTTTCATTCGTCTTTTCCTCTTGCTCATGCTTTCCTTTCTCTCTTCCTCTCCTTCTTTCTCCTGCTTTCCTTCCTCTCTTCCTATTCCTCTCGCTCCCTTCCTTCCTTCCCCTCTCTGACTCTTTGTCCCTACACCCTTCCTACCTCACCAACTATACGCTCTTCCCTACCCTACCCTACCCTACCCTACCCTACCCTACCTTCCTCTTCCCTATACCCTCTCCTCCCCCTCTTCTTCCCTCCTCCCCCCCCCGCCCCCACACACAGTCACACCCCCTACCAGAGAACTGCCGTATCCCAGCAATTTAACGCATCGCTGACTAAACGACCTCACCCTGATTAACAAGTTAGTTCAAGTTAATTCAAGTTAATCCGACATTTGCCCTCAATAAGACCCGCTGAGACAAAGAGACCCGGAACGAGATCTGGGTTACGTTATGTTACGTTACGTTACGTTATGTTACGTTACGTTATGCTAGAGTAGAGTAAGAGAAGCTAGAGTAGGTTAGGTTAGGTTAGGTTAGGTTAGGTGAAGATATGTTAGATTAAATCAAAGTAAGTCAGATTAGATAAAGTAAAGTAAGATGAGGTAAAAATCAGGTTAGGTTAGATTAAATGAAGGAGATTAAGTTAGGTTAAGTTAGATTAAGGTTAGTTAAGTTACACATCCTGGTCTTAATCAGAGACTTAACAGACAGACCTTTGAGCCAGCAGTAATCACAAGCAAAAAAGTCAATGGAGAAATTACATACTTTAATCTTAACCCTCCCCTCCCCTCCCCCCTACTCTGACGTCATACTAGGGCGACAACAAGGCTTTCTTCTCCCCCCACCCCCATTACTCCTCCCCTCGCAACCCCCACCTCTGATTGGTTACCATTGTCCTGCTGAGTTAACCAATCATAATGCGATCTGCAGCCGTCCTTTTAGATCCAGGGGTCCAGTCCGAAAAAAAAGGGGATTTTTTTTCCTTTTATTTATTCAGGCGAGTTTGCTTTAGTTAGGCCTTTTGTGGATGACGGGAGGCTTTTTTTTTTTTAATGTCTGTGAATTTCTTGTAAGTTTAGTGGATGAATGTTTATTTGTATTTGTTTTGTATTTACTATAAAACAATTGATCGGGTTTTGTCTCTTGTTTTTGTTGTTCTTGTTATAGTAGTAGTAGTAGTAGTAGTAGTAGTAGTAGTAGTAGTTAAGGTAGATAGTTTTATATTAGAATAGTCAGGTAATAAAATGGTGTAGGTGTGGCTAGAAGGGGAGGTTGAAGGCCATAAAACAGTGGAAGTATTATTATCGTTATTATAATTATTACCATCATCATCATCATCATCATCATCATCATCATCATCATCATCATCTACACCAAGTCACTCCACTAAGACGTGATCACTTGGCTGTCAGAACCGAACTTATAAACTGTGACGGAAATATACTAATGGAGGAGCCACAAGACCCAACTAGTTAACTTTAAATGTCCCCAGGAGTTTAAATGAAGTCTCTCTCTCTCTCTCTCTCTCTCTCTCTCTCTCTCTCTCTCTCTCTCTCTCTCTCTCTCTCTCTCTCTCTCTCTCTCTTGTACACATTTCCCGTCAAGTTTTCGTGAACAGTTTTACTTCCATTTTTCAGAAAGATAAAATCCTGAACTGGCAGAGCGAATGTGACACCCGAGGGAGAATGACCGATAAAAGAGGAGATAAGGATAGACTTGGAGAATGAATGACGGAGATAGTAATGATAGGAACGGTAATAGGAGGGAATCACGGATAATGGGGACGGATAATGGGGAATAATATATTGTGATACGCTTGTAGAAAAAGAGGAACGGATAATAATTTGGATAAAGGAGGGAGGTAGGGAAAATGACGATAGGTTAGAGGGGCAGTCGAGTCGTCTATAAAGGGGTAAGAGATATGGAGAGCCACTAAAGATGGGACGAATTAAGGTGAATAAAAAGATAACATGCGTAAGAAAGGATCGATAAAGGAGTAAGAATAACAGAATTAATAAAGATGTGAAGAAAAATGTAAATAAACACAGATTAGTAAGATAGACTCGATAAAGAAATGTTACGGGTGATGGATGATGGAAAGCGGATGATGGTGGGTGACGTTGACGGGTAAAGTTCAGGTGTGATGGATAACGGGTAAGCGGGTAAAGGTTGATGGGTGAGTGGATGATGGGTAGCCAGTGATGAATGACGGGTAACAGGTGACGGATGATGGATAGCGAATGACGGGTGAGGGATAACGGGTGACGGATGATGAGAAGCGGGTAGAATGACTGCTGCTGTTCATTTACTGCAACTACTACTACACTACTTGGCTGTCACTCGGAATCGAGTATGACGATCATCCAGCTATGATACAATGACATGAGTTATTAAGGATGTCACTTTCGTTGGTGAGCTCTGGGGTGACTAGAGAGACCGATACGGGACCGGCAAGGTCTTCCACGGATGTTGCACATGTGGAGGGCTACATCTAGTGCGGGAGGGGCGGCGGCAGCGCCTTTCTGGCGTTGGCGCTCGTCTGCCTCGGTATACAGTCAGGCTAACTCGAAAGTATTGACACCTTCTTCTGTGGTGCTCCTCCAAACGCTGTGGTGTGGAGTAATCGTCTGCCATAAGAGGTTGCAGAGTTTGTTTTTGTTTTGATCTGTGATTATGATTGTGTTTTCGACCGCTTAAGCATGACCTTACTGAGTGCGGTTGCCCAGTCAGGTTGATTCTTTTGGCAGGCTATGTTTAGGGCACCTAATCTAGCCCCCTCCCCTTGTGGGGTGAGCAGAGTGGCTCCTCGAAAGAGCTGCTCAGTCGCACAGACAGGACCGGATTGCACTGCTGCCCAGATCCCAGTGCATAAACGACCATCTTATCTGTGCCACCCATCTGCAGAGCTGTGGCTAGAGATTCCCGGCAGTCATCTCTGCCTGTCACCGTCGCCATTCGTCCGTCGCCATGGGACTTTTGTGGGTATAAGGGTTTGATGAGCTGGGTGATGGCTGTGCGTGATTTGATTTATAATAATAATAATAATAATAATTAACGGTTTATTGAAGGAGCTTGGCAGCCAGAAGGCTGAAAATATACAGTTACATATTTGGGGAATGGGTTACGAATTACAAATAATATACAAGTAACATAAGTGACACAAATAAGACATATAATAACTTAGATGGGGAAAAGCTCAAACTACAGTTCATTTCAACATAGTGACAGTGTTACAGTATTACAAGTTATTGATAATTTTTACAATGGTTGGGACTGGGCTGTTCTTATAGCGATCAGTTCGTGCACGTATGGGCTGGATGCGGTTGTGGTGTCGAACAGCAATTCTCGGACAAGGGACCTCGGGTGGTAGTAGGAGCCGGTGTCGGGGATGGTGTAGAAGCTTCTTACCAAATTTGCAGATGAGGTCGTGGTGAGGCAGGAGCGCAGGCTGTAACCACACATCTTGGCTCTCCCCTTTCCTGATCCAGTGGTGCAAATGTCACAATGACTGGGGCGAGGGAGAGTTGCAATGAACTGTCGATAGCCCAGTTTGTTGGGTTTCGCCTTAGTAGCCTATCCATCATGCATTGCCGTCTTCCGTCGGTGTAGTCGTTGGGTTTCCATGGTGGTCACCTCTTCCGTTTATACCTCCGTTGGGGTCTTTTTGGAGCTCTATAAGCATGTCTGCCTAATGTAGGGCTCCACCACAGATTTTTCGTTCGGGGTATACTCCCGTAGCCTTATACCTACCAAGGTTAATCCGCAATACAGCGGAGCAGTGGTTGGGAGGCGACAGGACGTGTCCACGTGCCAGTGAGCCTATACGTCATCCCTCTGGGGCCCACTGCCACTCCGAAATCCGCTGCTGGTCTAGCCTGGGCCCAAGAGGTAACCAGTTACCGTATGTTGGCACGAGGAGGCACATTAGGAGTCTTGATGGTGAAGAGGCTGTGTACTGGTAGGGGAAGACATGCAAGATGCTTCCCTGTTCGCCACGAGGGCTAGCCAGCGGCGGCAGCTGAAAGCGAGGGGAAGCAAGCAGTGCTTGCACCTTAACACTAGCAAAATGCTGCCATACTAGACGCATTACACCACCCTGTGTGTGTGTGCAGACACACACACACACACACAGGTCAAGGTTATAACTATTTAGACTCCCTAAAACTTTAAGCCTCATTGTAGAAACGAAGATGGGAAAAGTGTAACTTTACACGGAGGAAAAAAGACAATGGAATTTCTTAATTTAACGCTCAGAGGCAAAAGTTAACGTTCAAAGGGAAAAGTTTTGATGTTATAGCTCAGTTGGGAGTAACAAAAAGTAATGAGTGGAATAGAATTTTTCAAACAAAAGAACAAATGGGAAAATAAAACTCCAGGTTAGGTTAGGTTAGGTTAGGTAATACCTCATAAGAAGCGAAGAAAGAAAATAGAGAAATATTTAACAAATATTGAGTCTAAGAAACAATAAATATCCAAGAATAAACGAAAATTAAAACACAATGGCAGAGGAAATATTTATACTAAACACATGACGTCACCTCACACTCACATCACCCGTCCCTAAAGAATAGATAAGAGATAGAGAGATAGATGTATAGAGATGTTGAGAGAAGGATAGGTAGATAGACAGCATAATATAACCTATACACATATCACATATGAGAACATTAACAGGCAATGTGGCTGTCGTGTAACAAGGCTAATAAAGTACTTGGGTTCATACAAAGGAGTGTTAGTTGCAAGACTAGCGAGGTCATCCTAAAACTATATCTTGCTCTTGTGAGACCACACCTGGATTACGCAGTTCAGTTCTGGTCACCGTATTACAGGATGGATATAGAATCATTGGAAAGAATTCAATATAGAGACAGGTTAAAGCATCTTAATTTGCACTCCCTCGAGAGACATAGAGTGAGGGGCGACCTGATAGAGGTGTATCAGTGGAAGTCAGGGCTAAACAAAGGGGACATTACAAAGGTACTCAAACTATCCAACCAGGAGCGAACTCGTAACATTGGTTTTAAATTAGACAAATTTTGATTTAGGCGTGAAATAGGTAAACACTGGTTTGGAAACAGAGTAGTGGATGAATGGAACAAGTTACCAAATATCATCATTAACTCGAATACGCTGAATAGCTTCAAACATAGGTTGGATGCTTATATGAGCAATAGGGGTTGGGTGTAAACGGGACTGCCCAGTATGGGCCAATAGGCCCGCTGTAGTTTCCTCCATTCTTGTGTTCTTGTGTGTCCAAGAACAAGAGTGAGGACGAGCTGCTGTAGTACAACACATAATAATATTTTACCACCAACTGGCGAAATAAATTACTGACGGTTCATCGATCCAGCACAATACATGACGCTGTACACAGTGTATCGCTCAGTACACAGTGTACCGCTCAACACACACCTCACAAGGTTTCCTCCCCTGTACTGCGGCGCCCTCTGTTCACCTTCTGTAGGAAACATTCCAGTATGGTTCGCGTTTCGTAAGTTTGATCAAAAGCTGCGAACGTTTGGAAAATATTCACCTCCCGAGTCTGTTTAGTGAAGGCGGAAACATGAGTGACCAGTTTGGTCTGACACGTTGACCGTCGACTAAGGGTGACATAAGGTTCCCGGCCATTGTTATATTAGTCGGATTTGGTTTGTAAATGAACCAGACTGTTGACATAATTGGCAGCTCCTGGAAGCTTACAATGTTGACCTTCTGATACTTGACGGCGAGGAATGTCTGAAGTGTTAGTAGCGGTAAACAGTACTTGATGTTGAACAGGTAGAGGCAGGTAATGAAGGGATGGTCTACAGGTAGAGGCAGGTAATAAAGGGATGGTCTACAGGTAGAGGCAGGTAATAAAGGGAAGGTCTACAGGTAGAGGCAGGTAATAAAGGGAAGGTCTACAGGTAGAGGCAGGTAATAAAGGGAAGGTCTACAGGTAGAGGCAGGTAATAAAGGGAAGGTCTACAGGTAGAGGCAGGTAATAAAGGGAAGGTCTACAGGTAGAGGCAGGTAATAAAGGGATGGTCTACAGGTAGAGGCAGGTAATAAAGTGATGGTCTACAGGTAGAGGCAGGTAATAAAGGGAAGGTCTACAGGTAGAGGCAGGTAATAAAGGGATGGTCTACAGGTAGAGGCAGGTAATAAAGGGATGGTCTACAGGTAGAGGCAGGTAATAAAGGGATGGTCTACAGGTAGAGGCAGGTAATAAAGGGATGGTCTACAGGTAGAGGCAGGTAATAAAGGGAAGGTCTACAGGTAGAGGCAGGTAATAAAGGGATGGTCTACAGGTAGAGGCAGGTAATAAAGGGATGGTCTACAGGTAGAGGCAGGTAATAAAGGGATGGTCTACAGGTAGAGGCAGGTAATAAAGGGATGGTCTACAGGTAGAGGCAGGTAATAAAGGGATGGTCTACAGGTAGAGGCAGGTAATAAAGGGATGGTCTACAGGTAGAGGCAGGTAATAAAGGGAAGGTCTACAGGTAGAGGCAGGTAATAAAGGGATGGTCTACAGGTAGAGGCAGGTAATAAAGGGAAGGTCTACAGGTAGAGGCAGGTAATAAAGGGAAGGTCTACAGGTAGAGGCAGGTAATAAAGGAAGGTCTACAGGTAGAGGCAGGTAATAAAGGGAAGGTCTACAGGTAGAGGCAGGTAATAAAGGGAAGGTCTACAGGTAGAGGCAGGTAATAAAGGGAAGGTCTACAGGTAGAGGCAGGTAATGAAGGGATGGTCTACAGGTAGAGGCAGGTAATAAAGGGATGGTCTACAGGTAGAGGCAGGTAATAAAGGGATGGTCTACAGGTAGAGGCAGGTAATAAAGGGATGGTCTACAGGTAGAGGCAGGTAATAAAGGGAAGGTCTACAGGTAGAGGCAGGTAATAAAGGGATGGTCTACAGGTAGAGGCAGGTAATAAAGGGATGGTCTACAGGTAGAGGCAGGTAATAAAGGGATGGTCTACAGGTAGAGGCAGGTAATAAAGGGATGGTCTACAGGTAGAGGCAGGTAATAAAGGGAAGGTCTACAGGTAGAGGCAGGTAATAAAGGGATGGTCTACAGGTAGAGGCAGGTAATAAAGGGATGGTCTACAGGTAGAGGCAGGTAATAAAGGGATGGTCTACAGGTAGAGGCAGGTAATAAAGGGATGGTCTACAGGTAGAGGCAGGTAATAAAGGGAAGGTCTACAGGTAGAGGCAGGTAATAAAGGGATGGTCTACAGGTAGAGGCAGGTAATAAAGGGATGGTCTACAGGTAGAGGCAGGTAATAAAGGGATGGTCTACAGGTAGAGGCAGGTAATAAAGGGATGGTCTACAGGTAGAGGCAGGTAATAAAGGGATGGTCTACAGGTAGAGGCAGGTAATAAAGGGATGGTCTACAGGTAGAGGCAGGTAATAAAGGGATGGTCTACAGGTAGAGGCAGGTAACAAAGGGAAGGTCTACAGGTAGAGGCAGGTAATAAAGGGATGGTCTACAGGTAGAGGCAGGTAATAAAGGGATGGTCTACAGGTAGAGGCAGGTAATAAAGGGATGGTCTACAGGTAGAGGCAGGTAATAAAGGGAAGGTCTACAGGTAGAGGCAGGTAATAAAGGGAAGGTCTACAGGTAGAGGCAGGTAATAAAGGGATGGTCTACAGGTAGAGGCAGGTAATAAAGGGATGGTCTACAGGTAGAGGCAGGTAATAAAGGGAAGGTCTACAGGTAGAGGCAGGTAATAAAGGGATGGTCTACAGGTAGAGGCAGGTAATAAAGGGAAGGTCTACAGGTAGAGGCAGGTAATAAAGGGAAGGTCTACAGGTAGAGGCAGGTAATAAAGGGAAGGTCTACAGGTAGAGGCAGGTAATAAAGGGAAGGTCTACAGGTAGAGGCAGGTAATAAAGGGAAGGTCTACAGGTAGAGGCAGGTAATAAAGGGAAGGTCTACAGGTAGAGGCAGGTAATAAAGGGATGGTCTACAGGTAGAGGCAGGTAATAAAGGGATGGTCTACAGGTAGAGGCAGGTAATAAAGGGATGGTCTACAGGTAGAGGCAGGTAATAAAGGGAAGGTCTACAGGTAGAGGCAGGTAACAAAGGGATGGTCTACTGGCCTGAAACAATACCGGCATTTAGTTTATCGTTCCATTTGATTGTGTTTTGGTACACAAAAATTTGACTTGGTAATTCTGTTTTGAAATACAAGCCTGACGGGCCGTGACTTGAGGCAACCACCACAGTTCACTGTCTCGCGCACCGGAAATATTGACCTTCTGTTGCGGTGTTAACACGAAGGATGACAGGTAATTATTATGATAACCTGCAGTAGTTCTTTGTTTACCTGTGTCACTGACCTGCAGTAGTTCTTTGTTTACCTGTATCACTGACCTGCAGTAGTTCTTTGTTTACCTGTATCACTGACCTGCAGTAGTTCTTTGTTTACCTGTATCACTGACCTGCAGTAGTTCTTTGTTTACCTGCAACACTGACAGTTGTGCTCTGACCTACCTGAGATAGGCAACTGAACTACACCTGTGTATTATTAAGCCAATGATCCCCAGGTAGGATGTACCTATGGTCCCCAGGTAGGATGTACCTATGGTCCCCAGGAAGGATGTACCTATGGTCCCCAGGAAGGATGTACCTATGGTCCCCAGGAAGGATGTACCTATGGTTCCCAGGAAGGATGTACCTATGGTCCCCAGGAAGGATGTACCTATGGTCCCCAGGAAGGATGTACCTATGGTCCCCAGGAAGGATGTACCTATGGTCCCCAGGAAGGATGTACCTATGATCCCCAGGAAGGATGTACCTATGGTCTCCAGGAAGGATGTACCTATGGTCCCCAGGAAGGATGTACCTATGGTCCCCAGGAAGGATGTACCTATGGTGTCCAGGAAGGATGTACCTATGGTCCCCAGGAAGGGTGTACCTATGGTCCCCAGGTAGGACCTACCTATGGTTCCCAGGAAGGATGTACCTATGGTCCCCTGGAAGGATGCTACACCCTTAGAACAGTTTAACATAAGGACAGCCGTTGTTTCTCTCCCTGGAGGGACGTGGACTCTGTGCCCCGTTGCCTCTACAATGACCTGTACGTCAGCGGCTGTCATGTTTCCAATAGGTAAACAAACACGGAACTATGAATGAGAGTGAGACCTGGGACTCATTCACACTACATCAATTCTTTATACCATTTTAAATAATAAATCAGCATTTGTTTCACGTTAGATAAAACTTTCATAATATTAAAGTTACTGTCTGTTGTTACTGATCCAACATATTAAATAGTTTGGGTTCCTTTTAATGAATATTTTGGGGAATATTTGTGTACACGATAAAAAGAAGTTGACCAAATATTGTTATAAATTTCTGCCTTTCTCCATAACCTTTGGCCTGTGAGAGTCATCCACTGACAGACAAACATACAGACATACAACCCCACAAATACCTGCTGACAACACTCGCTTACTGAAGTTTGACACTGCCCCAGGCCGTGTGTGTTGTATCTTGTTACAGTATGAAACACACACACACACACACACACACACACACACACATCATGACCCAGTATGGTAATGACTCTCACGGGTCATCTGTCCAACTAGTTTCTTAGTGATTAGTTTACATGCCCACGTAAGGTCAAGGTTGAACCGTAAGCCTTTTAACAAGGGTAAGGAGCTTTGTTTTACCCTAGGTTAAAAAGCAGCTGTTAAGGTAGATAGTGTAGTTGGGACTGTACCGCTGTTCTACCATCTGAATTATTGTTGAGGTCGTACCGAAGTGCTTCAATATGTAACGAAGTCCCTTACGTTGTCCACTCTGTTCTGTTTAAATCTGCAACACGTGTTGAATATCATTATTAAACTCATGATTCTTCTCACACAGTTGTCTCGGCGTGAAGATATGGACCAACGTAGACCTTGCTACTGTCAGTCTGCAGTGGCCTCACCTGCGGTACAGGTAAGTCTAATGAACATCATACAACTAACAGGCAGGAATGACACGACCCGTTGAGTGACTCACTAATTGACTCCTGTATATCATCATTACTTTAGTCTCACTCCACTCGGCTGGTTTTTGTTGTTTTAAAATCCACCAACAAGTGTGTACAGGTTGCCCCTCAGGTGAAGGTCACGTGCACACCTGCTGCTGGTTTTCGCTACGTCATCTGACCTCCAGTGCTGCCACCTCAGTCTCGTAATTTAACCAAATCGTATTTGTTTTGTTTGTTTGTCTGTCTGTTTACCAAGTCAATACCACTGCGAATATTTTATGTTTTTGTAAGAATGTTCATTGTGTCCGGTTGACAATTTGACAACGAATGTACTGAGATGTACTGAGTCATACATCTTTATGATAATTATCCCCAAAAGAAACTTATCAAACTTCTTAATTGAAGCCGTCAATGATTAACGATAATTAATCGAATTGTAAGAGAGCGGATTACTTCATCTTACATACAGGAGTTGTAACAGAGTTCACCAAGATGGTGGCACATCAATGTTCATCATACAAAACGCGATTGTTGTATAATGTTTCTGTTGGGTTTTTCATGTCTGTTAACAGGGCGGCGTCACCCATGGAAAACTGGAATAATTATATACAGCCATAGAGATATAAGTAAATCATATTACCTTCATACATTAGGGAGAACCATGCCTGGGTGTGGAGTCGACCAGCGGGATACTGTTAGTCACATTATCGAGACCACGTTCATAGATGATCTTCCCTCTTTTTATATTAATTTATCAAGAACGAAATATATGGCATTGTTTCTCCTGTGAACATTAACGTATAATTAAAACAAGAGATCGAAAATATGTTAATGATAATTATGTCCTTAACGAGCATCTGTAATTAAAGATGATGAAAGCCGTATTATTTACCTGTATGTCACCAGGGTTATATTTCGAGAGGTGTCGTCAACCGGCCTTCAAAGTGTAGCCGGTAATTGCTTCATTCTTCTTCAAGGTGAACGATTGATATCAGAAGTCCGGATGTTCTCGAGGAAGATCTTAGAGTGTCAGAGTAAGTTGCTATATATCGTAAGAGAATTTTTTCCCCCTTGACAGATTCTGAATAAGTTCTACACATTTATTTTTTTATTTTACATTTGGGGATTTAAGATTACTTTTGTCTAAGATATGACATAGTGTTGGTGTTGTGTAGTGTTGGTGTTGTGTAGTGTTGGTGTTGTGTAGTGTTGGTGTTGTGTAGTGTTGGTGTTGTGTTGGTGATGGTGTTGTGTAGAGTTGGTGTTGAAGTGTTAAGTTGGTATTGTTATATAATATTTTTGGTGGTACTATAAACAGCCATAGAGATATAAATAAAACCTGTTACCTTTATGAACCAGGAACAGTTGTAGCGTGAGTGTTGGGTCGACCAGCGGCAGCCAGACAGTCACCTGGTCGACCTCAACAGCCCATCATCATCGATCCTTTTTGTGTGATTATTTCTACGTCTACACAACAATGTCCTACACTGTACAGCAAAGTAAACAGCGTTAAGTCTCCCATAAACATTTACGTCAAACGATAAGAAAGGAATTAATTACGGTGTTATTGCTCTGTCCTTCACGTACTATTAAAAGAGATGAAGAAAGCCGTATTATTTACATGCATGCCTTGAGGATTATATGCTGTTGATGATGCACTGTGTTGGTGGCCTGTAGTGTTGGTGTTGTGCAGATGTACCCGGGCGTAAACTAGCAACCCATAGACTAGTGCTGTAGCCACTCGGCCACCACAACAACCCTCCCTCCTTGCAACGACCTTCAATCATTTGTTTAACAATTTCGAGCAAACATAAGAACATAAGAATGGAGGAAACTGCAGCGGGTCTATTGGCCCTTTGTTGGGCAGTCCCGTTTACACCCAATCCCTGCCCATCCAACCTATGTTTGAAGGTATCCAGCGTTAATGATGATGTTTGGTAACTTGTTCCACTCATCCACTACTCTATTTCCAAACCAATGTTTACCTATCTCGCGCCTAAATCACAACACAAAACGAAAAATCATGAAAATTAAATAAATTCCCAAATATACACAGAAGCACACTACAAAAACAACAGCTAAACATCAAAGCAACTCAAGAAAGTCTCACTCACTCACCACACACCCAACAGCAACGCTCAGGCTTAGACACTGTACTTGGTATGGGCGGGCGCGTGATCCGGCGTGTCAACAAAGCGGCCGGGAGGTGACCCAGCTGTGGCCGGCTCACTGCCACCAGAACAAACAATGATGCCTTCACACACTCACACCCGAGTTGAATACTGCTGTGTGTGGCGGTGGTGGAGGAAGACTGAGGTGAGGTGAGGTGGAGAGGGGATATAACGGTGATATATAGGCTGAGGTGAGGCTCATATAGGATATCAGGGGAGTATGTAGGCTGAGGTGAGGCTTATATAGGATATCAGGGGAGTATATAGGCTGAGGTGAGGCCTAGGAAGGATATCAGGGGAGTATATAGACTGGGGTGAGGCCTAGGAAGGATATCAGGGGAGTATATAAGCTGGGCAGGAAGGGCTTGTGAGAAATATATATAAATTTTGTGAGAAAATGAGAGATTTGTGAGAGAGGATACTTGGTGGAGAAGGAGGAAGAAGAGAAGAGGTAATGGAGTAAGAATGGGAAGAGGAGGAGTAGGAGGAAAGGAAAATGGAGAGGAGAGGAGAGAAGATGGTAGAAGAAAGGAGAAGGAAGATTTGGAGGAGAGAGGAAGAATTTCAAAATGTCCAGTAATTTATGTTTTTTTCCTTCATATGACGTCCAACTTCTCAAATTGTAAGGAGAGAAAAAATTATTCCTTTTTTTGAGGGGGAGGAACTAATATATACATGGAGATATACATATAAACACATAATCATACAATATTATACACATATATGAACTCGGTTAAGTTAAGTATGTTTCGTAATAACGTTATATTAAGAAATGGTAAGGTTAGCTTCAGGTGAACAGGTGACGGGAGGTAACAGCGACCAGCCTCGGGAAAGATGTCTAACCGACCCACCTCCAGCCAGTCCACCATAACAGTGTCGATTGTTACTCGGTGTCCGCGGCTGACGACAACATTTATTAATATTACTTCAATTTAAACGTTTTGTGACACCTCCAGTACAATATTATACTTGAACGATGTTTATAGGAACCCGTGAGATAAAATTCATACTGCGAAAAATAGAGAAAAGTTTTATAAGTGAGAAATATATCAACTTTCTTCCTTTTACACATGACTGGCTATCAAGTTATTTATCTTGCAGTGATACTTTAAGCAATTAATTATATTATGAATGTACTAAATGACATGAATTGTTTTTAAGTTTAATTATATTGATAGTAATTTGTGTCGTAAGTGTGGTAAGCTTGAAAGTTTGTGTTGTGGGGCTCTGACGTCACCAGCGTGTCAACACAGCATCGCCCTCAGGTAAGTAAATAACACCTGTATAACATAACACCTTGGCCAACCTGTGTGTCTAGGATTATTATTATTATTACTATTATTATTATTATTACTATTATTATTATTATTATTATTATTATTATTATTACTTTTATTATTGTTATTACTATTATTATTATTATTATTATTATTATTATTATTATTATTACCCGATATTATTATCATCCCTTACCGTCCCTCCTTCCCCTCCTATCCCTCCTATCCTTCCCATTTTCCCATTCCTCCTACCCCTCTCATCCCTCCTACCCCAAATCCCACCCCCTCCCTATTCATCATCACCTATCCACCTCCCCTCCCTTTTATACCCTCCCATTCCCCTTCCATCCCCCTCCCACCCTCGTCACCCACTAACACGGTAATTTGTTCGATTAAGTAAAAAAAATAAATAAGAAAAATCAGGTTTGGTTTAGCGTCAGTGTTGCCAAGTACGGTTTTATTTCCTCGTCATAAGCGGGGACTCCCTTTAATTGGTTACGGTGAACCCAATCACAGCTATGGGTGTTTTTTTTTTTGTGGGTGGGGAGGAATATTATCATCATCATCATCATCATCATCATCATCATTATTATTGCTCCTTTCTCCCTCCCCCTCTTTTATAATAATCTCATTGTGTTGATTGTGAGTTTTCTGTAATCGTAAATGTCTGTAATCGCATAACTGTAAAAAAAATCGATTCTTCCGACCAGGTACAAGGGAATTCCCCGAGACTTGGCACAAATGGTGTATATGGATGAATGACGTGTGGCAAGATGGCTGTTCTGTTCTGTTCCGACGAGTGCTGAGTAGAGTTACGACCCTTTGTTGTCCCCTAAACCAGAGTCAAGGGGGAGGGTGGGGGAAGGGGAGTTTTGGTTTCTGCTGACTCCTCGTTGTGGTTACTATGTGGGAGGGAATATTTCTAAGTCTGCCCAGTGTTTGTCTACTAGTCTCTCATCCAGTACTGACTATGGAACGGTGATTAGTGTTCTGAAGTGGAGGTGTGTGTGTGTGTGTGTGTGTGTGTGTGTGTGTGTGTAAAAAATGAGAATACAAGCATCGTTAAAATATGTTGATATATAAAAATATTGGAAAAAGATATGCAATTCTCATTCATGTCCTTATTGCTCCGACTTGAAGTAGGCACATCTGTCACAAGCAGATATTGAGAGACGAAATTTACGATCACCAAAAAAAAAAAAAAAATACATAACTGTGTAAAAATCTCAACCAATAAAAATAAAACAATGATATAATTTTAGAATATATACCAAATATAGGGGTTTAATTAGAAAAAAAATATATATTGTATTAGATGATTAGAATTAAAAGACAAATTAAACAGTGATGTGGTGATGGCAACACTAGGGGGGCGTGAGTGGCCACTGTGCTGAATGGACGACTCGTACGGCCTATGACGTCACACCTACAGTAAACAAATGCCGTGTTATTTATGTCTTTGAGGGGATTCACTTTATTGTGGCTCCCGATCGTCGACTTTTTTATGACCTTTATCTCGATTTATCTTGTAATTCCCCGCTTCTTGTTGTCATATCTTGTTATTCTCTGCTTCACATGATCGTATTTTTATTCGGATTTATTCTGTCATTCTCTGTTTCTCGTTATCATACTTTTATCCTATTTTATCTTGTAACTCCTTATTTCATACTATTATATTCTTATTTATTTTTACTTTATGAATCCCTGATACTTGCCTCACCTCACCTCCCCCTACATCTCCTTGCCTCGCCTCCCCTTCCTTCCCCTACACCTCCTTGCCTCACCTCCCTTTCCTTCCCCTACATCTCCTCACCTCCCCTTCCCCTCCTACCCCCCCTCCCTTCCTTTACATTTCCCCATCTTTATCTATCATCTTACTTAACTTCTCTTCTATGTCTCCATTCTCCCCCTCAATTTTTTCCACACCTCCCTCTCCTCAAAATTCTCCCCTAACCTCCCCCTCCCCTCCCACACCTTTTCCCCTCTCCTCCCCCTCCCCTCCCACACCTTTTCCCCTTACCTCCATCCTCTGCAGCATCCCTCTTACCTCCTCTTTTCCACCCCCTTCCATTTCTCTTCCTATCTCTCAATCCTTCTCCTTCCTTCTGCACCTTCACCTCCCCCCCACCCCTTCCCTCTTCCCCCCACCTCCCGTTTCACCGGCTACGATCATAAACAGGTACATAAAACAGCCGGCAGCGGGCGGTGTGTCCGGCTCCTTGTTCGGGCGAGTTATTTAACCGAGTTACGAGTGACGGTGCTCGTAAGAAGCCAAAGAACGAGTTATATAAGAGTACATTATGGCTCATTCTGTGCTTAAAATACTTCTAATTTATGTGTGTGTGTGTGTGTCACGTTATGTTTTGTATTGTGTGTTGTGTTATACTGTGTTATGTTATGCTGTGTTATGTTATGCTGTGTTATGTTATGCTGTGTTATGGTATGCTATGTTATGGCATGCTATGTTATGTGTGTTATGTTATGCTCTGTTATATTATGTTTTGATGTTATGTTATTTATGTTTTAATTTCACAAATAAGTAAATTCCTTAAGTCATAAATATATTGTGTTTTTTTCAGTACAATGATTCAGTTTGCAAGTTCTTCCTTTTCCTATTTTTTTCTCTTTGTCCTCCTCCTCCTCCTCTCTCTCTAGTTCTTCTTCTTTCTCTTCATTATTGTTATTATTATTTTACCTTGGTATATGTGCCAATAAATTCTTAGAGAGAAAATGACTGAAAGGAAGAGAAAAAGGTGGAGTAGAATGTGTGTGTGTGTTTTTTAGTAAGTAATTGGTTCAATCATGTGGGTTAAAGGTTCCTCGAGTGAGTGTTTTGAAGTAGTGTTCAGAAGAGAGAGAGAGAGAGAGAGAGAGAGAGAGAGAGAGAGAGAGAGAGAGAGAGAAATGCTAAAAAGTTGATGGAAATAAACACAGTCAAATTTACATACGCAGAAACTTATAAATAGAAAGATATAAGGAGATACATTAAAAAAAAAATTAAACAGAAACAGAGAGAATACTAAGAAAATGGCAATATAAAAAAAAGAGAGAGAAAGAGAGACAGAGAAAAAGACACACAAATAGGACGAAAAAATGGCTAGATCCTAAATGGTGTAATTAATAGGGTCAAAAACGACTTCTGTTTCTGACACGAGAACCGATTACTTCATTTCCATCACCACGTCGAGGCGTTGGCCCATGATGTGTGTGTGTGTGTGTGTATATATATATTGTACACTTCCTGGTTTTTATAGTTAATAGGTTTGTCACTAGTAATAACAAACAATGATGCTGAAGTCATTTGGGATCTTGTGAGGAATGATTATTATATAAGAAAACGAAAGCATTGTTATATTTCTATACGTAAACTTCTGCCGAGGAGGACAGTAGGGCATAAGTTACGGTCGTTGAGGAGGACCTTAGGGCATAGATTACGGTCGTTACGGTCGAAAAATACAATCCTCTCGTGTTTCTGTGTTTTATCTCCTCCTACAGGTACTCGCAATGTTACGTGTTATAATTTCCTAAGAATTTGAAATATCAAAACGACGTGATTTTTGTTGTAGGATCCAATTTACAATGATTTTTTTTTTCAACCTTTCATATTACAATAAAACCCTCTGGGACACCATAACACAATATCACAAGACCTTCCACAACACCATAAAGCCCCTCCACAACACCATACACCCAAACACAACACCATACAATCAAGCATATTAACTTCCCTGCAAACAAGGAAAAAATAACGGAAAAAACACACGCTAGGGAAAATAATAGGGAAAAAATAAGCTCTAGGAAACTCCATTAGTCCCTGAGGAGCATAGAGGCGTCGAGGTCGCCAGCTGATGATTAATGGCTTCACTGTGTATGATGCTTAAAGTGTACCTGCTGTGAGGTGTGTATGTATGTATGTATGTATGTATGTATGTATGTATGTATTTATCTCATTATAAAATCATATATTATTATTATTTTTTTTAAGTATTGTGTTTTAATATTTATATCCTGTTAGCTGAATTTACACATTATAATACTTCACCACAAGGTATAATTAAAATGACCTCTATTACCTGTGCTTAGGGTATTATAAATTCAGTGAACATTGAAAATAAGACCTGGGTTAAACTTACCATAAATTCATTACAGGGTGAAAATAATGCCAGCGTTTACCGTCCTATAAATTATATCGGTATTTTTATATATTTTTTTTTAACTCGCTATTAATTACCTCGTAGCGATCGAAGACAAATAATTCGCGATTAAGTGAATATGCGGAGAAAATTTTATAGTTGGTATTATTGTACATTAAGCAAATTTCTGACAAATTCCTCTTACATTACTTTACTGCTAATTAATGCTCCCAAATTCCTGCCTTAAGTTACTTGATGATCCAGGCTGGCAAACAGGGGATGGGTCGAACACACCTATTGGTTGTTGAAGGACGAGTAGGCGTGGCTTGTGACACCTGAAGCGTTCTAATTGGTCATCAGTACGTACTCACTCATCGGTACTAATTACCCAGTATTTCTGCCACCCCGCTCACCTCACTCACTCACTCACCACTTACACACCCTCTCTCTCTCTCTCTCTCTCTCTCTCTCTCTCAGCTTAAGCGTCATTATTACCACCAAGAAATAAAACGTTAGAAAAGACAGTTTAATAATAATAATAATAATAATAATAATAATAATAAAAAGATTATCTAGGTATCATTTTGATATCTGAGGGATGGTGACCACAGCCCTCTACTACAACCATTTCCCGTTCGCCTTTACCAAGCCTCCCAACACTCGCAGCTTCCCGAGGACCACAACTTTTAATTTTATTCAGCCATTCCAGTCTCTGCTCTCCTCTAACACATCTGCCTTCAATTTTACTCATTAATATCACCACCACTATTGTCCGCTCATCCCCTAATTAGACCAGATTATCTCATTGTCCTTATTCTCAGTGTTCAGTATTTCTTTCGTGGATTTAGCTAGTCTAATACGTATTCAATGGTATTGCTATCAACATAACCTAACCTAATCTAACCTAACCCTAACCTAATCTAACCTAACCTTAACCTAACCTAACCTAATCTAACCTTAACATAACCTAACCTAACCTATCTTTACCATACACCTGTAACACCTTATTCAGACTCAGACACAGAGAGCACTGTTAGTACCATGTCTTGTTTATGTCAAAAGAGAAAATTAGTCAGTCAATATGTCATTCCTACGTGTGTGTGTGTGTGTGTGTGTGTGTGTGTTCACATAAATGCTTATTTTCTCCTCCACATTATCGCCTGGCACAGTCCACCTTACGCCAAGTTAACAGCACCGCCCACCAATTTGCATTACGGGGTCGTACAAGCCGATTACCTCGGGGAAAACACGGAGTAACCCCGGATTTACAGAACGGATGAATCCAGTAATCCGACAATGTGAACAATGCAGCAACATGAGCCTTCAAATTGGATTTTTGTGTGTACGCTTGTGTGTGTGTGTGTGTGTGTGTGTGTGTGTGTGTGTGTGTATACACCTATGTATACAATCATATATACTGTACATTCGCATACGATTATATAAACACATATACATTTGTACACGTAAAGTTATACACATACACCACGTACAGTACCTATTAATCCTTGAATGTACGCGTTTATATGCACACAACGCACATCATATAGCAGTAATCACTCATATACTCATACATGATACATACATGCATACATAAATACATACATACATACATACATACATACAAGAAGAGAGAGTGCAGTGTTGGGTGGCCGTGTTAACACAGGCCAGGTGACGTGTTAACACAGGCCAGGTGACGTGTTAACACAGGCCAGGTGACGTGTTAACACAGGCCAGGTGACGTGTTAACACAGGCCAGGTGACGTGTTAACACAGGCCAGGTGACGTGCTAATACAGGCCAGGTGACGTGTTAACACAGGCCAGGTGACGTGTTAACACAGGCCAGGTGACGTGCTAATACAGGCCAGGTGACGTTAACACAGGCCAGGTGACGTGTTAACACAGGCCAGGTGACGTGCTAATACAGGCCAGGTGACGTGTTAACACAGGCCAGGTGACGTGCTAATACAGGCCAGGTGACGTGTTAACACAGGCCAGGTGACGTGTTAACACAGGCCAGGTGACGTGCTAATACAGGCCAGGTGACGTTAACACAGGCCAGGTGACGTGTTAACACAGGCCAGGTGACGTTAACACAGGCCAGGTGACGTTAACACAGGCCAGGTGACGTGTTAACACAGGCCAGGTGACGTGTTAACACAGGCCAGGTGACGTGTTAACACAGGCCAGGTGACGTGTTAACACAGGCCAGGTGACGTGCTAATACAGGCCAGGTGACGTGTTAACACAGGCCAGGTGACGTGTTAACACAGGCCAGGTGACGTGTTAACACAGGCCAGGTGACGTGTTAACACAGGCCAGGTGACGTGTTAACACAGGCCAGGTGACGTGTTAACACAGGCCAGGTGACGTGCTAATACAGGCCAGGTGACGTGTTAACACAGGCTAGGTGACGTGTTAACACAGGCCAGGTGTGTGTTCCTATCGGTTTTATATGGGAATTATCACTAATAGGGATTGGCCAATGAAAATAACACTAATAATTAAGATAATAATAATAATAATAATAATAATAATAATAATAATAATAATAATAATAATATTAACAAAGGCGACTAAATCATGCCTTCTGGGTGGTTCTATGACCTTTGACCTGTTGATAAGACTTCAACCTTGACATTCTGGACACTTGATCTTTGAAGCTAACTGACTCACATATGTTTTACTGCAGACAGACAAACTCATGATAGTTCCACACATGATGTATTTTATGCATGGTGAGTTAGTGATACACTTGGTACCTTACACATGATGGATCAGGGTATCATAATTATATACACTAAGCGAGGAACGGCCAGGTCGGTTCACGTATAATGTGTCAGACGCTTATTGTTATGAAGGAGGGACGGGCCAGTTCACGCATAATGAGCCTTACCATGATGTATGAGAGAGGGGGGTGAGAGAGGGGAGGGAGGGAGGGAGTGAGAGAGAGGAGGGAGTGAGAGAGAGAGAGAGAGAGAGGTGGGGGGAGGGCTGAGGCGTCACGTTGACCACGACCAACACCACATCCACGAGAAAGTATGAGCACCGTTTCAGAAAGTGTGTTCTCTCCTTCTTTCCCTCTTCTTCTATTCTTAATCTTCCTGTTTCTCCTTCTTCCTTTCTTGTTTTAAGGAATAAGTCATTAGTGGCTGAGGAAATATGCTGGAGGGAATAATGGACCTTTTTTCCTTATTGATTTCGTTTCATCATGGAAGTTGTCTAAAAAAATTGTACTGGTATTTGTACAAGAAAACCTAAATCACTGTATCTGTCACTGGTTTATGTCTTACAGGTTCAGACATCAGTACAAGATAAGTAGACAGTCTATCAGTTTCAGACATATAAGATATTACAATAGGGTGTAGTTATGAAATATTCACATCCAAAGTTATAAATAGTTCCAGAGAATGACCTCCCCCCCCCCCCAATGAAATATTTAACTTTACTTTAATATAAAAATGAAAAAAAGGTATAATTCATAATTCTACATAGTTAAAACCCTTTCATTCCTGAGCCTTGCTTTATCTTGAAGCATAATTTATTTTAAATTATTTTATTGCATGTATCTTATTAACACAGCTGACCTACCTGTACCAGAAACCTAGTGGTGGTAACGTCAGGTACTGAGGTAAATGAAGGCTTGTAGCAATGTTAGCCTTAAGGTTAGGTTAGGTTTAGTTAGGCTAGTGTCTAGGTTTAATTAAAGTGTAAATAACTCTTAAAATTTGGTTTATTAAGGTAGTGTAGTGATTGCTTCTCAGATGGAGATAAGGTTCTTGTGCAACGTATTTTAGTTCAGTATAAAGGCATTTTAATTATGGGGCAGATGAAGGATATATGCAATTCTTTCTGTTCGCCATGTTTGTGAAGTTTAATTTAGATAAAGTTATAGTTGTTTGTTTTTTATCAATGCAACAGAAATTCAATGCTCTCTTAACAGATGCAGATATAAACCATATGTATTTCAATGCAACAAATACAAACTTTTCAATTGAAGATAATGTACATATGTATTTTTTTCTGTTTAACACAATTGCAAAGTTTGTATCAGATGGAGTTAAGGGTCATGTATTTATTTGTGTGCCATATATGCATTTATATAGACAAAGATAATGTATACACGTAGTTCTTTTCTTTATGTACCATACAACTAACATGATGACTTTAAATTGCTGTTTTGACCATCTGAAAAATGTGATTATTGGTATCTGTTGTTTTATTATTAATTCTATTATAAAAAAAAGATAATTTTAACTGATTCATAAACCTAATATTTTGGGGATGTTTTACGCATAAGGTGTCAACCGAAATGCCACACCATAAGGTTTAATAAATATCAGCACCATTATCTACTATCAACAGTATACGTCAGCTCCATTATTATTACCATAGTAGCAACACTCACTCGGTAGACACGCCATTATTACTTTAGTTACCCGTCAGAGATCACCCAGGGGATACTAAGTTAACTTGGGGGGACTAACTCAGAAACAGTCAGGTGAGTTTAACATGAATTGGGGGAATTGGTTGATGATGTCCAGCACAAAAATAAAATTAAATATTGACTCGATATATCAGTTTTGTCTGGTAATTATTATTTAGTTATCATTTTTGACAGCTGTATCTGGGTACTGGTTTTGATTTTCCTCTTTCGTTATTGTTGGAATTTTTTTTTTTTAATTGTCTTCCTCCATTGACTTTTTTTTCTCCATTCATCTTTTTCTTATTTCATATTCTCTTAATCCCCTCCCTCCCTCTCCCTTCTTCTCATTTCCTGTCTTCCTTTCTTCCTTCCTTTGTCCTCAGCCTGATCTTCTTCCTACTTACTTATTTCTCAACATTTTCTTCTTTTCTCTTCATCATTTATCTTAAGTGTATCCATTCTACTCCTTCCTCCCTCCTAAGCTTATCCACCCTCCTTCTTCCTTTTTCCTCGCTCTTAATTAATGTCTTTTCCTTTGCGTCCTATGCTTTCTCTCCACTGCCTTTCCCAAGTCCCTTTTCTCACGTCCCTTCTCCCATCTCTCTTCCACACACCTACTGTCCCTCTCCCCCCGTCCTGTTTCGTTTTTACAAGTCTTCCTATCTCTCTTCTACCGTTTCCTATCCCTCTTCCCGCTTTCTTGCCTTTCCCCTGCGCGTTCGTAACCCTCTCCCATGCCTTCCTATCCCCGCCAACGCCACTCAACATCCTCTCCCACGCCACACCCACGCACCGAGCGGAGATAGCGTGGCGGAGTGGGGTCGGCATCCAAGGCTCATCATACCCCATTGAACAACAGGCCAATCACAACATCTCTCTAATGGCCAATGATAGTCGAATTCTAGTATGATGGTTGATTCTGATTGGCTGTTATGGAGACTTTCTGTCATTTTGGTTTTAGTTGGCTGCTGTATCGTAGTACACGAGTTACCTATATTAAATCATGATTGGTGGAGAAAATTACTATCACTGGATCCCAATTAGTTGAGTTGTAAAATAAGTTAAAAGAAGGAATTTCACCTTAATGAGTGTTGTATTTTAGTGTTGTATTATTGTGTTGTATTATAGTTGTATTATAGTGATGGAAGAGCGCTCCTCACTATCTTAGAACATGTACAAGAGAAGTGTTTTAAGATATGCATATTAAGCTCCATGATCCAGTGTTGTGTGTCAGTATCCCCTTCACGGTACACCTGTTGTTCACTCACCTGTCCTGGGAGGCTGAGAGGGAAGGCGAACGACTCGATGCTGGTTGATTTGGTCGTGAAGTAATAACAACAACAGTGGAGGTATTATAACAACAACAACAACGACAGTGGAGCAATAACAACTTTACCAGAAAATAACAGCAACTACAAAAAAATTACTAGACAGCAGCAGCAGTAACTCGTCACGATTAACAGCAGTACAGCATCAGCAGAGCCAACATTAAGATCAAAGGCATTAAATTATTTTCGAGATTGAGAGAGACGGAGGCGAGAGGGGAGAGGTCGGTGATTAGTGGAACACATCTTTAATGACCAGAGCCGAGCAGTGGACCAGGTGGTGTGTATGTGTGTGTGTGTGTGTGTGTGTGTGTGTGTGTGTGTGTGTGTGTGTGTGTGTGTGTGTGTGTGTGTGTGTGTGGCAGAGGAAGAGGAGGAGGGAGAGAACATACATCTTTAATGAGTGTGGCGGAGAACACAACACTCGCCCACACCCAGGTGTTCGTTCCTCTGTGACACTTGCCATGCTCACCACACACACACACACACACACACACACACACACACACACACACCTGATATAAAAGTTGGAGTTGAGGCCAATAGGTACAGTCATAGTTGATGAGATACCTAGTTAAACAATTTTAATATCAACCTTTGACTCAGGGTTCCAGGAAGTAATGTGTTGTGGTCGTGGTGATAACAGCGCCGAAGGAGTAACGATGATAATAAGAGAATGAGAGTCATACCACCTTCATGGTTGTAATATACAGGTGTGTGGATATACAGGTGTGTGCAGGTGTGAGTCTGACACGTCCTCTTGAATAGAATCCTCTAAGTACAAGTAATCTTCATGTATTGATTTCCTTTTGTACTGTGTTGAGACTCAGACAAAAATGCTGATTAGGGTATGAATACAAATACAGGAAAAGCCAATATATTGATATCACATTCAGAAAAATACAGTTACATCAGACTCTATATAGTGACTGTATCCTATATCACTCTTGACAATGACATGATGTACTTGGTATCAGTAACTAGTTTATTTCACCTGATACTTCTGCTTATTAGTTCCAACTCCAACCAAAGATGTCGCTACAGGGTTAACATCTAGGGTGGTAAACCGCACGCAGTCTCGTCATGATAGGTGGTGGACTAGACTAGAAGAACCAGGGAGTGAATCTATCTTCATTTTTAGATGTTGATGACTTGCGTAACACAGACTTAAACTACGCGCGTAAAGACCTTAGTTATTGAAGCGTAGTAATGCATTATAACAACGACAACAACGACAACAAGAGCTGGTGATCGATGAGCCCCCTCACACAAATGTATTTCTCTCTCCCCCTTCCCCCTCCTCCCCGCCCTTCCCCACTGTCCTTCCCTCTCCCTTTCCCTCCCCTTCCCACTCCTCTCTCCTCTCCCTCCCTCCTCCCGGCCCTCCCCTCAGGACCCGAGTAATGTACGCCACCAGAATTTTTAATGGGTCTACTGGGTAATGGAAATATGATGATAACCTCCGAGGGAAAAAAAAGTCGAAGAAAATATCTTCTTTTTCTCGTATTGTTGTGAATGAATTTACTCGTCACGGATGGGAAAAAAATAGTCATCAATTTTCACCTGGACAAGACTCGTCGCCTCTACCAACCCTGACGATATTATTTATATTTTTTTTTTTACTTTTTTTATTCCTATTTTTTTCTGAATACAGGAAACTCAGGCCATTGTATAATAAAATAATTTCTCATTCCTGACCGCTCACATATTACCTGTATCGGCATGAAATTGGAATTCGGGTTAAAACATTTTAGCATTGTAACTCGCACTGCTTGTCAGGGAAATAAAATTCGCGTTTGAAATGGCGACCACTTAATGTTTTTGAAGCTGTGAGCTGCGGGTATTGCAGCAGCCCCCACCCCCTCCTCACCCCGTTACTGGAGACTGTCATTTGGGGATTGGAACCTCTATTTAACAGCGGACTGGCATTCAGAGACCATATCTTACACGTGAAATGGCAGATCAGATTCCTTATCCCTCACAAACCAGAGAATTACACCCGACTCGATCCTCAGAGAAAGATGACCCAGATTTTCTCTCCTTCCGTGTTTGAGACTTTCATCCCTGTCAAGGCTGTGTTTGACCTTGACCTGGTGAGAGAGAGAGAGAGAGAGAGAGAGAGAGAGAGAGAGAGAGAGAGAGAGATACTGACGAGCAGGCAGACATACAAAGAAACGGAGAGAACGACACAAAATGAAACGAAAGATAAATAAAAAATGACATCAGGAGAGAGAAAATAGAGCGAAAAAAGAAAGTGAAAGTAATAGTTAGAGAAAGCGAGTGAATAGTGATACAGATATGACTTAAAACCTTCCCTCTGATATTTATGTATGGGGAAGGGGGGAGGGGGGGGGGAGAAGGGATGGTGGTATGGCTTAGTGAAGAGAGAGAGAGAGAGAGTTGAGCCAGAGGATTGTGGTGGTGCTGTGGTTAAAGGAAGGGAGACACGCTTTCAGGTAGATAGGAACGAGAGTTAGGGTAAAACAACACGTACTTATTGTTTTTTTTCTTTTTTTTCATTCTCGTTTCTCTAATTCATTTTTATCATTCTTTCTTTGTTCCTTTTTTTTAGTAGTTTAATTATGTCTTCATTATTGGTTTTGATTTTATCTATTCATGTGATTTTTTTTTTTTTTTTTTATATATATTATGTATGTTTATTTACTTAGGATAATGTTAGGTTAGGTTTGGTTAGGTTAGATTAGATTAGATTAGGTTAGGTTAGGTTAGGTTAGGTTAGGTTAGGTTAGGTTAGATTAGATTAGATTAGATTAGATTAGGTTAGGTTAGGTTAGGTTAGGTTAGGTTAGATTAGGTTAGGGTGGTTAATCTTCAGGTGAAATACTCTCAGTCACTGGATAAACAACATTAAAATCATAACACACACAACTCTTAAACAAACAGACATCAAACAACATTTATAATACCTAGTTATACCTCGCGGATGCAATAAGTTATCAGTTCACAAATTATCTGAGAGGATCTGCCACCCTTTGCCACGTCAGGTGAAACCATCAATTTTGTTAGCGGTTCGGTGAATCTTAAACCTGTTTCTTCCTTCACGAGTGCCTGAAAAATCGCTGGTAAAGAATTAAGATTATATTCGTGTCATTTTGTTGAGTCCAAGAGATATAAAGAGATAGTGTAGAGAGATAGAAAGAAAAGAAAGCAAGAATGGGGAATGAGGAGGAGTGAGAGAGAGAAAAACTGAATGACAGACGGGTAAGTGACCTTTGTGGGGTATCTAAATATTTTACTTTCTCTTCGACAAATATAAAGCTCCGTCCAGTATTATTTTCAACGATGAGTATTTTCACAAGGTAAATGGATCTCCCCTTCTGAGATGAAAAGAAAACGGAGACCTCTTACCTAACCTTTATATTTCAACCCCATGTTTTTTTTAATTGGTGACAGCTGCTGTTGGCTCTTGTCCTCGAGAGATGTCTTACACACACACACACACACACACACACACACACACACACACACACACACACACACATACATGCGGGTAAATTGTACTACGTCCCAATAATCTCTCTCTCTCTCTCTCTCTCTCTCTCTCTCTCTCTCTCTCTCTCTCTCTCTCTCTCTCTCTCTCAGGAACAGTGTGTGTGTGTGTGTGTGTAGGGTTATTTTCTGTGACAGGCCCTGTCCCATTCCCTCACTGTTTTTAGAAGAGATTACGTTTAAATCTTTCAACTCCCTTCAAACCATATTTATACAATCCTGTTTTGGAGTCACCTGGTCTATTTTTACGTTTATTATTATTTTTTCTGTATTTTTTTTTATGATGTGATTATTAATTTATTCTTTTTTTATAAATTGGTTATCTTTTGTCTGGGTTTAGTTACTATTTACGTTTTTTTATTATATGTGAATGTGTTTTGATTTATGTTTTTTTTTCATTTATTTAATGAATACTCGTATGTCTTTATTTATTGCTTACTGCTGGTGAGAAAATAGACATTGTTTTTCCTCTTTAGTATTTTTTATTTTTATTCTTATTTTTAATTTTGTTGCTGTTATATGTTGCTGTTATAATTGTTGTTCTTGTTCTTGTTGTTCCCCCTCTTGTTCCTCCTCTACTAAACTGTTTCCTTCTTTCTTCTTACAGATAGATAATGAGTCATTGTAACTTTTAATCTGGGAAAATCAGCTTAAAACTTGATAGTCCTGCAGCATGGATTAACACACCTTAGTCATGTTTTGATTTTGGGTGATGTAAAATTTTTATCGATTTAAGGTGAATCCCCCCCTCCCCCACATACTCCCCCCCCCCCACATACGCCCCCCCACATAATCCCCCCCCCCCACACATACGCCCCCCTCCACACATACGGCCCCCCCTCCCACATAATCCCCCCTCCCCCACATACTCCCCCCCACATACTCCCCCCTCCCACATACGCCCCCCTCCCACATACGCCCCCCCACATAATCCCCCCCCCCCACACACACACACTTAGGCCTATATTTTGATTGCTCTGACGGCCATATTTAAACCTAATAATTTGGTGTAAATTATCTATTATGTTCTGTAAAAAAAATTATATCAGAATTGTGTCTTTTTTTTATGCATAATTTTATATATATTTTTTTAAGTGAATTATTCTGGTAATATTTGAGACTCGATACAGAGATCCCTCATTAAAGATATTAAGAACACTAATGAAAGTAATTTTAGAGTTTTTTACTATAATTAATTTTTTTTAATGTATCATATTTTTGACATACTCGCTTGATGTATTTTCTCACTCACTGACGGAGAATAATTTATTTCTCTGTGATAGGCTGCTACCAAATGTACTCAGTATGACTTAAGTATAATGATGAAACTAATTACGAATAAAGTTTGTTGTACCTGCAGCTTTTTACGTTTCCTGGTCAATTAACGTATTCGTGTGCACATTTAATGGGTATGATTTATTTCCTCGTTAGTACAAGTTTATTCGTATTTGTTCACCTAGATAACACTTCATATATGCCTCTGTATATAGAGTGGGGTAAATACACTCTCTCTCTCTCTTTCTTTCTTTCTTTCTCTCTCTAATCTATTCTCTCTCTCTTTTTCCAGCTAATCTCTTATGCTCTCTCTCTCTCTCTCTCTCTCTCTCTCTCTCTCTCTCTCTCTCTCTCTCTCTCTCTCTCTCTCTTCCTTCTACATTCGGTGTTGGGTTGGATGCAGTGGACAAAATTACCCCGAAGTGGAACTATTGCAAATTTTGTTGCTAATCAATAATGCAGGAGAAAGTCACGGACGCTTAATAACGTTCCATTGTTTCAGACCCTCCATTCCCATTCCCATTCCCTATTCCCATTTCATATGCAAAGCTCCATATTTCAAGAAACATATTCCCGAACACACTATTCCAAGTAAATTATTCCAAAGTCTTCTGCAATCAGGCTTCCGAATTTCCAGTCTCATTTTATTCCTGATTCCATATTCCAATCTCATTCCAGTTTCAGTATTCCAGTTGTATGGTTTGGATTTTGTGTTCGATATTCCAGTCTAATATTCCAGATTTAGTATTCCAGTTTCATGTTCCAGATTTCGTATTCCAGTTTCACGTTCCAGATTTAGTATTCCAGTCGCTTTCCAGATTTACCAAACCCATATTCCAGATTTAGTATTCCAGTCTCATTCCAGATTCAGAATGGCCCAGCCTATATTCCTGTATTCCAAATGACAGAAACTTATATTTGTAAATCATGGCTGGAATTTTAAGCAGATTACAGTTACAGTGACAAAACCCTGGCTGGCACTGTGACCCCCACCCCGCTGGCACTGTGACCCCCACCCCCCCACCCCCCACCCCCGCTTGCCTGATATACCGAAATGAAATACCCAAAACTCACCTCAAAATATAATTAGAATTTGGTGATTATCCCGGTGAAAATAATTGTATTAATATGAATTATTCCGGTTCACACGAGAGAGAGAGAGAGAGGGGGGAGGGGGGGGGGGGGATTGTTTAACTATATATCCAAATTTTTCTCATAAATATGTCTCATAATTCCTATTTTCTCTTTGATTCTTTGTTTACATTATTTAAGTTCTGATTCATCTCACCTGTATTGATGTGGTTGGAATTACCTGAGTTCTCGAATTCTTCTCACCTTTTCTGATTGTTTTTGAATACCTGAGACATCTCATTCCTCTTACCTGTTGAGTTTGCTTTTAATTATCTTATTTATCTTATTGCTTGATCTGATTACCTGATCGTCCGTTTATGCTCAGTGGGGAAGCATGTAGTGTTATCTTAAGTCTGTCCGTCCGTCCGTCACTCTGTCTATATTCACTGTCTAATTATGTCCGTCTATTTTTGCTAAGGTAGTATAGAGTGCTGCATCATGTCCACCCTATCACTCAGTCCTATCATAGCGTTACCGAGAGCACCCGTGACGGACCTCCGAGTCAGTATTTGGTAGGCAATGTTTAATCAATATTATCTAGAAAGAAAAATCTCCCTGGATCAATATGAAGGTTGATAAATAGTTTTTTTTCCATCAATATTGTAAAAAAAAAAGTTTAAAATAAATTCTGAACGAAATAAAAGGTTAATAATTTGTTTTGGGGGGGTTGAAATAAATTGAAAGTAGGTCTTGTAGGCATTAAAAAAAAAATCTGAATAAATATCTCCAGGGATTAAACTGTTTTTATCTTCACTACTGTAATAACCAAAACATGTTGGACAGTCAGTACCTCCCAACGTCAACATTCTCCTAAATTATGGTTCCTCTTCAGTTGATAAATCCAGGGCAAAGACATCAATCAGCTCGGGTTAAGAGTATCGCTGCTGTAGTGTCACATCATAACTATCTTGATTGAGTTTGCTAATCAGCATTTTTTATATCGTCATTAACCACATTTATGGCCCCTGTTTAACTTCCAAATTTTCGCAGCGGGGAGAGTGAGCGAAGGGGGTAGGTTGAGGGAGGGGGAGGAGGTGGGTAGAAGGATGGATGGGGGTATGTGGGTAAGGGGAGGGGGAGGAGGTGGGTAGAAGGATGGATGGGGGTATGTGGGTAAGGGGAGGAGTAGAGGGGTTATTGGAAAGGGTTGGGAGGAAGGGGGAGCTACTGGGGAGGAGGGGGTGGGGGCTACGAGGGAGGACGGGGTGGGGGCTACTGGGGAGGAGGGATCAGAGTTTGTCACCTTCATTAGAAATTTAGTTAACGTTGCTTTTAACTTTTTCTTTGATATTTATTGTTTCTTATTTTATCTCATTATTTTGATTCCTTGGTTTTTTAAGTATATAATGACTTAGCCCCTTGAGTACGATAAGATAACCCCTTGAGTATGATTGAGTACGGTGGCATAAGTCGTCATGTTCAAGGGATTAAGTTATCGTACTCACAGGGCTAAAATCCTTGTAATCAGGGGGCTTGGTATCGTACTCAAGGGATTAAGTAATCGTACTCAACGGATTAATTCTCGTAATCAGGGGCTTGGTTCGTACTCAAGTTATGTGATTTTTTTGCGGGGGTGGGGGGAAGGGGGGCTCTAAGAACTAAAATGACCTTCAACCTGTCTGAAGTGTCTGCCCGCACACCACCTCCTCTTCCTTGATCTCTTTCTGACTTATTCTGACTTTCTCTTGCTCGTTTCCTTACTTTCTCTGACATTCTGATACCCCTTCCTTTACTTTCTCTGACATTCTCTTGCCCTTTCCTTACTTTCTCTGACATTCTTTTGCCCTTTCCTTACTTTCTCTGACATTCTCTTGCCCTTTCCTTACTTTCTCTGACATTCTCTTGCCCTTTCCTTACTTTCTCTGACATTCTCTTGCCATTTCCTTACTTTCTCTGACATTCTCCAGCCTTTCTTTTACTTTCTTTGACCTCTCTGTCACTTTCTCCAACCTCTAAACCATTACTTTCACCATCTTGTCCCACTTGGTTCTGCTCTGACCTCTCACTGCTTGACATTCACTAATCTCTCCTCCTCTGGCCCTCCTTAACCTCTCCCTGACCTCCCTGACCCCCCCCCCCCCCCGCCGCCCTCCCGAGCCTCAAGTCTAGGGGACAGACGTAAATCCCCTCCATCCCCAGTCCTTACTCGGAGACGCCATTAGCAGCAGCAACTGGTAGAGAAATCCCCTTGCAGCCAGACTTTACCCAGACGAGACTGGTCAATTTTCAGCCTTTTTCTCTCTTGTCTTCAATTGACTAAGATTATTTAAGGCAATTTTTGTGTCGTATTTGATGTTAACGTGTCTAGTTAAGGGGTGTTATTGTAATTTCGTTGTTATTGTTTATTTTTTGTGCTCCCAATTGGTCTCTCAGCAGAACATACCAGCTTAGGTTAGGTTAGATTAGGTTAGGAAGGGCAGCGATACATTCAAGGGGAAGAAAAATGTTTAAGTTTGTCCTCACTGAAGGGCAGAAATACAACCACTTGATAAATGGTAAACCTTGAAGATGGTCCTCAGAGTGAAACAATAATATTTTCCTTGATATTAAGAGCGATATTTAGTATCTTCATCTCACATCATGAAAGGGAAGTTCACTCATTTATTGACCGAGGAAAATGTTCTTTATATCTTGATTACTTACAGGTAATAAATAGTCGTATGTGTACAAAGTATATACAGGTAGTAAAGACTTATTACGTATTCAAGTAAAGGTAATATTTGTAGTAGTTTCATATTTACTGTCGTAGATATAACGCAGGGATAGTATATCGTGTCTAGTTGCTATGATAAGGTGTCTATGTTATGTCTATAGGTAAGAAAGTGTCTATGTTATGTCTATAGGTAAGAAAGTGTCTATGTTATGTCTATAGGTAAGAAAGTGTCTATGTTATGTCTATAGGTAAGAAAGTGTCTATATTAAGTCTAGGTAAGAAAGTGTCTATTATGTCTATAGGTAAGAAAGTGTCTATGTTATGTCTATAGGTAAGAAAGTGTCTATGTTATCGTCCACCTCTCCTTTTGTTTACATTACTCAGCATTGTCTTTCTGTACATTGTTTCATAAAGACCCGTCAGGTGTTTATGAGAGGTGTATTGATATCCCAGGTGTAAATAACTAGACTAATTAGTTCTTACCTGCACTTTTTTTCCTATTTATGAAAAGGTATCATCCAGTTATAGTGTTAATTAACTGGGAATAACTTTACCTGCACTGTGTACTTTAATACACACTTATACTTGTGATTCTAGTTAAGTTATCTTAGTGTTAATGTTAAGTAAGATGTTAGGGTCACTATCCACATCTATCCTCTGGACTTTATCTATCCATTATAATTTTTTGGGTGTGTGGTGGGGGTGGGGAGGGGGGACACATCCCACCATCTGCTACCAATATATCTCTCTCCACTATCCCCCTCCATCCCATCTCACCCCTCCATCCCATCTCACCCATCCATCATAACCTCACCCATTATTGTCTCCCCCTTGGCCACCGTCCACCACCACCGCCACATACCCGCATTCACACACCACTACCCAGTATGGTATATCCGGTCATGCTCCCTTACCACACCTCCCTTACCACATCTTCCCCCTGCTACATCTCTTCTACCACATCTCTACTACCACATTTTTCTTACCACACTTCCATTATCACACTTCTGCCACACCTCCCCTATTACCCCCTTTGCTACAGCCCCGGTAGACGCCTACAGCAATACACTAGAGTCTCATAATTTCTACAATAATCTACGGTAGATAATCCAAGTCATCCCTACGCGAACCAATTAGAGTCCGGTAAGCGCCTGCGGCTTCCAATCACACGCATCCTAACATGTCCTAGAGCAACCAACCACGACTCAGCATTTGCCTTTGTAAGATTTCCCGTAGCCAATCAAAACGCGTAATGTATAGTTATGTATATTGGTAGATTAAATTTAATTAGACTATTTCTACAGTAAGTTATATTACGATAAATATTAATCATAGTTAAAATATAGTACTTCATTCAATATATTTCAACAAACTATAACCATTAACTAAAAAATATATATTCCTTTACTCATCGACGATATATTCGATGTAGATATACTTCAACATTCACTAATACCACACGTAACTATACTCTACACCTACCACCTTGACAGCAGCAGGTAGGTGATTGAAACAAAGTATATCTACAATAAGCAATCAGACACAGTACACAGCTGCTCACACGACCTAACAGTTGACACCAGACACGACTCAGAGCTCCACAGTTCAAATGACTCAACCTCTTCTGGCTCCAGTGTGGGTGAATGGGGAGTTTGTTTACTTAATACCTGTGTGTGAATATTAGTGTATACCTGAGTCTGTTTTAGTTTACATAGAGAGATAGTACTACGGATACCTTAAGATGTATTGGTAAAAAACACACAGAAAGATACTTAAACACAGATACTATTGAGAAAACTAGTTATTAATTAAAACACCTAAAAAGGTACATAAAAATAGCCACAAAGGTACACAGTATGTACACAAAAAGATGAGAAGTACTATTTGTAAGACCTAAAGTTTACTTCTACATAAACCAGAGAGATAATCCTACATAAACCATAAAGAGAAATACACAAAATAAATGCGATACTCCTGAGAGATATATTGTAAAATGAGACATATACTCCTTGGAATAAACAGAGAAATAACCCCTACAAAAGTCAGAGAGATAATCACCAAAACATAGTGTGAAGCTACTCCGATAAAGAGGTATAAGAGGGTGTTCAACTTACAGTACACCACACTGAGAGACAACCCAACGACAGGGAAGTTGTATCTCAAGGCTATGACAAGGAGTGACAGGGTAGGGTAGGGTATGGGTCTCCAGCAGTGGGCCAGGGACGTCGCTGCTCCCAACAATCATATTGCACATGCAGCTCATACATATTCATAGTGAGGCGGTGGGGAGGCTGCTAATACCGGGTGATGAGGGAAAATGGCTCATTTTACCCGTTTCATATGGTAATCCAGGCCCATTTTGTCTCCCGTGGGGGAAGGTTGCCGAGCCGTGATTACTGCCTCCTTCCTCATGTTATTATCACTCCCTCTATGTCTTGATTATCAGTTGTTTATGGATCTTATCGGAGATTCTTGAGTGCGATCATTCTCTTGTTTATCACGAGATAGAAAGGCTTAAGGAAGGAGGGTTCTCTCTCAGCCACGTGTGATGTCAGTGGTGGTGTAGGGTGGGGATCGGTCGGTCGGTCGGTCGCTAAGGGTCGGTCGATCAGTGTAGGGCAGGTCTGGCGTATGGTAAAGTCCTCTTAATCCCAGTTGTGTTCGTGGGATTATATCATTATCCGACGTGAGTGATGGGGATTTTTGCCAGGAAATGCATCCGTGTTACAGGATGATGGCCAGCGTAACACACACACACACACACATACACGACACGATGTGTGTGTGTGTCTGTGAGTGGAGGTGTGTTTTATTCAGGTGTAATGAATGAGACAAAGATATTGTGTTGTCTACTGGAAGGCATATTAGTGTTAGGAAAGTTATATATATATATTTTTATAAATTTTATGATATGAAATCCAGCGGACTTTTGTATTATATCTACGTTGTTTGTCTATATTTGTTAACATTTAAGAAGAAATTGACCCTTCTCACTCGCTTAACACTTTGTGTATTCTTCTGTCTGTAATAGCAACAAGAATAAGTGAAAAATACGATAAGATTTAATTACAAATACAATAATAAGTGAAAAATGTAATAAATTAAAATACAATAAGCACCAGTGAAAAATACAATAATTAATGAAAAATACAATATTAATTAAGATAAATACAATAAAAATGAGTGAAAAATAGAATAAAAAAAATAAAAATAAAATGCATTTCCCCCAAATTATAATGGACAGAATCACGTGACACAGTGACCGAGATGGGAGCTAGTTAAGGCTGACAGTGGCCACAGATACCACACAAAGAGTGGAGGTTCACCCAGCCCTGTATTATTACTCCCATGTGTAGAGAGAGGAAGGGAGGGAAGGGGAGAGAAAGAGGAGGGAGGGATGGGAGGGGAGAAAGAGAAATGGGAGGTCACTTTTAACGAGGGTTCGGTGGTGAATCACGACCAGAAATAGACAATAAATAACTCACAAAGATCCCTAACCAATCGTCTCTCTACCCCTCCCCCCTCTTCTTATCCCCCCCTCCTCTTACCCCTCTCCTCCTCTACCTCTCTAACTCCTCCTCCCCCCATCATCACACTTCCCCTTCCCTTTATCTCCCCCCCCCCCCACACACACACACACACCCGTATCCCTCCCTTTCTGCTGTACAATTATATCTGAACTAATCCTATATGGGGCACAGATTAAACTGGTACAGACCAAATGTTTCAGCAAGTCTCACAGCCGAGGGGGGGGGGGGCGTGGTGGAGAAGGTGGAAAGGAGGTTAGAAGTGGGGGAATAAGGGATGGAATGGGATAGGAAGGTGGGTAGGAGCTTGGGAATGAGGAAGGAGGTTAGGAATGGGAAGGAGGGAGGTAGTGGGGATGGGGGAAGAGCTGTAATTAGAGGGATGCTTAAACTACGAGATGCAGCAGTAGGGAGTGATTGAATTAGGGAAATCTTTACTAAATGGATATTACGTGAGATTTAATCGATGTGGAGGGGAAGGTAACGTGTATTGATGTGTTATTAAGGGGCCACTTTATAGGCTCAGAGTTGGCGTGGTAGTGTTTCGAGAGCCTGTGTGTGTGTGTGTGTGTGTGTGTGTGTGTGTGTGTCCTCAACTCAAATGATTGTAGGAGCTGATTAAAGAGACGATTCAGAGGTTCGAAATAGGTTATAATAGTGATTACTTAACCCATAGAAGCATTTGAATGGTTGGTCGTAGAGGACAAAGAATAGACTTAGTGTCAAGTGCAGATTTACATTGGATAAAAACATCCTCCTTAGTCCACGGGTCGAGAATATGTCCTTTGGCAACTTTTATAGGAATTAAGAACTAATTGTATAAGTTCTGTTTTAAATGTAGTTCTATTTGATTATCATATATAATTGAATGGGTTAAATGAGACACTTATATGGCCTTAAGTTAAAGTCTGAAAGCCTGTAGTTAGGCCGACTCTAGGTTCAAATTAGCATCAAGATTGTGAGCGGCTCAGGTGCCTGCCAGGACAGATGTGGCTCCTGGCATCACAATTTCAGATCTAGAATGACAGGGAATTAACTTTACCCCAGCAACAAACACAGACCTCTCCCTTGATGATGATCTGCCAAGTACCTTTCCTTACGATGGTTTAGTACTCTTCTCTATGTTGTTTTTATTGGTAGTAGATATTGTTAGTAAACATGATAGGTAGGAGGTGTGACGGTAACACGAGGTAATCAGCTTTATAGCTCCCTTATGTAGCCAGCACGACAGATGTACTTCCCTCTATCATCTGTTCCATCTATAGTGGGAGGGGAGGAAGGGGCGTGGAGGGGCGTGGAGGGAGGATGAGGAACGAGGAGGGGCACTAAGGGAAGGGGAGGAAGAGGGAGGGGTAGCCTTAAGGGGGCCAGAAATAGGGGTTAGTGGTAATTTAAAGGGTAGGGGGGTAGGAGGGGAGGAGGGAATTTAGGGTGCCATAATAAGGGATGGACAGCGACTCATCATTTTCGAGGCTCATACAACAGTGCTCCAGGGACGTTTTCACCCCTCTTCCTCTTCCTCTTCTTATTTATTTCTCTCCTCCTCTTCCTCCTCCGCCTCCTCGTCTTTCCCCTCTCCTTCTCTTGTCTCCTTCTTCTTCTCACATCAAAATATTTGGATGTAAACCTACCTCCTCTACGATGTTCTGGGCAAATCCTTCATCTATCACTTACTTTCCTTCCTCTTCCTCCTCTCTGCTCCCCGTCCCCTTTCTCTTCCTCTTCCTCTTCCCCCTCCAACCACCACACACGATGCTTGGGACAAAACCTTCCCCTGAGTTGCTTGTCATTGGCAATTTGAATCGTACCTCAGCGTTATTGACAGTTATGCAAATTGTGTTAAGAATAATGTTAATGCTAGTAGTGGACGTGTGTGTGTGTGTGTGTGTGTGTGTGTGTGTGTGTGTGTGTGTGTGTGTGTGTGTGTTTTGTACGAGTTGAGTCTCCAATAGTTTAGGCTAATGTATTGGTCAGTCTTGTTGTATTGTGGTTTTGGCAATGGACTGATGCTGTAAGGGGCTTATACATACATACATACATACATACATACATACATACATACACAAAGAAACAGACGAACCACCAGACAGAGAGAGAGGGTGGGGGGTGGTAATGGGGGAACATCAAATATATATATATCATAACAAGAGGCAATTTGGTTGCGTATAAACACATTACAATGACACTCAATTAAATGAACCCTAAAAGTAATGTCCTCTGTATTGGGCCATTATAGTCCCCAAATTGTTAGCTGTGGTCCTGGAAGCTAAACACGATACAACACGCTATACTTTATCTCCGGACGTTAGTAATTGAAATGAGGACACAATTATAGAGATAGATAGAGAGAGAGAGAGAGAGAGCTAATAGGGACGGGATTATATGATACGTGTGGTGGTTCCAATATTCTATAAAAGTGGTCAATAAAAAGTGAGTGGAATTTGTCGAGTGTAAGTGATGGATTTTTCGATTTTTTTTTTTTAAAGATTATTAATATTTCCTGTTTTGTTGACATTGTATGGAGGGTTAGGTTAGGTTAGGTTAGGTTAGGTTAGGTTAGGTTAGGGTGGTTAATATTCAGGTAAAATAAGTTAGTACTTCCTTACAAGTGATCTCCACACACACACACACACACACACACACACACACACACACACACACACACACACACACACACACACTGCATTACTATACTCCTAACTCAGCCTCACTCTGTCATTCTCTCACGTATACAGTACCCGAAACCGTACGTGAATTTATTAACATAGTTTGTTCTGTAGTCCCAAAGGTCCCTACGTTATTTGTTGACCTAAGTGGAGATATGAGAATGTATCTTACCTTACTAACTCATCACGGGAGATTATTGTAGCTGAGGAAAATTGACGTCGAATCAACTCTGAAATTCGACCATAAATAGATGTGTTATTTGCTAACTCAGGTAAAGGAAGGAAGGAAGGAAGGAAGGAAGGCAGTAAGGAAGGTGGAAGGAAGGAAGGAAGTGTTGTTATAGTAAGTTGTATTCCGGCAGAATAGAGACCCATCTGATTAACCCTTGATTGTAAAACTTGAAAGGTCTTGTAAAAAAAAAAAAAAAAATTTGAGCGTTAAAAAAAAAACATTAATTTCCCTGATTGCATTGTGTGATGTGATGGAAAGTTAGAAGAAGAAAAAACTGAGAATAGTTGTGATTGTTTTTTCTACCACACATTGCTGTTGTCAAGTTTGCAGATGTTTTATTATGTGTGTTGTTGATAAGATGTTGAAGTGTGGTCAACTAACTGGTAAACTATGAGGGAGGGAAAATGACTTAGTGTTTTTTTTTTTTTTATTCCTGTTTCCCTACCATATCTCCCTCCATACTTCCCCTGTTTACCTATCTCCCTTTTACATTCTCCTAGTCTCCCTTCCTGACTCCCTACGATGTTACTCTTCCTTACTCTCCCTACCATAGTTCCCCCTCCACCCTCTCACAAATCTGTAGTTACTTCCTCTTTCTCTCTCTTCTTCTCCTCCTCCTCCTGCCCTTCTCTTCCTTCTTCACATACATCAAAAATATTGTAATTCCCCTTCCTTCCTCCTCTCTTGCTCCCTCTTCATCTATGATTCACTTCAGCTGCCCATCCATCGTTAATTTCTGTCATTCTTTAGAGAGAGAGAGAGAGAGAGAGAGAGAGAGAGAGAGAGAGAGAGAGAGATGTTTAAAATTCTGACTGACTGACTGACTTACTGAATGAGTGAGTGAGACCATCTATCTATCTATATATGTTTCTATCTATGTATCCATCCATCCATCCATCCATCCATCCATCCATCCATCCATCCGTCCGTCCATCCGTCCGTCCATCCGTCCGTCCGTCCGTCCGTCCGTCTATTATCGTCACCCCTCACCCAATTTTTGTGTGGGGTGGATCAAGGGGGAGAACAACCTCAAATAAGGGGAGAATATGAGAGGAAAGAATGGTAAAGGAAAACTGTTTCCTCTTTACCTCCTTCCTTTCCTCTTAATCATTTAAACTTAATTCTTCTCTCCTAAATTTCTCCTCCTATTTATCTATTTGTGTGTGTGTGTGTGTGTGTGTGTGTGTGTGTGTGTGTGTGTGTGTGTGTGTGTGTGTGTTTGTTTATTATTGTTTGTGTTCTGTTTGTTCTTTTGTTTGTTTGTTTTAAGCTCCTGTCTCCCTGCTCCATCTCCCTGTCCCTCATCTCTCTGTCCTTTCTCCCTGCCCCTCGTCTCTCTGTCCCATCTCTCAGCCCCTCATCTCTCTGTCCCATCTCCCTGTCCCTCATCTTCCTGTCACTTCATCTCCCTGCCCCTCATCTCCCTGCCCCTCATCTCCCTGCCCCTTCTCCCTGCACCATCCTCCTGCCTCCCAGCACCCCACAACCCATTCTGTCTCCCTGTAAAACAATTATAAGTCTGAAGGCCACTTGCTCCCATTATTATCCCATTTTACCCTTCCCTCCCTTCCTCCTGCCCTTCCTTCCTCCTCCATCCGTTCCTCCTTCACGACCTCCTTCCATCTCTTCCTCCCTGCATCAATACAATATGTCGAGCCTCACAGTCGTACCTCCATCGTCAACACGTCGCCAATAGCATTAGTAACATCAGGAAGCATTATCCTCACCATCAGCACCCGGCAGTGTCAGTATCAGTACCCGGCTGTCAGTATCAGCACCCGGCAGTGTCAGTATCAGCACCCGGCTGTCAGTATCAGCACCCGGCAGTGTCAGTATCAGTACCCGGCAGTGTCAGTATCAGCACCCGGCTGTCAGTATCAGCACCCGGCAGTGTCAGTATCAGTACCCGGCAGTGTCAGTATCAGCACCCGGCTGTCAGTATCAGCACCCGGCAGTGTCAGTATCAGTACCCGGCTGTGTCAGTATCAGCACCCGGCAGTGTCAGTATCAGCACCCGGCAGTGTCAGTATCAGCACCCGGCAGTGTCAGTATCAGCACCCGGCAGTGTCAGTATCAGCACCCGGGAGTGTCAGTATCAGCACCCGGCAGTGTCAGTATCAGCACCCGGCAGCACCATGGACGTGCCTACATAAATATCCTTTAGGAGCTCCACCATACATCTCCCTAAGCATAAAATATTCACACGAAACGAGTTCCGTCTGGTGTGTACAAATGTTTTGCGTCAGGATCCACAGCCGTGTGAGTTTCTCCATGTGTGTGTGTGTGTGTGTGTGTGTGGGTGGCGTGTACAGAAGGGTAGAAGGTAGTGGGGTTGAGCAAAAAGTATAGTTTAGACCAATAATTCTCAGCACACGGGAGCTCCTACCTCCGCCGGCTGCACGTACACGAATTCGTTTTCTCTTTTTATTGCGGTGTTACATTTTAAGAAAATTCAGTCTGCTTCACGCCATAGGAAATACACCAACAACTTTTTATTTATTTATTTATTTATTTATTTATTTATTTATTTTTATTTTTATTTTTTATTTATTTATTTTTTTGTATTTATATGAAGCCTTTTCTCACCTGTACACGGATTACCTTAATTGATTACCATTATCCATCTCCACCTGACTCTAGATTACCTTCATCTCCAATATCCACAGACTGTCCTATAAACAAAGAGCTTCGGCATAAACAACACTTTGATTGTTTATTAATGTTGCATAATTAGGAAGCCGATGATTCCTTGTCGCGCCTCTCTCTCTCTCTCTCTCTCTCTCTCTCTCTCTCTCTCTCTCTCTCTCTCTCTCTCTCTCTCTCTCTCTCTCTCTCTCTCTCTCTCTCTCTCTCTCTCTCTCTCTCTCTCTCTCTCTCACCTCCACACTGAAGCAGGACAATAACTCAGGTTGGTGGCGGTGTTGCCCACAGTGAGCCTCCTCTTATTAACGTCACTCTGGCCAGCCTTAAGTGTGTGGACGTATAATGTGGTCATAAGTCACCCTGGAGGAGGAGGAGGAGGAGGTGGAAAGGGGGATGGAAGGAGGAGTGGAGGTGGACAAGGGGTAGAGAAGGAGGAGATTGAAGGGAAGTGGTAAGAGTAAGGGAAAGGGGAGAATGGTAAGATGTTGGAGGGGCAGGTGTAGAAAGAGGAGAAGCGGGAGGAAGAGAAGGGGAGAGAGGAGGAAGATGAGAGGAAGAAGGAGATCAGTCTAACAGTAGTGTGTGTGTGGCTCTACAGGGAGATTATTGAAGCCATTATGGATCAGGATTATAAAAAATGATATATATATTTTTTTTAACCTATCTCTCCTCCCTTCCCCTCCTTCCCTTCTCTTCCCACCTCCCCTTCCCCTCCTTCCCTTCTCTTCCCACATCCCCTTCCTCATCTTTCCCTTCTCTTCCCCCTCCCTTCCCCTTCCCACCCTTGGATTTTGTTGTCCAAGTGTGTCCAGTTAAAGATAATAGGTCCTCATACTGTGTATTTGTGGTCACCAGCCTCCTCCTCCTCATCCTCTCCCTCCTCACCCCGTAAACTGCCCCCAGACTCTCCCTGACCCCCACAGTTTCAGACAGTGTTCAGGCAAGAAAAGAGAACCAGTGAACCAGTTCCTATATTTCCACGTTGACGGTCAGCGCATTTCTGGATCCTTTGGACTTTTTTTTTCTTTTTTACGTCGTGAGGATGATCATCGTTTTCGTTTCTCGTCTGGATATTGTTTGAGAGGTTTTGTAGACTTCAATCGCGAGAAGTTTACAGAGACGCGGAGTTTCCTTAAAAAAAATAAAAGTAAAATAATAATGCTACATCTTTGACGATTTAGTGGTTTTGTTTTACGAGTGGAGGGAAGGGGTAGAATGTGATACTTGGTGACGCCCGGGAGATCCAATTGCATCCAGGAACGATATGTCATTTCCAAGAATTTTTACATTACTTTACACAGCGTTTTGGACATGGTTGGCTCTCTCTCTCTCTTCCTACACATATCTTGGTCTGTTCTCCATACTTCCTCTCCTTCCATCGTGGTTTTTATACCCTGTGATCTTACCAAACAAAACCTACAGAGAAGTAGAGGTAAATACACAAGTCAACAGAGTGTGTGTGATTCCTAACCTGTCAATCACTATTTTGGTGACTCGGAGGAGTATCTTGTGAAACGGCCGTCAACATCTACCACAGGGTGCTCTAGTCTGCTGCTGGGTGATGTTAACTCATATATTTGTCAGGTCATAAGTTTCCCATACCTGTGACAGATCTTATTAGCGTAAGATTTTGGTCTTTGTTCTTGTTTCTTAAAGTGGACAAGTTGTAAGTCGATTGGGACCCCAGTCTTAATAGGCCCAGTCTTGGCACCCCCCCAGTCTCCCCCCCCAGTCTTGGCACACCCCCCAGTCTTATTAGGCCCCAGTCTTAACAGGTCCCCCAGTCTTAATAGGTTCTCAGTCTTAACATTTCCCAGTCTTTACAGGTCCCAGTCTAGGTCAATGAGAGAGAGAGAGAGAGAGAGAGAGAGAGAGAGAGAGAGAGAGAGAGAGAGCACCTGCAGATATACTGTTACTGTCAGACACACACACCTCGGCCGTGATGAAGATGTTCGGGAGAGGTCGGTGACGTGTGGTACAGAGGCTGCCGTCACTCACCCTCCGCGGCCCTATCACTCCTACACAACTCTCCCTCCCTAGGATTTATTTTTTTGAGAATATTTCTGGTTATTGGTGTCTTGGGGTTTTCGTCTTCGTCTTTCTTCTTTCTTCTTTCGTCTTTCCTCTTTCTTCTTAAAAATTCAGGACTCCAGCTAAGATCTTAACACTATTCATTAAACAAAGGTCACATATCATCTTAGAAATTCACAACTTTTATCAAATACCTTTATACTTTAACGCTATCCATCCTGGGAAAAATAAGTTCTTATTTTTTTTTTCTGACTAACGATGTATTTTTAGGTATTAGTTTATTATTATTTATTTATTTATTTGAGGGAGGGAGACTGACAGTGTTAAGTAGGTAGTTCCTTATAATGCAGAGAAAAACTCGTACTGTAGTGGATGTAAACGATGCTGCCCCACGACCCCCTGGTGAGGGATCTTGGTACTGTGAGAATATTAAGTCGTAATTATTTTCCTGTTCTGTTGTGTTTTCTCGCGTTTTTTCTTATTTTTTCTTTCTTTTCTCTATTTGTCTTTGTTATGTTATCTTCCCCTTTCTTTCTCTCTTTCTCTCTCCTCTTATTCTCTTCTTTCATACACTCTTTCTCTCTGTTTCTCTCCCCCTGTTCTTTCTCTCTCTTTCTTTCTCTCTCATCCTTTTCTCTCCCTCTTTCTCTCTTGTTTTTCCTCCTCTTGTCTTTCTCTCTCTGTCTCTCTCACCACAAGACTAAAGAAACTTGTATATAGCATAATGACTTGAGTGATATTTAGCCAAACGCCCGAAAATAATTGTCTAGATGACGTGTTGTTAGTCTGTCTAGAGTCACCCCCCCCCTCAACACAGTAGTTTCCTCCTCCTCCTCCTCCTCCAGGCAGTGTGTAATCCTTCTTTCTGGCAGTTGGGAAAAATTCTCAGATTTATCCAGCTTAAGATTTTGATTTCCTGGGGGCAACTTTCATCTTGGCTCAGTCTGTTAGAAGTTTTCAATGTGCAAAACAATCGGAGGAGGGAAGTTGGTAATATCCTTAAGTTTCGTCAATCTTCTCCAGGACAACGAAGGTCTTTATACATCTGATCCTTCAGTCTGTCTGTCTTGTTTTTCTTCAATGAGGGAAACTGTATCTTTAGTTTGTAGTAATTTGGATCAATGTCACTTCTTCTCATCTCTTCCTTTCACAAAGTTTATTTCTTTAGCTGGAGATTAAGTTATTTTTTTCCTCTCTGTCCTCGTCATTCATCAGTGTCTTCGCTTTGCTTGATCGACGGATGTTTCCAAATGTTTCCTGATCATGTCCTTACGTTCTTTCCTGGCGAGGCTGTTGAGTTTCTTTCACTGCCAATGGAAATATTTCAGTGTTGGAATTTAGAGCAACCTTCCCGCGTGTACAGTAGCTTACTTGAAGTTCCCTCTGGACGAGACGAGAATATTTCAGACCTACCACAACGTTTCTTCCTCCTCGCGGGTTGGTGGTTCATTACATGTATTGTCAGACAGATTGGTGGGTTTTCTGCTCCCTTCGTTACCATTGGTACCTTCATTAAGAACATCCTTTGAAGCTTACACAAAACAGTCCGTCCTAAGCCTCAAACAACGAGTTTCTGTTGGCTTCATTCTATCTTGTGTTCAGATGAGTATTGAGGCAGATATATTGTATCGTAAACACAAGCTGTTTCATCATGGTAGAAACAACATACAAAAGTTTTCTGTTTAATCAATCACCAGTAGCAGCCACGAGACACTTTTTCAACGAGAGAGAATTATCAAATTCCCCCCAATAGGTTTCTCCTCTCCCAGATCCATTAGCTGGGGGAGTAGAGTTTCTTTTTCTACCCAGGATTCAATAGAAAGTAATTTGCTAATTCCCTCCCGCTGATGTCCTTCCCTCAGTAGTTTCCAAATTCTTGCAGTGGAAGGCCAGAGGAGCCCCCATTGGTTGCCCTGAGCTCACTACTGCCAGGGTTTATGTTTTACTCCTAAAGGCAACACAGATTTAGGAAGTCCGAGTATCTCTGGAGCTTCTTAATCAGATGGTACCAAGCCGAGATGGTTTTCATCCTCATTTTAACTTACCTCCGACCTTAAGTAATTATATTATTCTGAAAACACTGATTCTTTAATGCTGACAGAGGCTACGGGAACTGTTCTTTTTATAGCAAGTGTATGAATGAGTTAGGGATATTAACTTTTGGATCTCGTGTTCATGATTGAGGAAGAAGACGCCATAACAGCTACAATCTCGAGCAGTTTCTTACAAGACGAGATGTACTGTAGATCAAACTCGGGTCTTTTACTACTGACGTTTATATGACTTGGCGGTGCTGATAACTTTTCTCCGTCGGAAATATTAATGAGAGTTTTTCTTTCACCCAAAATCCTTCCTTTAGAGTTGTAAACCCTTTCAGTCATGGCTTTCATAAGACGTGATTAACTACCAGGAAAAGGATGCTGTTTAGACCTTAATTTAGATGTGTTGAAATAAACATGAGAGAGAGAGAGAGAGAGAGAGAGAGAGAGAGAGAGAACACCTTGCCTGCTCTCTATTCCTCCCTCAGGTAGCTGGAGTTCAGGTGAGGTTTATGCTTTTACCTGTAATATTATTTTTGGTTATAGAAATTCATCTATTTTTTAGTTGTTTGTGTTTGTTTGTTTGACTATTTGTTCTAGGATTATCTTTTAGTACTTGTTGTTATTATCTGACTCCTGAAGCCTCAAGATGTATTGTTTATTCGATCTGATATGAAAATTTCAGAAGAGATTTTATCTTAATAAGGAAGAGAGGGAGTAATCCTAAGCCCATAGGATTTAGAAGTAGAGAAACCGCTTATGGTGAAGTACTGTATGTCCAATTTATTTCACATATCCCCCACACGTCGCCGAACCTCCGGACAGATCAGATTCAAGTCCACGTTTGAAACTTATCCACTCGACTACCTATTTATCTCCTGGATTGATTTTTTTGTAAGCCGGAAATAAGATACTTAATTTTATTATTGTCTGCTCCTGCCGCTGTAGGGTTTACCAGCACAGAAAAAAGCTTATGGTTAAGTACATTATCCCAGTTGGATTTATTACGACTACTACTACTACTACTACTACTACTACTACTACTACTACTACTACTACTACTACTACTACTACTACTACTACTACTACTCTGCCCTTCTCTTTATCAAGCTCACGTTGTAGCAGTGACTCAGGTATATTGTTTTATTTCCTTTTGTTAAGTGAACTTTTATTGAGATTTCAGTCACTTTTTTTTTAAATTGTTTAAATACTATACTAAATATAATTTTCTGGTCTTAAGTGCATTTTACATCTCGTATTTTTGTTCACTGGTTGTAAGATGAACAAGATGAACAAGATGAAGAATATATATTATTTTATTTTGAATTTTTTCCCTTAAACTTGGGTTACCGTTGGTTGTGTCTGGCGAGTGTCTCTGTCTTCTCGTCTTTTATAACTACCATCTTACTCCATCTGTATGTAATAGTTCTACGTAAGTTGCTTCTGAAAATGTAATAACAAAAGGTAACAGCGTCAGTATGTGTGTGTGTTTCTTTATCTTGTTGCTGTACACCTTCCCATCCTCTTCTAGGCTTACCCTTTCTCTTCTACACCTCCCCTTCCTCTTCCCATAACTTCCCTTCCCCCTCCTACACCTTACTAGCCCCTTACTACACCTTCCCTTCCTCTCCTACACCTTCCCTACCCCTTCCTACACCTTCCAATCCACGTGACGGGTGTATCGACTCCCTTCCTCGTCTTCCACCCTAGACTGCTTCTTCTATGTGAGGGAGGCAGCGTGCATTCCCCAAAACTCCCCTTCCCCACGAGAAAGACAATTAACATTCCCCTCATCTTCTTCAGAACTCCCCTTCCACCTGACGAAGGCAATGAACATCCCCTCTCTTCCTTCTCCTGACTTCCCCTTCCACTTGACGGAAATGTGACCCATCTTCTCTCCCGACAACCCCAGGACTCCCCTTCAAGCAACCTCCTCTTCCCTTGTACCCTTACCTCTCTTTCCACAACCTCCCCCACCTCTCCATCCTCGGTCTCCTCTTCCACGTGAAAAAGAAAGCAATCTCCTTTCCTTAGACTAGAATTTCTCCCCTACCCACTCTCCCTCCTATTCCGCGCTTCCCATTCCTCGTGAGGGGGCAAAACGCACCACTGCTTCCACCCCCATACCCTCCCCCCCTTCCCACATGATCCCCAACAGGGTAATGAAGGTAGTTATCTCTAAATGGCAGCATCCTCATCTGTTTGTTGCACCCCTACTCTTTGCAATGGATAAATGCTGACCCCGCGGCGTCCTAATGGGGCTCCCTGGGGATGTCCCCTCCCATATTAGGGTGTCCTAATAGGTTCCTCTGGGTAAGTCTTTCCTATTGATCGTGTTTTCATAGGCTTTTTCGGTGTCCCCCCTCCCATAGTGCGGGTGTCTGATAAGCTCCTCTGGGCGTCCCCTTGCCAACTGGGGCGCCGTGTAGGCTGTTTTAGGTGTCCTATTCCCTACTGGGGTGTGCAAATACGCTCTTCTGGGTTTCCAAATACGTTTCCTTACTGGGGTGTCCTAATAGATTCCCCTGGACGTCATTGTTCCCGTTGAGATGTATCAGGCTTCTTGTGGCCAGTTGGTACCTGAACGTCCAGTTAGTTTGCTTCATCCTACAAGACTCCTCCAGACGACCTACAAGACTCCTCCAGACGTCCTGATACACTCCTGCCGGGGGGTCTTCACGTAGATCCTACAATATGTATCATCTGCGATATTTTTCCTATATGAAGTTGTCCATAAGTCATATTGAGGAAAGTTATGTCTTCCTCTGACTTGAAATTTGCAGTTTATATTTCTCTCTCTCTCTCTCTCTCTCTCTCTCTCTCTCTCTCTCTCTCTCTCTCTCTCTCTCTCTCTCTCTCTCTCTCTCTCTTCTTTGTCTTATTCACACTCATTTTTCTTTTCTCACTTTTCCTCCTTCTCTTTTCCATCGTCGTCTCTCTTTTGTCTCCTCATCTATCCTCCTTTACTTATTTCCTTTATTCTCCCCCTTTTTCAAACTGTCTTTCATCGTCCTCTCTCTCCTTTCTCTTGTCATCCATTCTCCTCTCCTCTTACCCTTTTCATCCATCTTCCATTTTCTCCTCCATCCATTTATTCCCCCATAGGTTTCCCACTCCTCTTCTTCTTCTCTTCCATCTTACTATCTTGTTCCTCTCCTTATCCTCTCCTATTCTCCTCTTGTCATGTCTTTCCACCTTCTATTCTCTTCCCCATTCCTTCTCATCCACCCCTCCTCATTCACCTCCTCCCCCCCCCCCCAAAAAAAAAGAAAACTCTTGTTCCATAATCCACTTCCCTCCCCCATTGTGGCCGGTCCCCACATCCCACCCACATTTACCCACGGCCTGCCTTCCATCCTTCCATCCTTCCCTCCTCCTTCCCTCCCCACGGCCCTAGTGTGTCATAATCCTTCCCCATTGCCTTAACAACGGGCTTACCCAAGGGAGTCAATTTGGTCACTGACGAATACAATAGACGAGTGATCCGGGCCGCGTGCGAATGGGGTCACTTTGTTGTCGTCTTGAAGTTACTCCTATTTTCGCCGCCGCCGTCATCAGTTTTGTTTATATTTGAGGGAAGACTTGTGTGTTTTTTTAGGATAATGTGTTTTTTTGTTTTCTTACGTTTGTTTTTTTTGTTTTTTGGTTATTTTTTAATTGTTATTTTTGTTGTTCTTTTATTATTATTATTATTATTATTATTATTATTATTATTATTATTATTGTTATTGTCGTGAAAGGCAAAACAATGAGAGATGGAAGGTTGAAAAAACGTTAGAGATTGGGAGGAGAATGGGAGAAAAAGAGAGAAGCAGAATGGAAGAAAGAGAGCTACTGAAGAGAGTAGAGGAGTAGTGAGAAAGACCGCAGAGAGAATAGAGGGAGCGGAGGAGAGAGAGAGAGAGAGAGAGAGAGAGAGAGAGAGAGAGGGAGAGAGAGAGAGAGAGAGAGTAGCGGCTGAGAAAGGGGTGTTGTCCTATGCAAACGAAATAGTAGACCGTGAAATTGATTCCTGCATTAATCGCCATTGATTAATTGGTCAATAGCCTGGGCACGGACGCCTCTGTACTGGTCTGTCTTAGATGTCACACACGCAGAGAGAGAGAGAGAGAGAGAGAGAGAGAGAGAGAGAGAGAGAGAGAGAGATAAGCCACCATAATGTGCCTCACAGTAAACACCGCCTTAACGACACCTCATAACTCACCCTCCACAATGACAATCCATAATACCATATGTGACACTCAGACAAGTCCTTAGTCGAGGTCCGCTTCCTCTTCCGTCCGTCCGTCCGTTTCTGTTGGCATAGACCTGTTCTAAAGAGGGTTATTTGCTCATTGTGTTGTGTTTCGTGCAAGGCTCGTTTGGTCAACGTAAAGGACCATTAACATATTTTAGTGCGGAACAACAATTATACGAAATAATTTCCCTTCCATCCTGTTGTGTATTTATTCTCTGCACTTATTATCAAATATATCATAAAAGAATTAATATCCTCTAAGGCTACCAAATTAATATATATATATATATATATATTATGTTGAATTTCGTCCAAGATGTAATATTAATATCTTCAAAGACACACTCAGAGGAAAAATAAGTTGGTTGTCTCGGGGAAAAATGAGCTGCTGGGGACATATGGAAGTCGAGGAAATTGTAATGGAAGAATGATGAAAATGACGCTTTGATCTCCGCCCAAAAAAATCCTTGAATTTTGGGGACGAGATACACGTCAGGGACCAGAAGGAACTATGTGCCTATATATCATTGCATATTGACTCCTCTGGTATCGATATATTTCTGTGGTAGATAATAAACATATATTTCGAGTATTGGTGACAAGAAACTCTCAAGAATATTGATGTAAGTTGTGTTAAAAGAAAAATGACCATCGTGAGATATTTAATTCAATTTATTTCTGTCTATACATCACTCCGAATCTTGTATGAATCAAATCACCGACGTGGAGGTTATTTTTACAGTAAATAACCAAGATTCATCCCGAGTATTGGTAATAACAAGAAACTCTTAAAATAATCAACATTGGTTCTTGAGAAAATGAACCGAAGTGACAACGAAAATTCCATTAATTCTGGTAGCTGGAAATTGAGGATTCGACTTGACATCAAAGCTCAACTCTCCTCAACACACACACGGGAGGAACTCGAGAAGACAACGTGAAAGACACCCCGATATACATTTCCATAAGTCTCCTAACCTTGACGATTCATACTACGAATTTCAATCTTAATTGCATCGTGGGTTAGCACTGTCTTGCGGGCATTATGTCAAAGCGGTGGGTGACCTCTGAATATATATGAATCATAGGTTGTGGTTGAGGGAGCGACACGGGGACTCTGTGTGGTACATCTCTGCCAAAGGAACAACAATATTCATCTCCCTCTGAAATGACGATGATTGTGAAAAACGCCCCCCACCCACCCCCACCCCCACCCACCCCACCCACCCCCACCCCACCCACCCCCACCCCCTCACCCCCTAAAAAAAATACAACCTCGGAGGGAAAATTGGTCGTGCTGAAAGTCGAAATTCTCCCCAAAAATAAGACAAAAAACTGTAGATTGGATCCCGATTTCATCAAGATTTTTCGGGAGTTGATTTTTTTTTTTTTTTTTTTTGTGTGTGTGTTTGAGTTTTTTAAGCATTTTGTTTGGGATTCATGAGAAGTTTACATTCACCCATGATTCTGGGCTTTTGGCTGGATGTTAGGTGAGAGTCTACCATACGGGTCGAGCTGAATCCTGGACGCGGGCGCGGGTTGGTTTGGATGATGCTAAGTTATGTTATGTTATGTTATGTTATGTTAGAGTGTGGTATAGGATTTAGATAAATTATATAGTAGGGTGTGTTAGGTATACTGTTAGTTAGGTTAGGTTAGGTTAAGGGTTTGTTAGGTTAGGTTAATTTATGTTAGGAGTAGGTTAGGTTAGGTTAAATTATATTAGGAGTAGGTTATGTTACGTTATGTTAGGGGTACATTAGGTTAAGTTAATTTATGTTAGGAATATTGTATGCTAATAACTCTGAAACCTGACGCACCTGAAACTAAGACCTTGTGAATGATGCTTAACAACCCTGGCAGCTGAAACAACCTAACACCAAAGAACAAACAAAGTAAACAATTAAAGTGATTATTTTTCTAACCTGTTCTTCGTTTATCATCATTTACATCATCTCCCCCTTTATCATCCTTGTTATTGTTGTCATTAGTGTATTCATTAGCATCATTAAAGTTTTCTTGTGTCCTTTTATTATTTTGTGAACAGACAGACAGACAGAGAGACAAGCAGACAGACAGACAGACACAGATAGAGCACCACACACACACACACACACACACACACACACACACACACACACACACACAAAACAACGCGCCTCCAACTTGACGGATGAGGGAGGAAATTTGATCTGGCATAATAGACGTCCAACTCTGCAACATTTCTTGGTGAGAGGCCAGGATGGTGTCTGTCTGTATGTGTGTCTGTGTGTTTGTCTGTTTGTGCGTTTGTTTGTTTGTGTGTTTGTTTGTGCGTTTGTTTGTGTGTTTGTCTGTTTGTGCGTTTGTTTGTGTTCTTATTGGTGGTTTTGCTGTTTGTTTTTTTGTTGTTCTTCTTTGTTTGTTTGTCTATTTTTATCGGTGGTGTTGTTTGTTTTTTGTTGTTGTTGTTTGTCTCTTTCTTTTTTGTTGTTGTAGTTGTTTCTTTGTTCTTTACTGGCTCTGTTGTTGTTGTTGATGTTTGTTTGTTTGTTTATATGTTTTACTGTTGACGTTGTTGTTATTGTTATTGTCTTTTTATGATGGTGTTGTAGTTACTGAGGTGAAATGTTGTTAGTAGAAGGAGAAGTAGAAGGAGAAGAAGAAGAAGAAGAAGAAGAAGAAGAAGAAGAAGAAGAAGAAGAAGAAGAAGAAGAAGAAGAAGGAGCGAGGAGAGAAAATCCCCAAAATAAAGAGGATTGATTAATACACTAAAAGAAGAAGAGGAGGCGGAGAGAAGATTATGGAAGAGAAGAGGTATAGGAGAAGAAGAAGGAGAAGGAGGGAAGACTATGGAAGAGAAGAGGTGTGGAAGAAGGAGGAGAAAGAGGAGAGAAGACTACATATGGAAGAAGAAGAAGAAGAAGAAGAAGAAGAAGAAGAAGAAGAATTACACTATGTGGTAAGCTCACGGCCACAATAAACACTTACTATTAGACCAGGTGAAGAAATAAACAGATATATTCCTGGGACAACAAGATTCTTCCATACATTATACTCAGCTTATCAGGGATTATCTTTCGTCGTAATAAATCCTTCGTCACCCTCCTCTCCTCTTATCATCCTTCTCCCTCCCCTCCCTCCCTCTCCATCCCTCTCTCCCTCTCTCTCTCTCCATCTCTCCCTCTCTCTCTCTCTCTCTCCCTCTGACCTAGACGTACCCCTGTATTAAAGTTGATTTAAGAGCCGCTAGTGTCATCATTTTCATTGTCGCCGGCCGCGTCGTCATTAATAGCCAGCATCTATTTTTTTTAAGGGGATTCTTTTTGTATCCAGCTTTATTATTATTATTATTATTGATAGTATCATCATCATCACTTTCATCATCATCACCCCCCACAGGTCACATGAAACAGTTAAAGTCATATCTCATAAACTCTTTCTCTAACTCTTATTGTATGATGATGATGATGATGATGTATTATGATGTATTATGATGATGTATTATGATGTTGTATTATGATGTTGTATTATGATGTTGTATTATGATATTATATGAAGTTATTGTTGTATGATGTCAAGAGCTTCATTACAATATACTCCATCACAACTGATTGTATTCTGGGTAGTCGTTATAGGGGAGAGGAATTATTTCGGGGTGGTCCTCATTTGGCACTCTGTCATGCTGAATATACCAGACAAGGTGAAAACAGTCTGATTTTTTAGAAGCCAAATTTAAGGTGAGAATCTGAGGTATTTTGTTGTGTAATTGGTGATTGGAGGCATAGAAACCCTCAGTCAGGTTATTCAGTTGGTTAGGTTAAGGGGAGAGGGGAGGGAGGTGAAGGAGGGGGGAGGGAGGGGAGAGAGGAGGGAGAGGAAAGGGGGTATGAAGGGAGGGAGGGAAGGGGAGAGAGGAGGGAGAGGAATGGGGTATGAAGGGGGAGAGGAGGGGAGGAAAGGGGAGAGAGGAGGGAGAGGAATGGGGTATGAAGGGGGAGAGGAGGGGAGGAAAGGGGAGAGAGGAGGGAGAGGAAAGGGGGTGTGAAGGGGAGAGGAGGGGAGGAAAGGGGAGAGAGGAGGGAGAGGAATGGGGTATGAAGGGGGAGAGGAGGGGAGGAAAGGGGAGATAGGAATGAAAGAAGGGTAGGAGGGTGCATATTTGGGGTTGATTGTATTGTCTTTATAAAGTAGTCGTATATGATGTTGTTCCGGTATCTTCATTATTATCGTTATCGTCATCATTATTGTCGTCTTTATCATCATCATCATCATCATCATCATCATCATCATTCTAGTCATCATCATCATCACCACAGTCACAGTCATTGTATACGGTAATTATCATTATTATTACCTTAAACAATTATGACCACCCAAAATGCCACTAACCGCAGCTAATACAACAACAACACAACCACCACCATCGTCACAACCACCCCATCCACCATAGCAACTACAACCATCACAATCACCACCATATCTACTTCTATCATCACCATATACAACACCATCATCATAATCACCCCTTGTATCACCACCACAATCACCACCACAACCACTACAGACATTACAACCCCACGTATCACCACCACAATCACCACAACCCTCAATATCACCACCACAATCACCACAATCGTCACCAGTCAGCGTGTAGGCCGTGTTTAATTGAACCCCCTCTTGCATTCAGCTTCACTCAGCCTTAATAACGTCAATTTTCTTTCAAGACCATTAGTCAGTGGATGGTTCTCCTCCCTTCCCTCCCTTCTACCCGTTATTGTTGGCTTCTTCCCTTCCCACCCTTCCTTTCCACCCTTCTATTCCTGCCTCACTAAATTCTCTCCCCTTCATCGATGTCCACTCTCCCATCCCTCCTACCATCACCTTCCTTCCCCCCTTCATGTTATTACCCTGCACCATCACTAGCAACACCCTCTCGGCCTTTGCTATTACTACGACTATGCTTTTTTTGTTACGGCCTCCAACCTCCCCTTTACCATTTATTTTATTACCTAATTATCCTAATACATAAGTGTCTACCCTATAGTTGAGTTAGGTAAGCCTCAGATCTATTTATGCGGAATTTCGTGACTGTTGCCTCATAGTCCCTGTCTACTGCTACTACTACTACTACTACTACTACTACTACTACTACTACTATCGTACCTGCTGTTGTGACCCTTCCTGTACCTTTAACTATCGCTGTTGACGGGATCACGACCTCACATGTACCCTTAACTATCGCTGTTGACGGGATGACGACCCTTCCTGTGGATATTTAAAACGTGATTTTCAGGAATTCATGATCATTTTTTCCCTGTTTCCCCCCCATCAGATTTGCATTCTTTGTTAGTGTACAGGGTGGCCCGCTGCCCATGCCTCCTGTGACCAAATTGGCCCTGTGCGCTCCAAGGACGTTTATTGTGTAAACATGTTGTGCATACCAAACTCTTTAACAAACATAGATTGGGAGTCTGACCCTGCAGGCCTGTTACCAATACACAAATAAAAAAGAAAATAATAGCGATTTTTTTTTTTTTTTTTTTAGAATTTGAAGGATATTTGGAGGGCCAAGTCAGTTTGTATTAGACCTAAAGGGTGTAAATACTAATATAGCTCTCATGTAGGTTTGGTTAGGTTAGATTAGGTTAGATACATTGGAGCTCAAGCCAGAATGAAACCCGGTTATGACATTACCAAGGCTAAAATGCAACCCGGGTATAACCTGACTTGTTTCACCAACCACTGGAGCCAAAACTGCTCCAGGTGTAATGACAGTGACAAAATAAATTATTCTCTGGCTACATTATTCCGCAGGTAACGAATAAAAGAATAAAATTAGTCCTCTTACATTAAAAAAAAATAATACGTCAAGTCAGGAGAGACGGGAGTTATTCCGAGTCATGTAGCCAGAGAAAAATACAAAAATTAACGAAACGGAAAAAAACGACAAATTAAGAAAAAGGAGAGAGAGAGAGAGAGAATAAGAGAGAGGAAGAGAGAGAGAGAGAGAGAGAGAGAGAGAGAGAGAGAGAGAGAGAGAGAGAGAGAGAGAGAGAGAGCACACTTACGTCATCACCTGTTATAAAGCGTCCGCCTTTTTTCATTAACAGTACCCTACACACTTTTTATTAGCCCTGCTATTGGGGGCTTACGGTCATAACTAGGTACTTCAGTTTTAGTAGCTACGACGTCCTGCAGTAAGTGTGTACTGTTTGTGTGTGTGTGTGTGTATGTGTGTGTGTGTGTGTGTGTGTGTGATAAATGAGTCAAGGTCAAAGGTCAAAGTCATATCTACAGCTGCCCTCTCCTCCTTCCTTCTCCATCCACCTATCTCTCTACTTTCCTTCCCTACTCCCTATCCACACACACACACACACACACACACACACACACACACACACACACACACACACTCTCTCTCACTCCACATTTATACTCCTACTCACTCCCTCTCCCACACACACCATACCACTCTCACTCTCACTCTCACTCTCCCAGCTCTCACCAAGTTCGCCTTCAGAATATGGCCAGTTTATATGCAGGAGGGAGAGCAGCGGCCAACGCAAATGTGACTCTGTCCACTGAAGCCGAAAATGAGGAGGGATACAGAAGGCATTGGTGAGAGAGAGAGAGAGAGGGAGAGAGAGAGAGAGAGAGAGAGAGAGAGAGAGAGAGAGAGAGAGAGAGAGAGAGAGAGAGAGAGAGAGAGAGAGAGAGAGAGAGAGAGAGAGAGAGAGAGAGAGAGAGAGAGAATAATCTAGTTGAATTAGGAGAAGAAAAATTATAAAGAACATTGAAACAAGGACAACAACATAACACATTTACCTACACCATTTTTCCTCCGCGGTGGTCAGGTCAGGTCAGGTCAGGTCAGGCAGTTTTGGAATGATTTTTTTTTTTTTTTACATTATCTTGACCTTGCTAGACCACCACTGTGCTGTGACCTCTCCGTGAGTTTGATCTCTCACTACCAGCATCTTGACCTCTCATCACCACCATCTTGACCTCTGACCAGTATCATCTTGACCTCTCACCTCTACCTCTCAAAGCTAACCTCTTTCTCCTCATCTCCACTACCTCTCACAGCTCTCCTTACCTCTCCTTACCTCTAACAACTTCCCTCACCTCTCACGCCCCTCTCACTTCTCCTTACCTACATCACCTCTCGTCAGCCTCCAAAACTCCTGCCTTGAACACACTCACAGTAGAAAAAATAATTGTTACCATGTATTCATTTATTTATCCAGACTGTCCTAGATATGGAGTTAAGTCATGGAGGCAATTTGGTGTTGTTCGTTGTCAAATGTTCAAACGGATTTATATATTTTTTATTTTTTTTATTTTTTTATTTTTTTGTGTGTGTGTGTACGACATTGCAGTAAAAATTTTGGGTAACAGAAAACATCCCAGGGCGAAAAATGTAGTGGTTGGTGTATATTTTTTAACGTCTGTCTGTCTGTCTGTCTCTGTCTTTATATCTGTGTCTTTCTGTCTGTCTGTCTGTCTGTCTGTCTGTCACTCTTTGCTCAAGTATGTAGAATAAGACTTGGTATAATTATTACACACATAAAGGAAAATGGCTTAAAAGTGGATTAAGATGATTCAGTTATTACGTACCATTGTGTCCAATCCAACCATCCAATCACAACCACACATATCAATCACGACCAATTACATCAGCGTGTGTATTAACCCAGAGTATCCAATCAAGTGCTGTGATGTTCAATTTTTCCAATCGTATGTCATTAATTACGCATCAGATCAAACCAATCGATTACTGTATCATCTAATCAGAAACTGCCCATCAGAATTTACCAATCCTACACCATGTATCAAAATAACGCACCAATCGCATACCATGTATCAAAATAAACGCACCAATCGTCTACCATGTATCAATATAAAAGCACCAATCACATACCATATACAAAAAACCCCACCAATCGCGAGTCGTGTATCACTCTGGATCAGACTGCCGCGCGCCTCACTGCCCACACGGGGAAATAACAGAGTGATGGGGAAAAAAACTGTGTTCATGGAATAACATATCAGGTGAGCGCTGAGGGTTGTATACACACACACACACACACACACACACACACACGGTTGACCAGGTATATGGGAGACGACAGATGGCGTTACACTCCCGCCTACGTGAATAAGGTAAAAAAAAAAAAAGATGAAATAGAAAAATATATCTACATAAAGAACAGACGTGACTAGTTTATTATTATCTGAATGAATTGACAACATTTAAAAAAAATAAATAAAAAATATATATATAATATAAAGCCTCTGTACTGAAAAGCTACAATTACTTTTACAGGACGATTTTTTTTTTTTATTTATTTTTTTTTTTTTGACGGAGGATTTTTGATCGAAAGAAAAGAAAAACAATATAAATTTATATATCTAACTCCGACAGGGTTTAGAACTGATATAAAAATTTTCTTTGGTAAATACGTATAATATTTTAATTCACTGAGCAGATATGTAGCGCAACTGTACACGTTTATCACAACACAGTCTTCTATCGCCCATCATGAAAACCAAAAGGCAGGAGTCGACGATTTAAAGTTTGTATTCAATGTAGTATGTATCTGTATATATATAAAAAAATGGTTGAAGGGTTAGGAATAATTGAGTCGGACACAGCTAGATAAAACTGGTTGGGAAAACGAAAGAGAAGAGGAAACATAACAAAAACTGAGATTTTGAATGGTTTTAAAGCAATACCGAATGAGAAAGAGAGAGAGAGAGAGGGGGAGGGATGTGTCTCTCTATGAAGGATGTAGGAAAAAGTGAGAGTTGAAGTACGAAAGCAAAAAGTGTAAAACGTGAAAGAAACAGTAAGAATAACTCGAAAGAAAGAGAGATTAGAGAATTAAAACAAAAATAGGGGAATGGGGGTTAGCGTACTGGAGGGTAGTAAGTAGTTTGAGTCCTGGAAGAGAAAGAAAGGGAGAAGGGGTAATAAGAGAAAATAACCTGGAAGGAAAAGTGATGATGGTAGTATAGGGAGAAATTAAGCATTGTGAAGGAGTAACAAGGGAGAATAAGAACTGAAAGAGAGAAAAAAGAAGAGAGAAGAGTGAAAAAGCCTTTCTAAATCGAGAGGTATAAAATTTGGAAGGGAGAGAGAAAGGAGAATAAAACTTCCAAAGAAACAGAAAGAATAATGATCTGGCGAAGGAGAGACAGAAGAAGAAGCAGAAGAAGAAATAAAATAAAATGAAGAAGAAAAAGAAGTAAAAATAAAATAAACTGAAGAACAAGAAGAAGAACAAGACGAAGAAGAAGAAGAAATAATATAAAATGAAGAAGAAAAAGAAGTAAAAATAAAATAAACTGAAGAAGAAGAAGAAGAAGAAAAGATAAAGAATGAACAAGAAAAATACACAATATCTCATGAAGGAAGATGAATGGTGAGCGTCGTGGGCAGGAGAACACAAAAAAGTTGCAAGCGCCTGCCTGGAAACTGGAAGAGTGAGGCGTGCTAGTGAGATAGGGATGCCGCCTCAACTACCCTGGCGTGTTATGGATGAAGATTAGTCCAGGAGGTACGAGGAAGGGGAGGCTTGAGACGCTGATGGAGAGCTTAGGTCCTTCCTCCATAACCCTTCTCCTCCAAAATCCTCCCACAACTCTCTCTCTCTCACTCTCTAGATTTATCAGTAGTTAGTTTGTTTTCACTGATAAGAAGTGATCCAGATTTCATGATTCATTTCCAGTATTGTATTTCCAGTCTCATTATTATTCTCTTAGATAAAGTGAATCAAATTTTTCATGAGTAAATTTTTTTTCGTCAAATTTCCAGCATTTCAAAAGGTAGTTATTGATTAATTATTATTGTATTTAATTTTTATGGGACTACATTAGAGAACCGTAGTTTAGGCATATCATTATAAAGGTAATTGACGGTATATTATCCAAGTGTGACTTAAATGGTTAGGAGGTATTGGCCATCACGTGGTTAAGGGAGTATTGATCATCATGTGGTTAAGGGGCATTGACCACCACGTGGTTAATTAATTAACACAACTAGGTGCACGCTGTAATTAACACAACTTGGTGCACGCTGTAATTAATTAACACAACAAGGTGCACGCTGTAATTAACACAACAAGGTACACGCTGTAATTAATTAACACAACAAGGTGCACGCTGTAATTAACACAACAAGGTACACGCTGTAATTAATTAACACAAAAGTAAGATACACTGTCTAGCTCAGTGGTGGGTAACTTACAAGGCTCTTGAGTGTGGCCCACGAGGCTCTTGAGTGCGGACCGCGAGGCTCTTGAGTGTGGCCCACGAGGCTCTTGAGTGCGGACCGCGAGGCTCTTGAGTGCGGCCCGTGAGGCTCTTGAGTGCGGCCCGCGAGACATTGACTGTCTTCCACATGCGCGAAATAATCCTACAATAAGCGGCGCTGGTTTAATCATTTGTTCTTGTTTATCAATTATTATGTATATTTATGATTTGTTGATAGTTTTATTAACATTTGCTCCGTTTGTTTGTTTCCTTGTTTGTCCGGGCGATATCTCAAGCACTTTTTGAGCTAGGAAGTGGAAATTTGGATGCTTTTGTGAATAAGTGCTGTGGGTTAAACACTATTTGTTATTTATTTTTTTTTATATTTAGGATTCGTTCCATTCACTTTCCAGGTGTTGAACCAATCACTGTTTTTTTTTTTTTTGGGGGGGGGTGTTATTCGAAATTTATAACAGTCCTATTAAACTACGAATATATAGATATTTTCTGTAACTCGTTATATAATATTCGGCCAGTATTAATGTAGTTATGTTTATTGGTAGGATGGTGGTTGACTACAGGTCAGTACAGTACATGCACAATTTCAATCATTCGACCCAGTGAAATGAAGGAGAGTCATTCATATGGCACTCTCAGTTCACCCAGCTGTAATGAGTAGGTATCCTAATTAGTAAAGCACAAAACACGAATTACACCTCATCATCACCTCCCTACAGTAGAGAGAGAGAGAGAGAGAGAGAGAGAGAGAGAGAGAGAGAGAGAGAGAGAGAGCCTTACCTTACACACTCCGGGGTCGTCACAACCAGCCATACCTGCGTCACACCACCTCCAATATTATGTAAACGAGGTGTTGTTGAGTGGCAGCAGCAGGAGCCGGGGTCAATAAACACACTCGTGACACTCGACTGTTTAGTAGGTGTTGGGGGGTGGGGGGGTGGGGGAGGCGGAGGGGGAGGAGAGGCGAGGCGAGGCAGGGTTTTGACGGCGGGGTAACACGGATCTGTTTTAAGGGGAAGACTCGATATGTTATTCATCTTTACCCTCGCTTCCCTCCCTCCCTCCCTCCTTCCCTCCCTCCCTCCATCCCACCATCCTTCTCTCCTTCCCTCTCTCCCTCTCTCCCTCCCTCCACCGCCACAGTGATGGGCAGGCTCGTGTAATATTTTTGATATGTGTTGAGTTGGACAATTTACGTAAGAATATTTTTTTTCTGTCCGTTGTTTTATTAAGGTTGAAGCTATTAGGATAATGGAAGCTGTTTGATAGGGGGTGAAGTGATGATGATGAGTGAGTGGCAGAGACTAAGGGATAAAGGAGAGAGAGAGAGAGAGAGAGAGAGAGAGAGAGAGAAGGTAACATGAGAACAGAAAGGATAAAGGAGAGGAGGGAGTGGAAAAGGAGGAGAGGAGAGTGAGGATAGCATAGTTATATGGGAGAAAGAGAGGAGATAACGAGAGAGACTAGAGAGAGTGGGTGAGAGAACAGAGGGTTTAATAAGGAAGGGATAAAGAGGGAAAGGAGTAGAGGACAGAATTAAAGAGAATTTTATACTCCTTATTGTCTATCTCTCTATATATCAGTTTATATCTCTCTCTCTCTCTCTCTCTCTCTCTCTGTTATCTAAGTATTATCAAGGCTGGGTTTCCGCTCTTACCGTCGTTGTGCCAAGGTCCGCCCACCATCCACTGTGGCGACAAGAGTGAGTCAGTTTGCTCCATCATTAATGTTGTCCTGCATCCATCACCTTCATTGCCATCCCGAAACAAAACATCATTATAAATAATTTCATCCCTCTCTTCACAACTTGTTCTGTTCTCGGTGGATGGTGATACTGCCTGCGATTGGTAACGTTAATGAACCTGGCTTACCTGAATGATGAATGAACACCTGAATAATGACAAGCTCAGGTTCCCCTCGTTAAAGTCTCTGGGCCAGACATGGGGGTAGGAAGGGGTAGTAGGAGAGCGAGCGCTGAAAAGCCTTCAATACTGAGCATATTGCTTTTACAGCTTCTCGATAATTACTGCATAAACACGCCATGCCTTGTGCCTTGCAAGTAATGGCATGCACCAGAAACACTCTTTTTCCCTTCTCGCAACATACTACACCCAATAACTAATTCAGAAATCACCTCTCTGACCAGTATTCTTAAAGGTGAAAATCGTCTCTCCACCTCACTCATTTTACGCCCGTTGCCTATTATGTCAGATCCATCCTCTAGCCGACGCTGCTGTAAACCTGCAGAACTGTGGAGTATCCATTTCTGTTTATGGGGCAGGATACAGTCTTCTCTCCCCTCACCATTTTCTCTCTTTCTCTTTTCTCTCTCTCACATTCACAAAGTCAGACACACACACACACATCCTGCATTATCTCTCTCTCTTCTCCATCGTACATCACAGAAGAGGAGAGGACAGAAAGGGGACGAGAGAGATGGTTGGGAGGAATGGGTGATGGGGGGGTGGGGGTGGGGGCGTCCAGGTATCTGTTTGTATTGGCTTGTGTCGAGTAGGTAAGGGGGGGGGGGGAGGTAGTGGAGGGACATGATAGAAGGGGAGAAGAGGTGGAGAGACGGGAGGGTCGGTGAGAGGCGGTGAGAGTAGTTTTGAGTGGTGTGTGAGAGGGAAGAGAGGGAGGGGGGAATGAAAGGCCAAGGGACCAATGCTTGTCAACTTTGAATCCTCATCAGATGGCTCTTGAAGGTCGACAACTATTGGCTGTCAGTCCTAGGTAGATCGACGGCTATTGGCTTCTGAATTATGATAGGTCGATGGGTATTGGCTGTCAGTCCGAAATAGATCGATGGGTATTGGCTGCTGAACTATGGTAGGTCGATGGGTATTGGTTGTCAGTCTTAGCTTGATCAACGGGTATTGGCCACTGGCGTATGGTAGGTCGATGGGTATTGGCTGGCAGTCTTAGCTAGATCAACGGGTATTGGCCCCTGGAGTATGGTAGAACGACGGGTATTGGCTGGCAATACTACTTAGGTGAACGGGTATTAACTACTGAATATAAATAAGTCACCAGGTAAGACTACTGTAGGTTTAATCTTTGCCTCTCGTAGCGACAACAATAACACGCCTGACAGACTCCTGTTAGCGGCAGTACAGAGAGGATTACAAAGCCGAGATTACTTAGAATCGTCAGGCTCCAGTGGCCAGATATTATACCACTAGACATAGAATCACAAAGACTTTACATAGCTGTTAGTATAGGTATTATCTCCCTTACTGGTAATAATTAAATGATATGACTCAGAAGGTATATGTATGTATGTTTGACACAATACAAAACATATGTTATAATATATGGTTACTTCTCTACCTTAATAAGATTTTACTCCACGTCCTGAGGTGTGTTTCCTTCCCCAGACAGACAGACAGGTAGGCAGGCAGGCAGGCAAGCATATAGATAGATAGATAGATAGATAGATAGATAGATAGATAAACTAACTATAACTCAAGCTGATGGTCAGGTTTTTAAGTCATTCTAAACTACAGTAGGCACCAGAATGAGCTCGGGCCAGAGAGAATGTTATTAGAGAGTGAGGTGAGAGGAGGTTCACACTGGAGGGATCACACACACACTACCCTGACAGTCAGATTACAGGGGATCAGACATCACTCTCCCTCACCTTGACTCAATTAGAGGTAATTTTGACCTCATTAGCGGTTCGTGACCCTTCATTACCTGCCAGTCTCTCATCTCCAGTGATAATTAGCATTGGAGTGTCAGATATATGATGGGAGTTTTATTTTTATTTTATTTTTTTTGATGGTTGTAATGGAGAAAAAAATATGTTGATGTCTGTTTAGTTATGTTCGTAAATTTAGTGTATTTTCATGCGTATGTATATAAACAGCGATAAAGAGATAAAGAGGAGAAGGAAACACTAACGAGAACACAAGAAATAGGAGAGGTTAAGAGAAAGGACAAACATTAGATATCTTGGGAAGGGTTTTGTGTGTGTGTGTGTGTGTGTGTGTGTGTGTGTGTGTGTGTGTGTGTGTGTGTGTGTAAAATTAGTCGTAATGGCAAATGTTCAGAAGAAATCAAAACAAGATTAAGTCAAACATAAACAACTCTTAATATTCTTAAAAGACTCGTTATAATAGGACACTAATTTTTATATGAGGAAAAGGACTTCTAATTTGCCTTCGTTAAAATTATATTAACGAAAGAGAAATTTAACCAAATAACTCATAAACATCAATAAATTCCTATATCCTCACTTCAACTACATTAGGTAAATAAACGATTTTTTTTTTCAAGGTTGGATCTACACGAGTCTCACTAAAGTTTGTCCGCCATTGAAGAAGGTTGAATGATTGGCCTGGAAAAAAAAATGTCCACTCCAGATGATTAAAAGATATATTGGCCGTCAGTACCAAACTAGTATTAATTACATCGTGTTTTCTTTGTGTGTGGGTGGGGGGGATGGGGGGTGGGGGGAAGGTGGGGTTGGGGTGAAGGTGAAGTGTGTATGTAGGAGGGGAGGGGGGGTTGAAATATAATTAAGGCACAGGTGTAGTGATCTGTGAATAACGACACTTAACACGGTCACTCCGCCCTAATGAAGGGTTACCCAGGCTTTAGAAATCATCAGACACGTGTCCGTAATTCCGTCGCTCTTCTTCACCGGATGAAAAAGAGAGTTGAATGGAACTTCCCCCCCCCCTCCCCCCCCCCCCGAGAGGCTTTCAGATCAACGCGATTCTCTACAGCTAAAAAAACCTAACCTAACCTAACCTAACCTAACCTAACCTAACCTAACCTAACCTAACCTTTACCTAACCTGAAAAATACACAGAAAACGCAAAAAAAAAAAAAAAGTGGAAATAGCGAAATTCCAATTTGCAAAAAAACAATCATTATTTTTTTTTTGGCGCACCTTTTGGTATAATGTAAAGGGAACCAAGATCAAGAGGGGGTGTTAATGAATAGGTAACAATACCTCACTACACTCACCTTTTGTTACGTATCAGTGACCCCTGAAAAGCAAATGGGATGGGGGTGGGGGTGTTGTGGTAGTGAGCACCCTCAGGTAGATAATGACGTGGCCTGAGTGTTCTCCTAACCTCCCCTCTCCCTTTCACTCCCCTATGACCTCTCCCCTCTTCTCCCTTCTCCTCAGACCTTCCACCTCTACAACTCTTATTGTGTTAGATGACCGATAGGGTATTGTGAGGGCGGTGAAGGGTGAGACTTGTTGACTCCACGACTCACCACTCAGCATACCACACACTGACTCATCATCACTCACCACTCATCATACCACACCAACACTGACTCATCACGACTCACCACTCATCCACACTAACACTGACTCATCACGACTCACCACTCATCCACACTAACACTGACTCATCACGACTCACCACTCATACCACACCAGCACTGACTCATCATGACTCACCACTCATCCACACTAACACTGACTCATCACGACTGACCGTAACACACACACACACACTAATTCAACAATATGGAAGAAAAAAAATCGCGTATATGTCGTGTGTTTAATGTTATATGACTTCCATTTTAACCTTCACTCCCTCCCTTCATTACACCTTCACGGCGATTATTATATTGGAATTTTCACTCTCACAAAGTCATTTTTTATAGAGTAATAAGATTTTTTGGGGGGTAAATCAACCTGGCGGGGGGAAAAAGATCAGGTAATTCATGTCTTCATTAACAATTATAGCAACTTCTAATTATGCTGTGCAATGCAAACCTCTCCACACACACACACACTAATTTCACTGCTGAGAGACTTGAAGAAAAGTTTGGCAACAATAACTTTGCAGGTGTGAGAACAGTGCAACAACAACAAGTTGAAACAATTGTGGAGGAGGTGAGGGAGGATGGGAGAGGGAGAAGGAGGGAGAGAGGGAGGGAGGGAGGGAGGGAGGGAGGAAGGATGGAGACGACCCCTCCTCCTCCTCCTCCTCCTCTCTATTCAGGTCTTCCAACGTTCTACATTTTCTCCAGTCAACAGTTACACTCGGCAAACTTAACAATTCGTTTGTGATTGAGAGAGTTGAGGGGGGCGCTATTCAATCTCTTGTTCTCCCCAAGGACTGTGCTAGTTTGATTACTTTCCTGTAAAATCGGTAAATTATGCGTGTGTCGTGGCTTTATGAGCGGGGTGATAAAATTCGAGGGTTCGTATCCCTCTGCCCTGACCAACACTGGACATTATGAGTTTGTGATCTTTTAGGATACCTTTTAAAGATATTATCTGAAGGGTTGAGTATGATGATTTCCTTGAGTACGATGATTTTATTGAGTACGATGACTTTACCCCTTAAGTACGATAACTTTATCCCTTGAGTACGATAACTTTACCCCTTCAGTACGAATTTACCCCTTGATTACGATGATTTTACCCCTTAAGAACGATGTATTTACCCTTAAGTATGATAAATTTACCCCTTGAGTACGAATTTATCCCTTGAGTACGATGATTTTACCCCTTGAGTACGATAACTTTACCCCTTGAGAACGATGACTCAATGAAGGGACGATGACTCAATGAAGGGACGATGACTCAATGAAGGGACGATGACTCAAGGATATATAAAACCAATAATAGTATAGTAGTGTTAAAAGAGTCACCCGCTAATATTATTGAGGATTAGTGAACTCTTTGACGTAGTTATGCTTGTGGTAACGCGTGTGTGTGTGTGTGTGTGTGTGTGTGTTGAGTGATGATGTTACTTGACCTTGAGTTTCTCATTTAATTTATTTTTTCCGATATCTTGTTTTTTTTTTTCATCTTAGTGCAATTTTTTCCCCTACACCTAAAAGTACCTTGTGGGATTTTCTTTCTTGTGGATGTTGTTTCATTTAAAACCTAACCTAACCTAACCTAACCCTGGCAACTAAAGCACCTCAAACTACGACCAATGAACGATGCTTAATAACCCTGGTAAATTGATGTACTTAATACAACACCCTTCATATTTTCTTTCACCTTAAGTGTACTGTAGGTCGCCATCACTGCGTTAAATTTGCTCACTCTTACCCGCATTGATCTCTGACGGGGCGCGCCGGTGCAATAGTGACTCGCCCATACACAGGTTTATAAACACCCCTCATTGATAGATGCCTGAATAGATTACGAATGAAAGGAGGCCTCTACAGTTTACCTCTTGATGTATTCGTGAGAGAGAGAGAGAGAGACAGGGGGGGGGGATGGAGGTGGAGAGATTGAGAGAGAGGGAGGAAGGTGAAGGGAAAGGAGAGAGAGAAAAAAGAGACACAGAGAGAAAGATATAGAGAAAAGAACGAGAAAGATAGACAAAGAAAAAAAGAAAGAGAGGTGGGTGAAAGATGTGTGTGAGAGAGAGAGAGAGAGAGGTAGAGAGAGAGAGATGCTTGAACGTAACAACTTCAACAAGCTTCTGTAAAAGCTGACTCATCAAAACATAAGTATGATCCTATTTTGGTCCTGCTCTACGACACCAATAAAGACGAAACTCACCTCAACACTCTTGGCAATACTATCCTTAAGAATCATCATCAGGTTTGGAAGGATTAGGATTTTAATCTATTCCTCAGATTTTTGTTTTCGGATTTATAATTAATTTTTATATTAATCTGACCTAAAAAAGTAATGACCCAAAAATTTGATGCCAGATATTACTGAGAGTTTAGAGAATTTTGTCAGAATTTTTATAATTTTCCTTTTCATTATATATATTTTCACTCCTTTTTTTTGCTCTTACGAATTCCTCACAGTTAACAAAAAAATTCCTCTTCTCAACATGGCGGCGTCCATAGTACCCTGAGACCGTAAGACAACTTTATAATGTTTTCTTGCTCTTCGTTATTAGACTTTGAGATATATTACTCCTTCCTCTTTCTCTCTTTTCTTCCTCTTTCTCATTTTCTCTCCTCTTCCTCTTCGTCCTTCTTCTTTTCCTCCTCCTCCTCTTTCTCATTTATCTCTTCTTACTCTTCATTCTTTTCCTCCTCCTGATTTTCCTCATTTTACTCATCCATTTTTCCTATTTCTTCATTTTGTCTTTCTCTTCCTTATGTATTTTTGTTCATCTTTTCTTTGGTTTCTTATTTTACCCTCCCCTTTCTTCTTCTTCCTTTCTCCAAATCTTCTTCCTTCTCCACCAGTTCTCTCTCCTCCACCTTCTTCTCTTCCTATTCCTCCCCCTAATTCCTTCTTTTATCTCTCCTCCCACACTCCCAAGGACAGCTGACACCGCCGCTAAGGGGATAAGGGGAGACAAAGGGAAAGGGAGACGAGGGGAAAGGGAGGGGATTAAGTAGACGAAAAGGGAGTTGACACGTTGGGGGAATTATAGAAGGGAGAGAGAGAGAGAGAGAGAGAGAGAGAAGAGAGAGAGAGAGAGAGAGATAGGTGACTAACGGATACTGGGAAAGGGAGAAGAGGAGTGAGAAAGTCAGGGGAGGAGGGAAGAGGGAAGGAAATGTAGAGGAAGAAATGATGAGAGGGGAAAGAGAGAGGGAGGGGAGAGAGAGGGGTGTAGAAGAGAATAGAAGGGAGAGGGGAGAACGAAAGGGGGAGATGAAGAGGGAGGAAGGATAATGGGTGAGGTGTTCTGGGTTTAACTGGGAGGAAAGAAGAGCTATGGAAATGGAAGAGGCGGAGGGAAAAAGAAATAGAGGGAGAGGAAACAGAATAGAGAGATAAAGGAGATAGAGAATAGAAGAAAAATACAAATAGAAAATTACAAAGAAAGAAGAATTCAGTGAGAAGAAAGAAAGCGATAATAAATAACTAATAATACTAATATGACATTTTTTTTTGGTATAAGATAAAAACACAGGAAACAAAGACGAATAAAAGACACGAATAAAGGAAATAAGATAAAGAACAAGAATTACAAGAGACTAAAGAAACGAGAGAATGAAAAAAAAAATGGTGAATTGGATAAAGTAAAAATAAATCCGTAAAGGAGGCAGGTGATTTATGAGTATTTAACTAATGTGCTTATGCTTGTTTATCGAATTTATTGACTAGATCGTAACTGTATAGAACCTTGTAGAGATTATTATTCGCCGGCTTCATGGTGTCGATAAAATAATAATAATAATAATAATAATAATAATAATAATAATAATAATAATAATAATGATGATGATGATAATAATAAACGGACAGACGATAGAGCAAAGTATATTACAGTGTATAATGAGAGTAATTAAAAAATAATCCCTCACGTGGTACAAAACGTAGTCAGTCAGTCAGCCAGTCAGTCAGTCAGTCAGTCAGTCAGTCAGTTCAATTGTGCATTAAGTTCAGCGTAAAGAAACACAGAAAAGAATGTGATAGAAATAATAGAATAAATGGAAAAGAGAAAACAGAGAACGGGGAAGAATGGGAAAGGAAAGAATGGTGGGGTGGGGTAGGAAGGGGTGGGAGGGAGAGAGAGAGAAGGGAGGAAAGTATGATAATGGGAGGGGAGAGAAAGAGAGAAGAGGAAGAGTAAAGTATTAAAATGAGACGGGAGAGACAGGAGAAAAAAGTGTAATAATGAGAGGGTAAGGGAAGAGAGAGAGAGAGGAGGAAAACGCAATTAAGGCAAGAGAGAGAGAGAGAGAGAGAGAGAGAGAGAGAGAGAGAGAGAGAGAGAGAGAGAGAGTTGTAATGGTGATGTAGTAATGATGATGTCCCAGTGGTGCTCTCTACAGTGTACACCATACACTATATACACACACATGTATATACTGTAGAAATACAAATATACACTTTAACAGGTATACCATAGAGGAAAGTTCAAATACAAGACACTACAGTAAAGTGGACTAAAAAAAAGCATCACTACATAATACAAGAAATACAACACCAAATAATACATAATATATAGTAAAATTTCAGCCTACAGCTACATAATACAACATAATTATCTCCTGTATTATGTAAGATTAATTCCCTCCTCACTTGACTCAACCCAAAAGCGGAGGTGAAAACTAATGGCTGAAATAAATTTAAATAATATACTTCTTTTTTTTTTACAGAATATTACGATGCATTAAAGAATATTTTTTTTGGTCTTCTTCATACATACATACATACATACAGTACTTTTTATATGTCTCCCTAAGAATATTACAATATATCAAATTATCACACGAATTATATTACCAGTATCACTCTACAACAGTTCATGGAATTATGTGATATAACATACATTTAGCATCAGGTTTATTATTGTGTAAATATTATAAAGAACAGATTATCTTACTCAAAAATTATGATACGTTATGAATTATAATTTTTTTTTTTTTTTTTTACATTAATGTGTATATTTACGGTCAAAATTGCCTGGACACTTTGGGTAATATATGATGTGAAATTGTGGGTCGCATGTGATTGGTTAATGGCTGGGGACTGTTAGGTAAATATAATCAACTTAATTGTAATTTATTTAAACTGTTCTTGTCATTATCAATCGGTTTAAAAATGGTGATTTGTGTTTTTCTCTTATTCATATTTTCTGTCGAATAAAGATAAACAAAATAAAAAAAATATATATTTTTTTTTATAGTAAGCAAGCATAAAAAATTCTTAATCCCTCTTACTTAAATGAAACCTCGAATAGATTATAGATATTACTAAAAAAAAAGTGTCTAGGGAATTTTGTGCTCGGGTGGACGTGCCGATAAAATGTGAACAAACTACAAAAAAAAACAATGCTCAAAATAGGATTATATCGAGTTAGTGTAATATCCTCACTAATGCAAATACAACACAGTAAATTATAACAAAAATGTATTATTATTAAAATTTACGATATAATAAAAAAAAATCGGAATATGCTTTTATTTTGGGAGTAATTTTCATATAATATCATCAGACGGTCATAACACGTCACTAATTACCTCCATTAAAATACCAGTTAATTTCGTCAAAGTAAAAATTAACCTGAGTGCAACATATTGGTAGAGTGACTGGTGGAGCTCACTCACTCAACCAGTCAACTAGAGGCGGGAGAAAACAGACTGTTGATTGGTGATTGTAACTGAGTGTGGGGAACTGTTTCCTAGAGCCCGGAGGTATTTCTATCTATCTATCTATCTATCTGAGAACTTGAGTACAAACAGTCATTAATGATTCTCCTGTACAATGCTAGTTACCTCGCTGGTCCGCCTCACCACCACCCTCCTCCTGTAACTTAACAATGATACAGGAATACAGTTTTATTCTCAGATACTGTATATTCCTTCCCTTTTCTCCGATGTTATTCTTGTTTTCTTCCTCGTAGCCTCCTTGTTGTTGTCATTACCTGTGGCCTTGATTACAGGTATAGTAATTCACCAGGTATAGTGTGTCGGGGCGGCAAAGATTCAGCCATATTATATCCTCCTTACTGGTGCTAAATGAACGGATTGGTTTATTGTTGTGTTAATACAGTTGTCTGGGATATTTTTGAGGTGCTTCAGGTTAAATGAGCCAGGTAGATGCGTTCTTACACCTGCAATTATGAGGAAGGTTTAGCTTAAGAACCTCTGAGACTCGTGGATCTGCTACACTCTTCCTCTTAACACTAATTACCCTGACTTTATTTTTTATATTAATGACTAACAACTAAAGTAACGTGTTAACTCTCAAAGTTTTTTTTTTTTTTTACCTTCGCACAATGCCATTCCGCACTACAGTTAGAGTTAATTAAATAGTAACTGCAAAATGCTCGTTTATTTGTATACCTTTTAGAACACCGAATATGTAATGTGCACTTGATACATTATTAAAAAACATAATTCAACTTTTTTTTTTTCATAATGGAAATTAAGCCATAAAGCCATAAGCCTCATACTGTATCTCCCTACTACTCAACCCGACACTTATTTATTTTTTTTTTAAGATTATTCGAAACAAAGACAAAAATGATCATTCACAACTTTAGTTTAAAAAGAAAATTTGAAAGTCTTGTTCCCGGGTGTTGGGTATTGAGCGCCGGAGACACATTTCTTGTTGAACGAGGATGCAAGCCGTCGTTGTGAAGGCTTAATGCTATAATCTGTGTCTGGCCTAGTTCTCCCGGGCCGTAATTAAGGATATTAACGCCGGGGTAATGGGAGGAGGACCACACTTGGCAAGATAGCGAGTCATGCCAGGGGGCGCTCCTTCACGTCCTATGCGACCTGAAATTGTTTCCCCGATTTTTGTGACGTTTCCTACAAAGTTTCGAACATCCACCTGGTCGACCTGCCTCCCAGGACCCTTACCAACAAAATTTACGGGTAATTCTTAGTCCACTTATGTGTTTACCGATATCTGCTTCCTAACACGTCATAACTGGGATGACCAACAAATACTCAACATTAAGTACATGACCCTTTAATGACGGTGGTGAAGACACTCATGATCACTTACACACTTAACATATATATGAATATTCCTAGTGCTGACAGACATGCTTATGTGACAATATAAAGAGTGACGTTTATATCTGAACTCCAAACTAACAGGTAAGATGACAACACCAAGAGAGTTCTCGATGTTTGAAGGTGAACATCACAACCCGAGCCCTGCCTAGCCCGCCCTCCCTCCCTCCCTCCCTCCCTCCCTCCCTCCCTCTCTCCCTCCTTCCCTCACTCCCTCCCATCCCACCCCACATCCCTCCTACCCAACTTCCTTTCCATCTTTCCCCACCAACCCTTCCACGCTTCCAGAGCTACCTGAAACAGCGTCAAGTCTCTTTCCAAATCCCTAGATACTACCCGGAATCTATAACGCGACAATAACATTCTACATCTCCTGAATTGTACCGCAATAACACTCTACACTCGCATGGTTAAGCCTCTTTCACATCAGCTAAACGTTAACCAAAATCTCTTAGAGTAACACAACAACAATACCGTAGAGTTGGTAAAGATTTAGTGAGTCAGAAAGTATTGATATCCTACAGCCACAAGATGTTAGGTTAGGTTTGGTTAGGTTAGGTTAGGTTAGGTTTGGTTATGTTTGGTTTTGTTAGGTTAGGTTAGGTTAGGTTAGGTTAGGTTAGGTTAGGTTTTGTTTGGTTAGGTTAAGTATATGTGGATGTTTAGCCATAAGGACACATTGCACCTGCGTTGACACCTCCATACCAGGGTCAGAGGTCACGGGCTGTGTGTGTGTGGTGAAGGTGTCGTACGTGGGTTCTGTTTTTTTTTGTATTTGTTCCCCTTTATTCTTCTATGTGTTTTTTTTTGTTCACTGTTCGTCTGTATTGTATTTCCCTTTCTTGTTTTGTTTTCATTCTCCCTCTGTGTTCTCTTGTATTTCTCTCTCTCTCTCTCTCTCTCTCTCTCTCTCTCTCTCTCTCTCTCTCTCTCTCTCTCTCTCTCCTGGGCATCAAAGTGTTCACCTTTAACTTGCAAAAAAAAGTGTCGAGTTACAACAGTCTCGGGTTAATATCAACGCCATTTTGACCTTTTATCTTTGGCGTGTTACTTTAAAGTGAGCCAGTTAGTTGCAGCTCTCTCTCTCTCTCTCTCTCTCTCTCTCTCTCTCTCTCTCTCTCTCTCTCTCTCGCATTGTCTGTCTGTCTGTCTGTTTCTCAATGTATCTCTCATTCAATCTATCTGCCTCTCTCTCTCTCTCTCTTTGTCTCTATGTTTCACTCTTTATTTATCTATACCCATCTATCAATCTGTCTGTCTTTCTCTGTGTGTATCTGTCTGTCTGTCTGTCTGTCTGTGTCTGTCTATCTGTCTGTTTTTCTCCCTATCCCCCTTTTTCTCTCTCCCTTTGATGATATTTTGATCAATAACTTTACCCCTTATTCTTCCTTTTGTTTTTACGCGTAAACGAAAATTTTATTTATTTATTTATTTATTTATTTATTTTATTTATTTTGCTTCTGTTGATTTCTCATGGATGTGTTTTTTCTTGGTTGGGAATTCTGAATCACGTTTTTATTTTTGCGTTTTTTTTTAGTGGTGGATTTTTTCGAAGCGTTTTTCAGGATATGTTGTTGATATCCGGGGGTAAATCACGGTACTTTATCCGGGGTATGGGATTAGGGGGAAGAGGTGTACTTGGACTTCCTCTACTACTACTACTATTACTACTACTATTACTTCCACAGAAATATCTATTACTACTACAAGACTAACTATTATTACTTCTGTTTTACCATAACTACTATTGCAACTACCATTACTACTACTATTACTACTACTACTACCATTACTAATACTACTATCATTACTATTACTACTACTAACTATTATTACTACCCCTTACTATCACTTCTACAATACACTGCCCCATATCTTAAGGTCACCCTGTGAATAACGACCGACCCTTGTGTTAGTACAGTCGAGGACGCCATCTGGGACGCCCTATCGTCTTGGTCCTGGCAATCCTGATAATTCTCTCTCCCTGTTTATTGATATTATCTCTTATCTCCTCTCCTTTATTCTCTTACTTCTTTCCTTCTTCCCTCCTCCCTCCATCCTCCAGCTGTTGGAGATCACTTTTGTTCTCTCTCTCTCTCTCTCTTCTTTTTCCTCCTCTTTTTATGTTTTCCTTTGTTGTTCCTCTCTCTCCCTCACTCCCTCCTCCCTCCTTCTCTTTCTACGTCCCTACTTTACTTCTCCCTCCCTCCCTCCCTCCCTCCCATAACCAACTGATCCCTCCCCCATCTCTACCTAATTACTACAGGTAGGAAGGTCATCTTACCTGTGAATTATTACTTATAACGACGCTGCTGATAATGCACAGTCTCCAGTCTAAGCAGTCAACCATTAACACCCAGTCTCTCCCTGCCAGTTAGCAACATAGACTGGCTTTAGAGAGTTAATATAGGTTTAACTGGATATCTATCTATCTATCTATCTATCTATCTCTCCTCCGTATTCCTCACCTCTATTAATAGTTAATCTCTCCCCATCATCACCATCAACTCATCCCCCCCCCCCCCACGTGGCCAGATGTTGATGATTACACTTGTCATCTCTTTAATTCATCACCCAGGGGCCATTAACACTACACTCAACTAGTTAAGTCCGCTCGTCTCTCCCTCCTGAACCACGAACCCCGAGATTCAGATTCATGAACCCAAACCACGAACTCCGAGATTCATTCAGATTCATGAACCCGACCCGAACCCCGAGATTCATTTAGATTCATGAACCCGAAGCAGTAGACTGGTATATTATTCTATCCATAGATGCTTCGGGTTCATTAGTGTGAATCTCGGGGTTCGTGGTTCAGGAGGAGAGGGGAAGGGGTTTTAATGGTTGGCTGTACTGTACACATAGAAGCATCTGTGATCAATGGGTAGTTGGGTGTTGGTTTATTGATAAGGGGGGTGGTGGGGGGGGGGGGTTAACTACAGGGGAATCAGGTCGTTTAGCCTCACTTAACGAGGGATAAAAGCCATGTTCGGTTCTGATTAAATATCGATGAGCAGTTCGATGGTTTTGTGAGGCTTCTGATTGGTAAGGGGGGGGGGGTCTATGATACTTGATATTCATTGGTGGATATCTATAGTATTGATCGTTGATTGGTGAATATTGATACTTAAGGGTAATTGATGACTTGTGATTGGGGGATTATTTTTGTATTAATTGATAATCGCTGGTTGATAATTGGAAACCACCACCACCACCGCCACCACCACCACTACCACCACCACCACCACCACCATCACCGCCACTACCACCACCGCCACCACCACCACCACCGCCTCTACCACCACCACCACCATCACCGCCTCTACCACCACCGCCACCACCACCGCCACCACCGCCGCCACCACCACCACCGCCAAAAGAACAATACCTAAAGATGCAAATGAGACGGTAATCCGATTCGCCGCCTCGTCTGCTGCCGCCGTGCGACCCGCTAATCGCTTCCGTAATCGCTAAGCTAATCCCTAAATCCAGCCCCTGGTCTCCCTATCTACACGGCTGGGCATTAGGGAGCAGCCCACAAGGTATATTCAGGTATAGGCTAAATTAATTAGACATTTCCATATTCAAATTGGCATGCCGATTGCGATGATAATTTCGACTCGATCTGACTCTCTCCCTCTTGTGTTTTCCGGGAAGATTCATCGCTCCTGTGAGGCCGACGGGAGAGAGGGAGAGTTTGCCGAGCGGATGACTGGTCACACAGGCTTGGCACGCCACTCCTATCACAAGCCAGCAAGAGAGAGTATGATCGTTATAAGAGATCTGTAACTTGGGATGTGTCGCTTTTCCAATACTCTTTCACATCCCACCTGTCAGATCCTTATAAAATACACAGCGTTTATCTTTTCAGAGTTGTGTGATGTGTTGGCACAATACTCTCCAGATTATGACTACATTTTAGAGTCATTCGGTTGTGAAAAAAAACACACGACTCTGAGCGGAGGTCAGGTCTCTGGCGTGAGGTTTAGTGCGTCTCCTGAGGTGCCGCGAGTCTGGCTACATCCTCTTCGTTTTAAAGGTGAAAAGTCTCAATGTGTGTGTGTGTGTGTGTGTGTGTTGGTCTTTCCACTAGAAATGTTTTTCCCTACAACTCAGAGCCAGGCCTGACACCTCCTGTACTCACCTGCTACTGACGAGACCAGTCTGAATTTTGATGGTGTGAGTAAACCTGGAATTATAGCGGGAGGATGACCTCGCTGACCTCCTGATGACCTCGCTGGCCTCGAAATGACCTCGTGATGACCTCTCTGGCCTCGTAATAACCTCGCTGGCCTCGTGTTTTTTTTTATAAAATTACTCTCACACATTTTACCTTTTATTACATTATGTTTTTACAAGGGTTAATTGCTAATTTGTTTATTCAGTTACGTAATGTACTGAGTTTATATACTTTATTTGTTCATTTATTTGTTTGTTTGTGTATTTATTTTTTTGTATAAAGTTTGTGGTGCCAGGGGATAGGAGTTTACCTAAGGGGGTCATCACCTGTTACTGGGTGGGTAAACTGCTGTAGCCTGACAATGCAAGTGACAGAAGAAAGGTGAAGAGAGAGACAGAAAGACAGACACAGAGAGACAGATAGACACACGAAGACAGACAGTCAATGAGAGACGGATAAACAGACACCAGTAGATACTAACAGACAGGCAGAGAGATAGAAGTAGGTATACACAGACAAACAGAGAGATAGACACAAACACTAGCATACACACATGGAGAAAGAGGGGGATAAGAGTTATATATAATGTTTTCTTTTTTATTATTATTCTAAAAAGACAGACAGACAGACAGACAGACAGACAGACAGACAGACAGACAGACAGACAGAGAAAACAAAGATAAGAAATTTATAATGAAATACAAAACATCAAGATTCAGAAAATCAAGGAACAACTTTTCCATTTTTTCTTTCGTTTCTGAACTTTTTCCCTCCCTCCATCCCTCCTCTCTCCTTCTCTACCATCCCTCTTTCCTTTCCATCCCCCCATCCCCTCTTCTCTCTCTACATCCCCTCAACCCTCTCTCCTTCCCCGTCTCTCCCCATCCCTCCCTCCCCATCCCTTCCCTTACACACCGAAAAAAGTGGAAGAGTTGTGTTTTTAATTACACAAACCCGCAGGTGAGTTAGGCCAGGTGAAGGCTCAGTAACTCACCCCCAGCAGAGATGGAAATTGGTCGAGCCATTTGGTCTCATATAGAAGCCAATTTGCATTAACTTTCACGGCAAGTCCTTTAAAAAATTAGCTGAACCGTGGAATGAATTCGGGCTAGTCTGTCTGTCTATTTGTCTTTCTGTCTGTCTGTCTGTCTATTTGTCTTTCTGTCTGTCTGTCTTTCTGTCTCTGTTAACAAGAAGGTTTTATCCTCCGGCCTCTCGTTGCCGGAGGAAAGATGTAGATTAACTGATAGATGAACCAAGAGAGCTTAAAGTGAGAGAGAGAGAGAGAGAGTGAGATTGAGAGAGAGAGAGAGAGAGAGAGAGAGAGAGAGAGAGAGAGAGATTGAGAGAGATTGAGAGAGAGAGAGAGAGAAACACCCCCCAGGAACCTCATCACACCACGCCTACACAACAGCAGTAATACCACATCTCCCACACTGAACAGAAACACTCATCGTTACCATATTAAATATTGTGTGATTTCTCGCTCGTGTTATACTATTGACCTCCTGACCTATAATGGTAAGGTCAAAAGGTCACCAAGGGAGGGATGATGCCACACACTTGGTTCTCTCTGATTGGCTGAGGGCTTAGAGGGAGGAAGGATACGTCATAGAACTACAAGATATCAGTTGTGTTATTAATTTTATATGACACAAAGACAAACAAAAACACTTTATATAATCCTAAACAAAGACACAAAAATCACAAATACAACTGGACTTTTTTTACACTATTATAAAACCCGTATTTTTGTTTTTATTTTATACTAGATGTTTTTATCAGTGTTATATTCTGTATAAACCTCCAATATAACCCGTAAATAAATACAACATCACCAACGAACACACCGGGGAAACTATCGACACAAGACTATATATTATAAGCTACTGTAGTTTATGTGTTTAAACTCGTACAGAGAAAAATATTTACAGGGAGTATTTTGTAAAAGACTCGCAAAGACTCCTGGGTGAAGTGACTCGTACTGTACAAGAGCTTAAAGAACTCCTGCAGCGAAGAGGGAGGTTGACTGAGCCTTACCACGCCACATGACCGAGGAGCCTCTCTCTCTCTCTCTCTCTCTCTCTCTCTCCCTCCCACGATCACACCCACACTCACGTTCACAAACTTCACACTCCCCGCCCACACCCACCAACACCCCTGCCCACACCCACCCATACCCCAGCCCACACCCACCAATACCCCCGCCCACACCCACCAACACCCCCGCCCACACCCACCCACACCACCGTCCACACCCACCCATACCCCCGCCCACACCCACCAACACCCCCGCCCACACCCACCCATACCCCCGCCCACACCCACCAACACCCCCGCCCACACCCACCCATACCCCCCGTCCACACCCACCTATACCCCCGCCCACACCCACCCATACCCCAGCCCACACCCCACACCCACCGTCCACACCCACCTATACCCCCGCCCACATTACATACACACTGATATGTTTCTACTTCTCTGTCATCATTTTTTCCTTTGTATTTTCCTTTTTCCTTTATCCTTTTTGGTTTTCCTATTTTTTTATTTTTTTTTGTGTGTTTCTTACGTTTTTCCATAATTTTTTGTTTTTTGTTTTTCATTTTTTTTCCATTTTTGCCTTTTATTTTGTATGTTATGTAGTATATACGTGTATCCTTTTATAAACAAACAAAGCTTTATCTAACCTAACCTAACCTAACCTAACCTAACCTAACCTAACCTAACCTAACCTAACCTAAAATAAAAAAAAATAATAGTATGAATTTAATGAATTTTTTTCCTGTGGTTTGAGACATATTGAACAATGTTTTATAAATCCTGGTAATTAAAACACCTAAAACAAAGACTTAATAAACCATATCACCTGAAGTAACAAGAACAACAAACAATAACAAAGACATTAAAATACTCACCTGAGATACATCGACTTTAATCTGCAACACGGAAATAGAAAATGGAAAATATAACTTTTTGAACAGGTAACTAATTCCCAAAAGCCTCGTCGACTATTATGAATGGAGTTGAGTCCTGGAGCAATCATCTCTCTCTCTCTCTCTCTCTCTCTCTCTCTCTCTCTCTCTCTCTCTCAACCTTTTTATATCCTCTAACCGCTCCCTTTACCTCATTTATCCCTTTACCCTTTTACCCTTTGCAGATTATTCACTAAGGGTAGGGTAGGATTAATTATAACCTCTATCCTTTTTCTCCCTTCTCCTCCCTCCTTCCCATTGCCCTTCCACTCTCACTTCTGTCCCTTCCTCCTACCCTCCTCCTTCTTCCTTACTCTCTCTCTCTCTCTCTCCACTCTCTCCCACCCTCCCTTTCTTGTCTCCTCACCATTTTCTCTCCCTTCTCCGCTCCCTCACCCTTCTCCTTCCCTCCCTCCCCACCCTACACGTTCAGTAAGGGCGGGTATTAGGGTCACAGGATAAGGTTAGGTAATTGTTATATGATATTCGTCTACTTTATTGTTGTGTGTGTGTGTGTGTGTGTGTGTGTGTGTGAGTGTGAGGGTACAAGCTGGAGGTCCGCCCTTTACCACAACATCCCAGTTATGTCAACAAGGTGTGTTTAGTCTCTTGCAACAACCAGGAAACTGTACATGTAGTGTGTCGGAACCCTGCTGATGGTTGTTGTGGTAGTGGTTGTTGTGGTGGCATAATGGTGGTTGTCAATAAGAGGAAATATATGATGGAATTATATCAGATCTGAGTTTAACAAAGGATCTTAAGTCGAATTTATCTCGTAGATGAAGATGTTAGAATTAACTTAAAGGTAAAACTTATTTAAAACTACAATATAGATTAAAAAAATCAATGTAAGTTTGGTTTATTTTGTATTAGTTAGGTGGAAAAAAATACACTTACGGAATATTTGTGAATCTCAAAATGAAAAAATTTTTTCTTTAATGACCTGTTCGTGATATAAATTTGGGTGTCATTAATATCATCATCATCATTATTATCATCATTATCATCATCATCATTATCATCATCATCATCATCATTATCATTATCATCATCATCATAATCATCCATATAAGCTATGATAAATATTTTGTTTTGCATTAGGAGCAGTTAGCATCCAGAGTTTGACAGACAGACAGACAGACAGACAGACAGACAGACAAACATTCACTTACACGAACACATATACACAAGCGGTGCCAATCACAATAAGGTTCTGCTGTAGTTTGTGTAATGAATTGAGGAATGAACGGTCGGCGTCCTGAGTTTGATGAACGGACAGATACACAGGCAGAGAGGTACGGATATAAAAACAAAGCCAACATCATATACCTACTGTGTGTGTGTGTGTGTGTGTGTGTGTGTATGTGTGTGTGTGTGTGTACCACCTCATAAAGTGTGATACCAATTCTTCATTTGCATTACTAATACCAGGTTAAAAAAGTGATGAGCTTCCCTTCTGCTCTAAAACAACACAAAACATAAATAATCGTCATCGTAACACCAGAGAGACAGAGGAAAAAAAAATCCAGTGAATGAACAGAGCAGCATCCGAATTAGGGAAGCAATCCGTGAATGAATAAATGTTTGTACAAAAGCGAGTAAACAAAGAGGAATTTGCAAATCTCCTGAATTTGGGAGTTAATGAAATAACAGAACGGTGGGGGTGGGTGGGGGGTCTCCGCTGCAGATGTTGATAAACACAGCGTGAGAGAGCACGTTCGATGTTTAGCTTAATGCAAGGTATGAAAAACACGGGAGGCAGTGTGTGTGTGTGTGTGTGTGTGTGTGTGTGTGTGTGTGTGTGTGTGTGTGTGTGTGTGTTTCATACTGTAACAAGATACAACACACACGGCCTGGGGCAGGTGTCAAACTTCAGTAAGCGAGTGTTGTCAGCAGGTATTTGTGGGGTTGTATGTCTGTATGTTTGTCTGTCAGTGGATGACTCTCACAGGCCAAAGGTTATGGAGAAAGGCAGAAATTTGAAACAATATTTGGTCAACTTCTTTTTATCGTGTACACAAATATTCCCCAAAATATTCATTAAAAGGAACCCAAACTGTTTAATATGTTGGATCTGTAACAACAGACAGCAACTTTAATATTATCAAAGTATTATCTAACGTGAAACAAATGCTGATTTATTATTTAAAATGGTATAAAGTATTGATGTAGTGTGAATGAGTCCCAGGTCTCACTCTCATTCATAGTTCCGTGTTTGTTTACCTATTGGAAACATGACAGCCGCTGACGTACAGGTCATTGTAGAGGCAACGGGGCACAGAGTCCACGTCCCTCCAGGGAGAGAAACAACGGCTGTCCTTACGTTAAACTGTTCTAAGAGTGTAGCATCCTTCCTGGGGACCATAGGTACATCCTTCCTGGGGACCATAGGTACATCCTTCCTGGGGACCATAGGTAGGTCCTACCTGGGGACCATAGGTGTAGTTCAGTTCCCTTCTCAAGTAGGTCAGAGCACAACTGTCAGTGATGCAGGTAAACAAAGAACTACTGCAGGTTATCATAATAATTACCTGTCATCCTTCGTGTTAACACCGCAACAGAAGGTCAATATTTCCGGTGCGCGAGACAGTGAACTGTGGTGGTAGCCTCAAGTCACGGCCCGTCAGGCTTGTATTTCAAAACAGAATTACCAAGTCAAATTTTTGTGTACCAAAACACAATCAAACGGAACGATAAACTAAATGCCGGTATTGTTTCAGGCCAGTAGACCTTCCCTTTATTACCTGCCTCTACCTGTAGACCTTCCCTTTATTACCTGCCTCTACCTGTAGACCTTCCCTTTATTACCTGCCTCTACCTGTAGACCTTCCCTTTATTACCTACCTCTACCTGTAGACCTTCCCTTTATTACCTGCCTCTACCTGTAGACCATCCCTTTATTACCTGCCTCTACCTGTAGACCTTCCCTTTATTACCTGCCTCTACCTGTAGACCATCCCTTCATTACCTGCCTCTACCTGTAGACCTTCCCTTTATTACCTGCCTCTACCTGTAGACCATCCCTTTATTACCTGCCTCTACCTGTAGACCTTCCCTTTATTACCTGCCTCTACCTGTAGACCATCCCTTTATTACCTGCCTCTACCTGTTCAACATCAAGTACTGTTTACCGTTACTAACACTTCAGACATTCCTCGCCGTCAAGTATCAGAAGGTCAACATTGTAAGCTTCCAGGAGCTGCCAATTATGTCAACAGTCTGGTTCATTTACAAACCAAATCCGACTAATATAACAATGGCCGGGAACCTTATGTCACCCTTAGTCGACGGTCAACGTGTCAGACCAAACTGGTCACTCATGTTTCCGCCTTCACTAAACAGACTCGGGAGGTGAATATTTTCCAAACGTTCGCAGCTTTTGATCAAACTTACGAAACGCGAACCATACTGGAATGTTTCCTGCAGAAGGTGAACAGAGGGCGCCGCAGTACAGGGGAGGAAACCTTGTGAGGTGAGTGTTGAGCGGTACACTGTGTACTGAGCGGTAGACTGTGTACAGCGTCATGTATTGCGCTGGATCGATGAACCGTCAGTAATTTATTTCATCAACTGGCGGCATATTATTGTACCACAGCGCTCGTCCTCCCTCTTGTTCTACATAACAGCCGCACAATATAAGATACAATTCGTCGAGAGTTTTGTCTAATATAATAAAAAAATTTAAGAAGAGTCATATTATAATTATTCTTCACAGTAATGAAATGATGCCAGCACGACTGTATTTGAACCTTTTACAGAGGCATTTTATGTATATTTCAAGGACGTAAATATTTCAGAACTTGGATGGCTAAAATATCCATTTGGTGCTCACATCTTCTGACACACCCAGTCATTCTCGCGGCCTTCCTTTCACACATACACACACACATATACATGTCATCTCTCTCTCTTTCCCACATACACATACACAGACTCTCTCTCTCTCTCTCTCTCTCTCTCTCTCTCTCTCTCTCTCTCTCTTAGTCCCCCGTTTACGCAACGATTTTTTCAAGCATTAAATTGTTATTGATTATTTCATTTTCTGATCAATTTGACAACTCATGTTTTTAGGTTTATGACGTCACCATTACCCTGAGAATTTACTTCATGATGGTCACTAACTGGACCTCTTAAGGGACTCCATGAAGACCAGACCTGAACCCAGATCCTGACCTAATCTCCCCCTACATAACCAATCCTGACTTATCCCTCTCTAACTTAACTCTAACCTCTCCAACCTAACCTAACCTAACCCTAGCCCTAGTTATCCCTCTTACAAAGTCCCTTACGTTGTCCACTCTGTTCTGTTTAAATCTGCAACACGTGATGAATATCATTATTAACCTCATGATTCTTCTCACACAGTTGTCTCGACGTGAAGATATGGACCAACGTAGACCTTGCTACTGTCAGTCTGCAGTGGCCTCACCTGCGGTACAGGTAAGTCTAATGAACATCATACAACTAACAGGCAGGAATGACACGACCCGTTGAGTGACTCACTAATTGACTCCTGTATATCATCATTACCTTAGTCTCACTCCACTCGGCTGATCCTCGCCATATTTAAAGAACTCAGGTGATAATACCTCCACTTTTATGGCTCTTTGTGTCTATAGTTTTATCGTCTGCTGCACCTTTAAAGCACCATGATGGCGCCTCCACCAACAAGTGTTAAGATAGGTCCTTACTGGCTCGCTATTTTCTATTTTAATATTTTTTTTATTCTTCTTTACTTTCTACTCCCTTCTCCTCTTTTCTTAATATTTCCGTCATTTTTAATACTTCCCATCACATGTTTACCAAGAGAAGGAGAAATGGCAATCATACCGACTACACAGGTAGGCTCCGTTGACCCAGCCTCCAGGGTCTATCTACCTGCTGATTACCTGCCGCGGCCTTGTTATCCACCTGTGTGAACCTAACCTAACCTATGTTTTAACTTCACATCCCAGTAAGTATTTCCGTTAAAGTTAAGCGTTTCCGTTGGTGTTGTATAATGTATCTGTTGGTTTATTTCATGTCTGTTAACAGGGCGGCGTCACCCATGGAAAACAGTTGTGTTCCCTAATAAATAATACTGGAATAATTATATACAGCCATAGAGATATAAGTAAATCGTATTACCTTCATTCATTAGGGAGAACCATGGCCTGGGTGTGGAGTCGACCAGTGGCGGCCAGTCAGTCATCTGGTCAAGCCTTTTTCGGGGGTAGGGGAGGAGGGGGGGGGTGTTGTTCTGTGTTAGGTTAGGTTAGGTTAGGTTGGGTTAGGTTAGGTTAGGTTAGGTTAGGTTATCTAATATTCAGGTGATTCAGTTTCTGTAATATTTTCTGTGTTTATATATAAGAAGAAATATATACACACTAAGATATGCGTTCACATGGACGGTTATAAACACGACCAGATATACATCACAGTTATTATATACATATAGAAAAAACATTTTACCGGGGATCGAACCAACACACCTGGTCTTATATTCCCAAAGTGTATAAGCGTATGTAATTGGTGTAGACTCAGTTAAAGCTAAAATATCGATCAAAATGGCAGTAACATTACATTGAGACCCGACAATAAGTAGATTCGTTCCTTTAAAAGCAGTTAGAAGAATAAATTATCCATCTAGAGACATCGTGAATTCGGACCCTTAATTAGAATAGTCATTGTGTGGTATTTAAACACCTAGGGAACCGAACCCTTGTATACCCGAACCCGAGGAGTCTCGAACCTTCCTCTTGACTTCGACTTAAACAAAATTCTATTTAAGGGATTCGAACCTACAAACTCCCGGTGTAGAGATCTGGCCTAAAGCTATTTTTGTACACCGTGTCGATATATGAATCTCACCTCATAAGTCTCCTGAATCTGAGAGACAAAAGGAAAATTGAGAGAGAGACAGTCTTGTGGGTGGTAATTTCCTGTTTTTTGGGGAGTCACCATTTCCTCCTTTATTAATTTCCTTCTTCCTGTTCATCCTTCCCTTTATTTTCCCCCTTTCCCCTCACTCGACTTACCACTGCCTCTTCTTCTTTCTCTCTTCTTCCCTCTTTTCACTATTCTGCCTTATCCACTTTCCCTCCATCTTTATATCACCTCTCTTCTTTTAGAGGTTCATTCTCTTCCCTCCTCTTATTCCCCTCTCCTCTCTCCGTTATTCTTCCCTCTTTTCCTCATTCTACTGTTTCTCTCCCTCCCTCACCCTTCGCTTCACTGTTTCTCCCTCCCCCACTTCACCTCTCCTCCCCCACCCTCCTCCCACACCATCCCTCCCTCACCCTCCCCACCTCACCTCCCTCACCCCCCTCCATCTCATCCCTCCCTCACCCCCCCTCCACCTCATCCCTCCCTCACCCCCCTCACTCCCTCATCCCTCCCTCATCCCTCCTCCCAGCCTTTCCCTCAACCCCTGATCCTCGCTATGTATATAAACACGCATGTCCTTAGGGATATTTCTTATCTGCTTGTCCAGGCGTGTTGGTAGCGGATGGGAGAATAGGAGAGAGAAAAGGTGATGATGATGATGGAGAAGAAGTAATGGGAGAAGCACAAAAGAAATGAGAAAAGAAATATTAGAATATAGGATAGAATTAGTAAGAGGAAGGACAGAAATGGGAAGGAATAGGATGGAATACGGAAGAGTGAGATTGTTGACGAGGAAGATAAAAGGAAATGATGGCGAAGAAAAATTGAAGGTAGTTCAAGAAAAACGGATAAAAGGAGAAAAAATGGAAGATGATAAAGATT
>CAUDMG010000569.1:5228202-5230702 GCA_958450375.1 Homarus gammarus
AAATACACGAAGCTAAACACCTCTTAGTGCTACCTGGCAACACACAGGTAACTAGTTATCTTATGTTACACCTTAATGATAGTGACTCCTGGATACACACTCTGTTGGTATTAGGTTTTAAATAATGGGGTTTGTATTATGTGTGTGGGTGTGTGTGTGTGTGTGTGTGTGTGTGTGTGTGTGTGTGTGTGTGTGTGTGTAACGAGAAGCCTTTTTTTCAGTAATATTAAAAAAAAAGTGATAGAATGAACTAAACATTACAGAATAAATCCTCGTTCAGAAACATATACTGCCGAACAATACCGTAATTAGAGGGAGTTTTAGGTCTGACAGTCGTATGTGATTTTTTACCCAACAGTGAGGCAGCTAATTAGGGTAAACAGTAAATTGAGAACACTAATGAGCAGATTGATAACAATAGGATTACCACTGACTGGCTGTATCATGGCTGCAACACTGTACTTAAAAAAAAATACACTAATACCCTTTAATATGTTGTACGACGTATGTATATTAGAGCATTACATATATACAATTAATACACTCCTGTTTAGTGTTAGTTCACCGAGAAGACATGACACGTAGTCCTCTCCGTCTTACAACACTGAACCTCCTCTCCTAATAATACATCGTCTCCTCCCTCCGTTATATATGATCAAAATCACTACAGTACTGCAGTCTTTTTACCTTCTGAAGTCTGCAAATAGAGACTGTGTGTGTGTGTGTGTGTGTGTGTGTGTGTGTGTGTGTGTGTGTGTGTTTACATATAAAGCAAAATACACATTAAAACATGTATATTCACCAAACCAAACCAAACCAAACCAAACCTAACCTAACCTAACCTAACCTAACCTAACCTAACCTAACCTAACCTAACCTCCTGTTGACGTAAAGAGAACATAATGGAACTCGTTAAAGAAGACCAAACGAAACACATCCTTATTCTTTATGACGGCTCAAACACATAATATCGGAGACTACAGTAACTTTTTCACTACATCAATGACTCAAGTTCGGGTTTTTTTCACAAGCCATCGAGTGAAGTAGAGATTATCCAAGAGCGAAATAATTTACACCATTTTAAGATTCAATTATCCTAGCTTCATAAAAGTCTCCTGGCCAGTACTGTGACAACGCTGACTTGAACCTTCATCAAAATTAATAATACATTTGTTATCCTTTAATCAACCTGGTTTTTTGAGTAGAAGGAAGAATAAAAAAAATTCTCGATTATGTAACATCAAACGAATGCCAAAGTGAGATAATAAAGTCAAATATGTTGCATTAGCTTACAGGATGTAGTAACCACGACACCCTCACACATACTACACTACACGGTACATTTATAGAACACCCACCTACACCCTCACACATACACAACCTTTTTCCTAGTGAGTCTCCCCCCCCCCCCCAAAAAAAAATAAAAATCGACGTTGAGAATTTCGTAATATCGACAGCCATCAAAGAGGTTCTCTGGTGCTGTTGAAGTTCTTGTGTGTTGTAAAAAAACACAAGTGGTGGGAATAACCAACAACTCCCTGCATGTCTTGTTCAATATGTGACCCTATGTACTTCTTCCATAGAGGTGCTTTTTTGGGGGGGCTGTGCTTTGGTTCGTGTTATAGCATCTTCTTGCCCCCCCCCCCCCCAACCCCCCATTGCCTAACTGTACGTGCCATGTCATTTGTCGACCAATTTTACTGTACAGGTAGGAGGTGTAGGTAGACAAGATGTTAATTATATGTTGTTGTTTATATTAGGTTTTTATGGTTAAAAGACGTATACCTGTTTATGATCTCTCACACACACACACACGCACACACGCACACACACACACACACACACAGGAATGTTTGGAAGTAGGAAGGGAAAAGTGGGAAGAAAAATGGGTAAAGAAAATGACAGAGGAGGAAGAAGAGGAGGAGGAGGAGAAGCAGGAAGAGATCGAGACAAGACGGGCAGGAGCCTTCGTCGTGTAATAATAATAATAATAAGAAGAAGAATAATAAACGGTTTATTAATAGAGTTGCAGCCGGTGGCTGAAAATATACAGACTTACATTTGATTTAGACATAATGATATAATATGAGTTGAATACATTTACAGGGCTGTACAGTACATAAATCAGGAGTTGTTTATTATTTTAACAATAGATAGGATGGTGCTATTCTTATATCTATCGGTGCGGGCTCTTATAGGCTGAATTTTGTTGTCGTGGCCGACTGCGCGAGGTGGGTGGGGGGCTGCCGGTGGCAGGAGGTGGCGATGAAGAAGGGTGGTGCATTCGTTGGCTGCCAAACCTTTCCAGTGCTTGGTCGTGGAGGTCACTGAGGGATGGCATTTCCAGGGTGGAGAGAGCGTTGATGTAGCCGGAATATTTTCTGCACCGAGCATGATTCTGCAGGCCCTTTTCTGTACCTTCTCTAGCCGACGTTGTTGGGTGGAGTTGAGAGAAGACGACCAGGCTGGTGACGCATATGTTAGTTTGGGGAGAATAAAG
>CAUDMG010000569.1:5235702-5243202 GCA_958450375.1 Homarus gammarus
TACATCTCTCTCTCTCTCTCTCTCTCTCTCTCTCTCTCTCTCTCTCTCTCTCTCTCTCTCTCTCTCTCTCTCTCTCTCTCTCTCCGTCCTTCTACCAAACCCTCATTAGAAACATTTTTCCGTGTCCCTTGTCCCTCTTAATTGTCCCTCTCCCTTCTCTCCCTCTCCACACACTCCTTCGCTAATCTCTCCTTTATTCCTTCCTAACTCCGACCCTCTCCACCCCTCTCTACCTCTTTCCTTCTCTCCCACATTCTCTCCACGAGCTAGTTTTCTCTTCCTCTTCTTCCAATCCACACAATTCTTACTTGATTTCTCTCTCATTCCCTTCTATTCCACCCTTCCCTCCTCACCCCTCTTTCATATCTCCCTCCTGCCTTCTCTCCTACATTGTTTCTTCATGTCTCCCTTCCCTTTCCCTTCTCTCCTACACTCCTCTTGCTCTTTCTCTCTCTTTACCATTCCATACTCTGCACACAACCCCCCTTTCAATCCCCCTTTCTTTTTCACTCTCCCTCTCCCTTTTCCCCTTCAGCCCTCCTCTCCCCCCCTTCCATCCACCACTCCTCTCGGCAAATTCTCCCCCCATCTTACCCTCCCACACACCCATTGTAACTTCCCCTACCTTAATGCTCCACCCCCCCCCCCTCTCTCTCTCTCTCTCTCTCTCTGTTGTCGCCCTGTAGTGGTCATTACCTGCGGGTGTCACTAGGTAGGGGTCCCCGGGGAGAACTTTTGATGTATAGCCCAACAATAAGAGGCAATGACGCAGTAAGGTCGCCTTTATGACTGGCCTGTGTCTTGCTGGCTACTGGTGTGTGGGTGTGTGTGTGTGTGTGTGGGTGTGTGTGGGTGGGTGTGTGTGTGTGTGGAGTGTTATGTGTGTTATTTTAAGCTAGTGATAAAATAATAACCTCGTGTGTTTGATTCATAATTGTTCACTAAATCGTCAAAAGAAACAATTCATTAATTAAATCTCGCTAGAATAACAACTCAATGAATGAATGAATGAAAGGCGAATGAAAACAGCAGGTGAAATAAATATACACATGATTTAATTAAAAACACGGCCTTTATAATACAATGTTGAAATAATAATGATGTACAGTACATTACATACATACATATATACACACATACATACACACATACATACATACATACATATACACATACATACATACATACATACATACATACATACATACATACATACATACATACATACAGGTGGAGCTCGTATATATGATCATTAATGAACAGTAAAACATCATTAATGGAGTGTGAATTTTCGTTAGCTTTTAATGGACTATGTTAACCTAATCCCTGGACCCATACCCTAATCCTTACCTAAAACCCTAACCTAACCCAAACGACCCTAACGTAACCTAACCTACTTCTAACGTAACCTAACCTACTGTATCCTCAACCTAACTTTTCCTAATCTACCCTTAAATTAAACGACCCTAACGTCACCTAACCTAATCTAACCTAACTTAACAAAACTTGAAAATTACTGCTAATCTAACCCTCGTTCGTCTGGCGCTGCTAACTGCTCGTACTGGCGTTGTTATATCCGTGTTACCTTTTTTTTTTGGGGGGGGGGGGATGAAGAGGGGTGAAAGCCTCTCCACCACCCCCCCCTCCCCACCCCTCCATTGTGGCCCTGTTATCACCCCTGACTCAGAAGGGAGTTGGGTCTAATTGGCAGTCAGGTCTCAAGAGGGTAGTTAGCTGTTGTTAAGGAGTCCCATGATTCTGCTTGACTTTGTGTAGCTTATTTTACCCCAGAGGATCAAATTAGTTCATAAATTATTCTTCATTTTGTTATTTTTCACCAGTGACAATGTTATAATGTTGATGATTAAACTGTTGACACATTTCACTGTTTTGTCTTGTTATTGTTATGTTATACAGTGATTGATTATTATGTATGGATTGGTGTCGTATTGTAATGTGTGATTTTTCTTGGTGTTATGAGTCGTTATTTATCAGTGTGCGTATTATAAAATGTTCTTTTGTTGTTATTCTGTTATTTTGTTCTGTTTTGGTGGTTTATAGTTCTGACCGTCTTGACCTCGCCTATCTATCGTCCTGACCACATCCCCCATCTTCTTGACCACATCCCCCATCTTCTTGACCACATTGCCCATCTTCTTGACCACGCCCCCCTACCTGCTTGACCACACCCCTCTACCTACTTGACCACACCCCTCTACCTACTTGACCACACCCCTCTACCTACTTGACCACACCCCTCTACCTATTTGACCACGCCCCTCTACCTATTTGACCACGCCCCTCTACCTGCTTGACCACACCCCTCTACCTACTTGACCACACCCCTCTACCTACTTGACCACGCCCCCTACCTTCATGACCACTCCCACTTACCATCTTACCCACTTCCACCTGCCCTTCTTAACCACGCCCTCCAGTTTCTTGGATACGCCCGCCAGGGGGAGTTGACCAGCCAGGATGTTAAGTGTTCCGGTCGTTGAGGATGAATTACGTATTCCAGGTTTATCAGAAATCAGTAAGTGTGTCGTAAAGTGGTGAGTGCGTGTCCGGCCGGCGCCATAAACCCGCCATGCAAATACTGACCCGGAGTGTTTTATGCTTCGGGCCCACCTAAAGTGCCCCCCCCCCCTCCCCCCCGGCTAGTAGTCATCGTACTTCAGGCTAACAGGACGCCGCCGCTGAGCTAAAAAGGTATCCTACGCCTGGCAACACATCAGGAGGCTCATTTTGTAGGAAGTAGTTGTATACGTTAGGCAGCGCTGTAGGGGGGTCATTTAGACATGAGTTGTCGTACCTTAGGCAGCGCTGTAGAGGGTCGTTATGAAGAGAAATACCATAACTCAGGTAGTACTACAGGGGGCATTTTTTTTTTTTTTAAGGAGTAAGTTGTCGTGTGTCCAGGGTTCAGATTCTCAAACGCTCAGACATTAAAACTTTTCTCCTAAGTTTGAGTGAAGAAGTTATGATAGTTGCGGTGCGAAGATGACTCCATTTTGTCCTTCATCTCTGTGACGTTTATGAAGTCAGGCAGTTAGAGGCGACCCCCACACGGACAGTCAGGAACAACATTTGACGTAGGAACCATTGGGACTCCAAGAGCAGGGCCATATTTAAGGAGGAAATGATGTACAGTAAATCGAGTCCACCGCATGTAGCAGAATACCATCGTACATCAGGCAGCGCTGTCCGGGATGCAAGGAAAGGTAATCCTGAAATTTCATGCCGAAAGGGGGGGGGGGGGGGCCTGGCCGTACAGCAGGCAGTAGTGGGCGAATTTTTGAAGTAGAACAGTCGTACAGCAGGTAATGAGGCCTGCAAAAGTTGGGAAAAATATCCTACGTAACGAAGGGAAACTTTAGCTGGAGGAATACTAATCGTGTATCAGGCATGTGATCTACTAAAGTTAAATAAAGATTATTGTGCACCAGACAACGAACTTTAGTCTGACATTGTCGTACCAAAACTAGAAATTCTCCTATATTTAGAGAGCAAACAATGCGGCCGTAGCTCAGTATTTGCATATTCAAAACAACCAGAGTTTTTTTTTCCTATGCGTTTGCTTATATTAGTTAGCAGTTCCGCTGTTACTGGTGACTGGTGCGTAAAGTTGGTTAGGCAGAGGTTGTGTGGTGTGTGTACATTACGTCATAAACACAGGATCTTTATTATAGCATTATAACTCTACACAACAATGATCCTCCATATTATTATCAACATAGTAATTTGGCTCTACATCTACACTCTTCCTCTGGGGAGTAAGACTCGTGATCAATGAGACAATGAGTACGGTGCTGACAGTCATACTTGTGATCAATAAATCAAATACACGGATCAACATCTTCACTACAAGTCGTCCAGGAGCCAACGACGACCAGTAACACCAGATCATTGTAGCTGAGGAAAACGTCGAAGTATTATATAACGTTAAACTATGGTTAATACTTCATTATATCACCCAGGTCCTTGAGGCAGCGACAGACAGACAGGCCATCGTATACAGTGAACCAAGTCATCATACATAAGGCAGCCAGACTTCTAATTACTATAGATTATCAGGGAAGTGTGACGTATATAACAGGTCATTATTAATACGATAATGAGTATTCTAATCACATAACACCCAACTAGAGTACATCATTAATAAGACTACCATGAGGTCTATGAATCCCACGAGGTAATCAACAATGAGTAGAGGGGTTATTGTACAGGTAATAACAATGACCACCAAATTGCCCTATAGGTGAACTACCCCACCCCCAAACCCTTCCCACCCACCACACCCACCCACCCACCCACCCATCCACCACACCCACCCACCCACCCATCCACCCACCCTCCGAACATATAAACCATCGTCCTGGGGTTTGTGATAATTGACCAGCTTTTGTGGAAATTGTGTAAAATGTTCCGCCATTGTTCTTCTTCCTCCCAGTGTGTGTGTGTGTGACCACCTGTTGTTCTCTGTACAATTAATTGGTTGTGATTTTGATGAACAATTTATTACGAGAGTTAGTCATTTTCGTACGATCGTCTTGCTCGTATGTGATGTAAACACGTAACGAATGATATTGATACTCTCTCTCTCTCTCTCTCTCTCTCTCTCTCTCTCTCTCTCTCTCTCTCTCTCTCTCTCTGTCTCTCTCTCTCTCTCTCTCTCTCTCTCTCTCTCGCTGATCACCTGACGACTCCCTTTAACCCACTTCTGTAATTTGGAGTTGCCGCCATTTTCATAATTATATACATTAATCGGAAACTTCCTGCCACATTTTTCTCCTCCAAAAGTTATAACGAAATCTGGGTTTGCATAATCAACTAAACGGGAAGAGCTAAATGAAGGAAGTTATTCCCTCAGACTATTACTAGAGAAGGAGGAGGAGAGAAAGGGGATAAAGAGGGAAAGAGGGAAGAAGGAGGAGACAGGAATGAGAGGAAGGGAAGGAGAAGAAGAGAGGGGAGTGAGGCTAGATTAGGTTACGTTACGTTACGTTATGTTATGTTAGGTTAGGTTAGGTTAGGTTAGGTTAGGTTAGGTTAAATTAAATTATAGTGCTTAATCTTAAAGTAAAATCACCAGAGGAGATTAACCTTCAGGGTAATTCTTGTAGTTAAACGACTAAGACTCACCGATCACTCACCTGGAACACCTTGAGATTCTTTACTCCTTTAACTGATTCTCGTCAAGGTCGTGTCTCTTGAAGTCTCCGTAACAAGCTTGTCGCCAGCACCCAAGACCAGGTGGCTGCTGTCTACTGTAGGTCGCTTCCCACTCATTCTGTTAAAGCAGAGGCATCACCATCAGGCAACTTGTGAGGCAATTAAGAGGCAGAGGTTTGATCTTATAGAGGAAGGTCATGTAGGTCGGTTATGACGTTGCTAGCCGCACACCTGTACATACCTGTCTCAGATGTCCACCTCTTCCCCACACATCTGTACATACCTGTGTCAGATGTCCACCTCTTCCCCACACATCTGTACATACCTGTGTCAGATGTCCACCTCTTCACCACACACCTGTACACACCTTTCTCTTATTAGTCCTAACACAGCGCCAGCACGAGCAATCAATTACGTCTGATGTCTCCCCTCAGTCCAGTGATTATACGCTTATAGAACCTCCGCCAGACGAACATTCGCCCGTCTCCTGCTGTTTGAGGCATTTACAGTATTATTGATGTTGCTCAGTGTTCATGTATTTTGATGCGTGTGAGATATTACACTTTTTTCTCACTTAAAGCCACTTATAACCTCTCCCGCTACCACTACTACCACCATCATCATCCTCTACCACTATCACCACCATCACCCTCTCTCTCACTCCCCCTCTGACTTAGGGTCTCATATTTAGCTGGCGAGGCTCTCAAAGATGATCTTTATAGCCAATTTCCCGCGGCACTAATTCTACATGACAGAAGCTCCACAACTTGCACAAATCATAGTCATTATTCCTCCTACACAGTCAAGCATAACACAATTTACGGAAGCACCGCCCTGATGACAGTGTTTTTTAAGCGTCAAAATTACCGCCGCAACGTTTCCTGGGCGTATCTGTCCTCCTGCTGATGAGTTTATTTTTAAAACAAAAAAGATTGAAAATTTGCGGGAGTAAGTGGACCGAAAATTACAGCGTCGTGACATGTAATTTCCCTAATAGACGCTGCGACATTATTATTATTTTTATACTCGCATTATTTTTTTACTCCAGGCAAAAATATTATGCACAGGTGTAAGGAATAATGCTCGGTGGCTCATCCTGAAATTCTCCCAAATAGGAGGAAAATAGGAAGGTTTAAAAAAAAAAAAACGGCGTTGCAGGAAGAACCTCTCAGGAAAATGACCAGGTCCTGGGCGGTACCTGGCGGTGCGCGGATGGCCGACAATACGGGTCTTAAGTGGGAGGTCCACCTTGACTCAAGTGGCAAGATGTGCTCAAGCAGTGAGAGAGAGAGGCCGGGCTAAGTGCAGGTGGGGTCTAACGTCCGCCAGGGGCCGCTATTAAGTTGCTCACACACAGAGTTAAGGCCGCCTCCGCCCTCCCCAAGTTCCCTCGTAAATTCTTGCAGGGTTGTGGTCGCTGCTTCCTGGCCCACCTTGCCTCCGTCACCTGCACGCCTGCCACCCCACCAGGCAGGAAGAGGGGGGGGGGGGTAAGGGATGGAGGGGGAAGAAAGACGCATAAGAGGAAAGTGTTAATGACATGGAAGGGATGAAGGGGATAAATAAGAGGAGTACAGAAGGGGGGGATGAGAAGGCGTGAAGAGGGAAGTAAGGTAGATTCTTGAATAACTATTTGTGGTTCATTCAAATTATGATAAAATATAAAGTTAAATAGAAACTGTGGTAAATTATATCGAGCGTTTACGTCCTTCCCTAAGAGTAGCTGGTTCGCTCCCTGTTGACCCAGCTGTGGTTGGGTACTTTGCTTTAGTTTAGGAAGTGAAGGTGGTCGAGTGCAGTGCTGGACACATTACCATCTACGTTACCGGAACTTATTACTCAGTGTACTGTATCCACTCTGCCCGTAACAGTAAGCTTATGTCAACTAGGGACAGCCACAAACCATACTACCAAAATGGATTAACTCGCGTCTCATAAACTGACGGAAATAAATGGAGGGGAGCAGTAAACAAGTGTTGGTGTTGACAGCAGACGACACGAGCCTCTACATAATGTGCCAGAGATGTACGACCAGCCGGGGAGATAACACTGCACTGCGGTGGTTGAGGTGTCAACTGTGTGGATACCAGGGTGATGAGGTTAGGTGAGTACAGCGTGATGGTGAGTGCCTGCTGGTGACTGCGGGGGGCTGCCTGACAGTGATCACGGGCGGGCGACGACAGATTGTTGAGCAGATATGGGGGGAGGGATGGGGAGGCAGTGCCCGCTGATGATCCCGCGTACTTAAAGTTGTGATGGTTTAGTTTAGTTGGCTGATGTTCACGTTACTGTGTGTCTTGTTATTAAGAGTGGTGAAGGTAATAA
>CAUDMG010000569.1:5245702-5255702 GCA_958450375.1 Homarus gammarus
TATGTCACGTAATGAAAATTTACTAATTAAGGAAGCGAAGATTGAGCTACTGTAATTACTTTATATGTGGGTGAGTTGGACAGCAGCGAGAAAGAGAAAATAGAGACTTGCTAACGGGTCAGACTCACTTATATCCGAGAAGTGAAACTGAAAGAAAACGGAAACTCGCTAATGAGTGGAGGGGAGACAATTATTATCCTTACTGAGGTAGAGGTTAGACAAAAAAATATTAAATCGTCGTGGATGAGAGGGGAGATTCACTCACATCTACAACTAAAGATTAAAGGAAAATGGACTCTCACTGATAGACGATGGGGAGACTCAATTATAACTGCAGTGAGAATGAGATTAAAAGAAAACCGAGGTGTGCCGATTAGTAAAATGGGGAAACTATTATATAATTACTAGAGGTAAGATTAACATTATACTAATACCTTTTATGAAGAATTGGATTTTTTTTTACTCACTGGGCTAGATGGACCTAGTTAATCTTTGTGAAGAGTGAGTGTATGAGGATAGAGCTGGTGAGTTGTGAGTGACAGGTGAGAAGTGAAAGGTGAGTGTGTGAAAGAGAAGAGAACCCAGCTCCTACCCCCCCTCTTACCTCCCCCCCCCTACCTCCACCATACCCCCCCCCCAGCCTCCACTACATGGTTCGTGGATGACCTTCACTATTTACATATTTATTATTACCTCTCTCTCTCTCTCTCTCTCTCTCTCTCTCTCTCTCTCTCTCTCCAGATATATAGATGACATTAACTTCCAACTCTTTCAGACAGACAGACAGACAGAACGGGGTAAAAAGTTTAAGAGTCTCAACATTAAGGTTTTGGGTCCATAAAATTTGCGAAGATTTATTGCGTCATCAGAGTCTCGTACACGTGTGAGTCTTAGGGGGGGGGGGGATGAGGGGGTGAGGGAGGGATCAGGGAGGAGGAATATCAGGGGTATGAAAGCTTCTGATCGAATCCCCAAACACCAAACCGGAACCTAACCTAACCTAACTTAACTAGACTGTTATGGTTTTAGTATTTTTTTTTAAGTATGTTTCGGTTCATTCCACAAAAGGGATTCATATAAATTCAAAATTTGGGGATTCGAAATTTAGGGGTTCATATATTCGAGATTCAGGTTTTCGGGGATTCGAGATTCAGGGGTTCGGTGATTCGAGATTCAGGGGTTCGGTGATTCGAGATTCAAGGGTTCAGGGATTCGAGATTCAGGAGTTCGCAAGAGGTTTTCATACTCCTCTGTAATTGTATGAAGGAGGTCAACGATGCGCCACCACCACCACCATCCTTTGAGGGAGCGATGGTGATGAGTCGTCCTCTGAGAGTGATTCATTCATCACCGGAGCCAGGAAGGTCACACTCTCTAAATGGGTGACCAGACGAGAGCCAGTGCCGGGGGGAAACGACAAAAATAACCCCACATGAACTAGGAAGAATAAGTAACATTCCAAGAGTTCCAAGAGTTAAGATACATTACTAGCATTCCTAGTTCCAATATTCTCAATGCCAGGAAGGAGTGATTTCCCAAGAGCTAGGACTAGTTCCAACATTTCCCAGTGCCACGAAAAAAAAAATTGGGGACTTTTTCTAAGACTTAGGAAATAGTGCCAGTGGGGAAAAGGGGGGGGGGGGAATGGCTTAGTATTTCCAAGAGCCAGAATACAGTGCCAACAATCACCAATAGCAAAAGGTGAGAGGAGAACAGTGCCACAGCAGAGCCCGGGTGGTGCCAAGTGAGGGTGATGTAGCACTAGAGGCACCATTGTATTGGTCCGCCGGTGACGCGATCTTGATGTATAGGGCAATTTGGGAGGCAAGGGACAGATGCGTCATGAGGACCGCCTAGTGAATAGTTCCTGAGATAAACATCACCTGATAAAAGAGAGAGAGAGAGAGAGAGAGAGAGAGAGAGAGAGAGTCGGATGTAATTGAGCAAAGTGAGAGACGAAGATATTATGAAAGTTAATTACAGGTGTGAAATAAACACACACACACACACACACACACACACACACACACACACACACACACACAATACCTGTCTCTCGTCGACATGTTGATAATTGGAGGTAAAACGAACAGGTATGTACAATATGTCACACCTTTTCACCTTGACACAAGATTCACATTCCGCCAATTGAATTTTGACGCGATTACCTGAACTACATCTGTTGTTTCATCTATTGTGACGACACGAGGTAGAGTTAAGCTGGTCATGAAGCGCCAAGTGTCAGCAAGTGCCGGAACAACACCCAGTTATTTTATCTGTTCTGGCAACACTTGTTAGTATGGTTATCTTGAACTCTTTTAGATGCTGCAGTATTACCATAACTTCGTGAATTATTTCCCCCTTCTGGTAACAATGGCATTATTATTATATCAGGGTTATATTGCAGTGAATGGCAGAGGAGGTCGAGGGGTAGTGGATGGGTGTGGAGGGGGAGGTAGTGGATGGATGTGGAAGGGGAAGGTAGGAGGTAAGGGGGATAGGTGTGGAGGGGGGAAGGTAGGGGGTAGGGGATGGGTGTGGAGGGGGAGAGGTAGGGGGTAGGGGATGGGTGTGGAAGGAGGTAAGGGGGATAGGTGTGGAGGGGGAGGTAGGGGGATGGAGGGGGGAGGTAGGGGTAAGGAGGAGGGGGTGGGTGTGGAGGGGGAGGTAGTGGATGGGTGTGGAGGGGGAAGGTAGGAGGTAAGGGGGATAGGTGTGGAGGGGGGAGGTAGGGGTAAGGGGAGGGGGTGGGTGTGGAGGGAATATTGTCACGTAGGCGTCAACTGGAGTGGAAAGAATATTTTGATTAACAGAGACGGTTTGTTGCACTGTGTGTTAGGGAAGGGTCCGTCTGTCTGTCTGTCTATGTCCGTCTGTCTGTCTGTCTACAGTATGTCCGTCTGTCTGGAAAAGCTATTTGATTAAGAGAGTGAGTGTAGTATGTCTGTCTGTATGTATGTAGTGTGTGTGTGTGTGTGTGTGTGTGTGTGTGTGTGTGTGTGTGTGTGTGTGTGTGTATAAAGCTTTTAGGTAAACTTGTACGTGTTTATTTGTGTATACATACTTCCGTGTACATGTCTGTGTGTTTGTATGCATGTGTACATTTATACATACATGGATGCTTCACTATGTATTCTTGTGTATGTGTGTGCGTATGGGGAAGCTAACCATTAACAAACACCACGACAACGACTAACACCACGACAACGACTAACACCACGACATCAAACGCATTCATCACCAAGAATATCCATTATAGATTCCTATAGATTCTTACGTTTAAATTTCGTTTCTAACTTAGACGTCCAAACAGCTGAATCATTATTGTTTATGTAGGCGGGGTTCGATGTGGTCCCTAATCTGCATACAGGTGTAATTAATGGTTATAATTTACGCACAAGATCCACTCATAGACTCCAGACCAGTTGTGGTGATTTACGAGTGGATGCAGAGGGGGGGGGGGGGGTGATTTAATTATCTACCTGCTTAATTACCTACTTTCTTGTTGATCTACCTGCATAATTACTTACCTTATTGTCCATTTACCTGCTTAATTACCTACCGTCTTGCTTAGTTACTTATTGTTGCACACACACACACACACACACACACACACACACACACACACACACACACACACACACACATGTAGAATACATTAGAAATTCCCCATTCCCCTATGGAGCTCGGGGGGACATTCTCGCTACGTCATCTAACTTCCATATTCAAACAATTTGTCTTGGAACCTCTCTCTCTCTCTCTCTCTCTCTCTCTCTCTCTCTCTCTCTCTCTCTCTCTCTCTCTCTCTCTCTCTCTCTCTCTCTCTCTCTCTCTTCCTTTATGTCTTTCGGTATGCATGTATGTGTGCTAACTAATATCTACTACAGTGAATAGAGTAAATAATCTCCCAGTGGATCAGTCAGTCAAAAGATGTAAGCACTTTAGTAATGAAGCACCACTTACCTGTAATTAGTAAGAAAAATACAGGTAAAAAAAAATCTCCCCCTTTAACATCCCAGACAAGACCAAACAAGATTATACCTGTTGATTCCTGATGCTGAGGAAACAAACCAAACAAAACGAAAATGAAAATGTTTGACTAAGTGTATTGACTGTGTCTATAGGGAGGTGGAGGGGGGGTGATGAGGAGGTGGGGAGGGGGTGAGTGATGCGGAGGTGGGGAGGGGGTGTGATGAGGAGGTGGGGAGGGGGGTGATGAGGAGGTGGGGAGGGGGGTGATGAGGAGGTGGGGAGGGGGGTGAGTTGATGAGGAGGTGGGGGGTGAGTGATGAGGAGGTGGGGAGGGGGGTGAGTGATGAGGAGGTGGGGAGGGGGGGGTGATGAGGAGGTGGGGAGGGGGGTGAGTGATGAGGAGGTGGGGAGGGGGGGTGAGTGATGAGGAGGTGGGGAGAGGGTGGTGAGTGATGAGGAGGTGGGGAGGGGGGTGATGAGGAGGTGGTGAGGGGGGTGATGAGGAGGTGGGGAGGGGGGTGAGTGATGCGGAGGTGGAGGGGGGTGAGTGATGAGGAGGTGGGGAGGGGGGTGAGTGATGCGGAGGTGGGGAGGGGGGTGAGTGATGCGGAGGTGGGGAGGGGGGGGTGATGAGGAGGTGGGGAGGGGGGTATATGTAGATAAAAGGTGTGTACAGGTAATTTGGTTAATAGGTAGGTCGCTAATTAAAGAGTGTAAGAGGACTGACTGATGATGTAAACAATTGGGGGTGGGGAGGTTAGGTGCTTCGTCTTTTCTTTTCTTCTATCTCGTTCTTCTTCCCCCCCCCCCCTTTCCCTTCCTCTTCTCTTCATCCCCGTCTTTTCTCCTTCCACCCTGTCCTTCTCATCTTGTTTCTCTATATATCTCTTCTCCCTCTCATTCTCCCTCTCCTACCCCTCCTTCCTCCCTCCTCTCCTCCCTCTCCTACCCCTCTCCTCCCCCTCCTACTTCCCCCCTCCTACCCCCCTCCCCCCCCCAGCTCCCCCCATGGTGAAGAGGTAGACAATTCATCACAGTCACAGGACCTGTATAGTGGCTAAGCTGTTCCTGTCATCAGCAGTGTGTACTCTCTCTCTCTCTCTCTCTCTCTCTCTCTCTCTCTCTCTCTCTCTCTCTCTCTCTCTCTCTCTCTCTCTCTCTCTCTCTCTCTCCTTTACTCTCCCTCTCTCTTTCTCTCTCTCCCTCGCCCTTCTTCCTTCCTCTCTCTTCCCCTGTCCTTCTTCCTTCCTTCCTTCCTTTCCTCCTCTTTATCTTCATGTTTCCTTCTCTCCCGTCGTCTCTCCCCTGCCGTCCCCTCGTTCTCTCAGATAGATAGATAGAGAAGGGGAAGAGAACCAGCAGCTAAGAAAGAGACAGAAAACAAAACAAATAGACAGTGAGAGAGACAGTGAGAAATAAACAGGACAAAACAGGTAATCTAACAGAGACACACGATGGGAAAAGTTTCTCATGTGTGTGTGTGTGAGAGAGAGAGTAAGTTGGGTAACCTAGTTAGTGTGGCACCCTGGTCAAAAGCTTTACGATTGAGTCAATGGTCAAAGCTAAAGTTAGAAAGTTATTGTGTTAGTAATATACACTGCTCTATCCTAGCTTAGAGAAAGTTTGTTTGATAGAAAGTATTGTAAAATGACCCCTGGAGAATTTGATCTTAAACACACACACACACACACACACACACACACACACACACACACACACACACACACACACACACACACACACACACACACACACACAGACACAGACACACACACACACTTACAGCAATAATATGAACCCTGTATCATTTATATTTCCACCTATCACAAACATCAATGTATTTAATTTACTAGAATTACCATTACATACCCATTAGGTTCTTCCATACGAGGCATCTAAGGTGGGAGAAAGGGGAGTCCATTAATGGTGTTGGTGGAAGATTTTAATGGAGTCGATTGGGGACGGAAGCTGAGTCAATATTTAGACAGGAATCAAAGGGTCCCGTCCGTTAGTTTGTCTGTCTACTGTTTGTTGTGTCTCTTGCGTATGGTTATGTGTGGGTTAATGATTGATAGGGAGTCATTAGTGGGGAATGACCATTAACCGGTATGATTTATGGGTTAATGGTTGTGAACTAGCCATTAGTGGGGAATATCCATTAACCATGATTATTTATGGGTTAAGGGTTGATAGGTAGCCATTTGTGGGAATTTACCATTAATGACGGAGAATTTAAAATAATGGTCGAGCATTAGTTAATAGTTAGAACTGACCATTAGTGACGAATTGGCCATTGTGACGAATAGCTTGAACCCTTAGTGACGAAGATGAAAGTTAATGGTGAAGAATTAACCAATTGGGATGTTTCTAACTAATGGTTCGGCATTAACTGATGAATTAACTGACAATTTAAGTAACAGAATAAACACAATAAATAAATCTATCTATCTATCTATCGAATCTAGCCCAATCTTAACTTAATCTATCCCTAACCTAACCCACCCCATACCTAACCTAACCTAACCTATTCGGGTCCCGTACTGTGCTCAGGTCATGGGTAAACAAACAAACAGGAAATAGGAAAAGTAGACATCCCTATTACTCTTCCTTTCGAAATAGGGAGAGAGGGGGGGGAATTGAAATGGGATTAGGGGAGAAGTATGGATGAGAGAGAGAGGAAGAAGAGGTGTGATGGAGAGAGTAAGGGAGGGGGAAAGGGTGAATAAAGAAGAGAGGGGGAGAGAAGGGATGAGTGTGTGGGGAGAGGGGAGATAAGGGGATGGGGTGAGTGTAAAGATGAAGAAAGAAAGGATAGTTGTAGAAAATGATAGAGAGAAGTGGAGGAAAAGAGGCGAATACAGAAGGAGTGAAGAGAATAGAAGAAGCGCAAGTGGAGGAGAAGAAAGATGGAGCGAAGAGAGAGGAGAAGAGAAGGGGAAATGGACGAAGAGAAGGGGGAAAAAGAGGGAAGAGGAGGGGTGAGGGGAGAGGAGGAGCCAGAATGGGGAGGGGGAGGGGGGGAGTGAAAAACGGACGAAGTATAATTTTATTTACTGAAGAAATTAACCTTTTTACATTACGAAATTATGCTGAGTTACACAGTGGCAAAGTACACACGGTGGTGATGGTGTGGTAGGGAGGGGAGGAGGGAGAGAGGGAGGGAGAAAGAGAGAGAAAGAAAGTGACGGAAGAAAAGAGAAAGAGAGGGAAGAGAAAGTAAGAGGCTTAGAGAAAATGACAGCTAGATGGGGAGAGAGAGAGAGAGAGAGAGAGAGAGAGAGAGAGAGAGAGAGAGAGAGAGAGGGAGGGAACGAGAGAGAGAGTTAAAGACAGACTGATACATAGATAGAAATAAATCTCATATATCCTTGGCATAAACATTCTCCAAACACAAGCATAATATACACAGCTGCCATCTGTTCTCCAGCACTGACACACGTTCTCCCAACAGGCATTCCTCAGTGGCAGTATCATTGTTATCCTGTATGTAAACATTATAGCTCTCACTTGACCACTCTCCCTTCTTGATCGGAAGAAGGAAGAGGAGGAGGAGGAGGAAGAAGAAGGGACGGTGAAGAGGGGAGGAGAAGGAGGTAGGAAAAGAATGAGAGATACGTCAGAGTCTGTAATCTACACAGGTAAATTAATGTAAACAACTTTCACCTGACTGGGTTCGAACCGAGGCTACTACGGATGGGAGTAAGGCAGCTTATCCACTGGACCACGATGGGCTAAAATGTTACCCCACCTTAACTACTGACTTGTAGGCGGGTTAAGTCAAGTCGTGCAGGGGTCGTGGTGGTAGTCAGGTGCTGCAGAGGTCGTTGGTGGTGGTGGTGGTCAGATACCGCAGGGGTCGTGGTGGTGGTGGTGGTGGTGGTGGTGCTAGTGGTGATGGTGGCCAGGTGCTGCAGAGGTCGTGTTGGTGGTGGTGGTCAGATACTGCAGGGGTCGTGGTGGTGGTGGTGGTGGTGGTGGTGGTCAGGTGCTGCAGAGGTCGTTGGTGGTGGTGGTCAGGTACTGCAGAGGTCGTGTTGGTGGTGGTGGTCAGGTGCTGCAGAGGTCGTTGGTGGTGGTGGTCAAGTGCTGCAGAGGTCGTTGGTGGTGGTGGTGGTCAGGTGCTGCAGGGATCGTGATGGTGGTGGTGGTCAAGTGCTGCAGAGGTCGTGATGGTGGTGGTGGAGGTGGTGGTCAGGTCGCGCTGGGAGTACCTAAGGGCCTCTAGTCACGCCGCCTCCTTCACACCCTTGGCTGCATTGCTATTTAATTAAGGGCTACAGGAAATGCTTTAGTGGGGGAGGTCATCGAGCGTGTGCATTTCTGAGGTCCTGTGTGTGTGTGTGTGAGTGTGTGTGTGTATGTGTGTGTGTGTGTGTGTGTGTGTGTGTGTGTGTGTACGTGTGATTGTATAATTTACCCAATTTCCATCACAGACACTGAACGATTATCTGATACCCAAGTCTCTCTCTCTCTCTCTCTCTCTCTCTCTCTCTCTCTCTCTCTCTCTCTCTCTCTCTCTCTCTCTCTCTCTCTCTCTCTCTCTCTCTCTCTCTCTCTCATGTAGGATGTGTACCTGAGTGTGTTGTTAATTACTGAGACACAACAGGTGTTTTAATGTCACACTCTGCCGCCTCACCTTTTGTCCTAATGCTCAGGTTGGTGATTCTGATATATATATATATACATATATATACATATATATATATATATATATATATATATATATATATATATATATATATATATATATATTTATTTATTTTATTTTTTTTTACCTGTGTGTGTGTTGCTGGCTGAACCAATATCAGCTTACACGTGAGGTATAATGACAGCTGTTGTTAAGTGTACAGGTGTGTGGCCGTCAAGTAAGGGACTGTGATAACCTAACCTAACCTGTACATGATACACACACACTTTATAATCGTCTAGCGTATTATAGAACCGTTTAAATAGGACATCTCATATAACAAGTTCCGTATAATATAAACCTGTATAACAAATGATAATAATTTTAGTCTTATGTATAAAAAAATTTTAACACGACGTCTTTTACAATTATATATAACTTTCAGTTATATGTATTTAAGTATTCATATAATCACAGAGTGTATAATTTTCAGTCACTTATTCCCAACAGGTGCGTTAATTTGCATATTGTTCAATTTGTGGATCCCCTTTAACGTGAAGTAATTCAATTTAAACGCGGAAAGGGTCATTAACATATCCCACTACCTCTTGTTAATTACATATGGTAGCCATTTTGGGTCATTTGTGTTTAGGTCAACACAGGGTATGATGACGTCACACTTAAGAATCTTCTGCCTTAATATACTCTCTCTCTCTCTCTCTCTCTCTCTCTCTCTCTCTCTCTCTCTCTCTCTCTCTCTCTCTCTCTCTCTCTCTCTCTCTCTCTCTCTCTCTCTCTTCACTTTCCCCTCAGCCTCCCTCTTCACTCTCTCCCCATCCTCTCAGCATCATTAGGAGTACTTCGAAATGTATGTATGTATGTATGTATGTATGTATGAATGTATGTATTCGTGTGATTGATGAATAAGGTAGCAATGCTGAATGAATAAACAAATAAATTATTACACCTTTTTAGCCACAAATAAATTAATTGATTATTAAGTAAAGAAAAAACAGATGAGTATCACTTATAAACAAACATCCAGACAGAGATAAACAAAAATAGAATAAAGGAGACAAGAAAAAACAGATCAAAACAACAAAAGCAAAGACAAAAACGAGATAAAACAAGATAAAGGGATAAAAGAATGAGAAAAAACAGGAAAAAACAGAAAACAAAATATAGTCATAAACACATCAAGTGAATCCGAATTTTATATGAACAGGTAGAGCAGCCAGGTTAATTAGTACCTAATAATGTGCTTCAGTAAGTTCTCGTCCATTCATTATCCACACTCAGAGCCTCTTAAAGGATCGCATAAAAACTTTTGAAGAACCACTTAAACTCCGCCATCGTTGGGTAAATTAAACATGGCTCGGTGACTCCCTAGATTTGACGGTG
>CAUDMG010000569.1:5260702-5273202 GCA_958450375.1 Homarus gammarus
CGAGTAAGTTGCTATTATTGACACGGGTCGAGTAATCTAACGCCATTTACTACAATAATAATGTTCTATCTCCAGGTCACACACTCACATGTTCTCACTATCTCCAGGTCACACACTCACATGTTCTCACTATCTTCAGGTCACACACTCACATGTTCTCACTATCTCCAGGTCACACACTCACATGTTCTCACTATCTCCAGGTCACACACTCACATGTTCTCACTATCTCCAGGTCACACACTCACATGTTCTCACTATCTCCAGGTCACACACTCACATGTTCTCACTATCTCCAGGTCACACACTCACTCACTCTCTTTCAATAAACCTCCAAATTGTTAAAGACTTTCTGAAACGCGTTGATCATCGTTCTAACTATCGCCAACCACACACACACACACACACATAACACACACACACACACACACACCGTTAAGTTTATACAGTATATATACAGTATACGTGTTGTCGTCTATTGTATCCCTCTCACCCCTCTCACCCTGGAGTGGGGAAGGTTTTATCGGAAAATATCGCACAGTTGGGGAACGTGACATTGTTAAACTTTTATATCTCCAAAATGCGTCGTCCAAATTGTTAAGCAAAATCATGTTTCCTGGACCATTCACTTTGTCCCCGATGTTCCGCAACGCTGTTAGTGGACTGAGGAGACGGGAGGATGGGAGAGGAAGGAAGGGAGAAGGGTTGGTAGGGAAGGAAGGGGAGAGAGGGTAGTGGGGAGAAAGAGAACAGGGTGAATGTGTGAGAGGGGGAGGTGTGAGAGAGAGCGTGAGTGGGGGTGTTTACAAGCCACAGGTATCCTTATTATAAATCTTCCTTTAATTTTTCCCTTTTAAGTTACTACAAATTTTAAGTGTCTTTAAGTTAATAGATGTTTACTATATGTGATATTATTGACTTAGATTTCCTTTATCTTATATATTTGTAATTATATTGTGTGTTTTGATTATTGCCCCGCTTGACGTCTCCATGGATCAGCTGACTGTTATAAATACAAGCATTATCACCCTTAATACACACTGTTGTGGTTATAAAAAATTACCAGATAAATTTAAAACACGAGAAAAATATATTAATCTCGTGTTTTTATCATAATATATATTAAATAAATTGAAAAGTGTGATTTAACTGTACGCTCGATGTGAAGGAAAATGTATAAGGAATGTTTCGGGAGAGTAATGGCTATTCAGTATTGACCAATTAGAATTTAGGAATTGTAGCAATGACCAATCATGAAGAGGAAGGAGTAGCAGGTAGTAAGCTCACCGACAGAAGGCACAACCACAGTGCTCGTCAACCTGAGTGAAGGCCGTAAATAATCCGCGTTTTTTTTTCTGTGTTTCTGTCTAAATAACTACATCAACGGTGAAGATACCTTAGCAAAAACATTAACAATAACTGTGCTGTTTACTCTCTGTGTAATAATAGCAGGTGTCCAGAAGAATGCGACAATTTTAAAGAACTTGTGAAAATGTGGACTGAAGTTTTTAAATGGCAGAGACGACACAGGTGACGTAAGAGTTGCCGTGACTGAGGTAAGACCCTTCATTAACCTTCTATAGTATTATGTTTGTTGATATTCGTTCCTTGTTTATTATTAAAGACGCCGGGTGATGGATTTAGCATTATTACTTACAGATTACACGAGTAAAGAGTAATGAACGATAAACACCCTCGTACCTCTAGCAACACGGTGTTCAGGTAAAACAAGCCGATTTAAATCATAAATATTTTACGACGGAAATTTTCACTAATACTCTCACAAATGATACCATAAACTGTGTTGCAATGAGGTATTATGCATTATTACCATTGGTAGTAGATGTAACAGTATTATTTGTAATGTAAGGATTATTTATACGTTACAGTTAAAAAAATTAGTTAAAAAATATTGACTGGCATTTTATTGTTGTTAAGAGAACTGTGTCAGCTGCCTCACGTGCCACCGTCCTGACCGAATTTCATAATGACTGTAATGATACGGTAATGGTAATAACTCTTACAATATAATGATAATAGTACTTTAGTAAGAATAATAATAGTGAACATTATTAAACTGGTGTTCCGTAGTCCATTACAAGTGTACAGTACCAGAGTATCAAGGTGTAATTGCGTTATTGATAATGTCTTTACCTGTACTTGTACCGATGTTTTACCTGTACTTGTAACAGTGTCTTACCTGTGCTTGTAACAGTGTCTTACCTGTACTTGTACCGATGTTTTACCTGTACTTGTAACAGTGTCTTACCTGTACTTGTAACAGTGTCTTACCTGTACTTGTAACAGTGTCTTACCTGTACTTATACCGATATTTTACCTGTACTTGTAACAGTGTCTTACCTGTACTTGTAACACTTAAAGGGCATAAGTCATCGTACTCAATTGGCATAGTGTATCATATTCATTTATTTACACATTTATTCAGTTATATATCTCTATTTACTTATTACGTGTTAAAGTATTTCTCACGATGGTAGAAAGAGCGTGAGAACAAGCCGACAACAGGACGGTAATGAAATATTCAAATTGCTCCTCTGATTGATAGGAAACTTCAGGGCGGACTAGATCCGGACCCTGACGGAATTGAATTTTTATTTTTCGTTTTTATATGGAAATCCAATTGAAACCCTCGAAGGACAATGAATATTCAACTTGATCTGTGATTCCTTGACGCCCCCTAGTGTAAGATGGGGGGAGGGTGGTGATGCGTGGGTGGGGGTGAGGTAGGGAAGGAAGATGAGGGGGGGAGGGGAAGGAAGGAGACGGGGGTGGTGGGTAGGAGAGGTGTGGTGATGGGAGGGGGTGAAGGAAAGGGAGAGAGGTGGTGGGCAGGAAAGGGAATGACAATGGGAGGGAAGATGGATGGGATGTAGGGGTAAAGGAGGGAGGGAAGGAGTGGGAGGGAGAGGATATGAGACAGAAACAGAGTGAGTTGGAAAGGCAGGAAGGAGGATGAGAACTTGAAGGATGGGAAGAGAAAGGGAATAGGGAGGGATAGAAATTGAATCTGAGAGAGAATAGGAGATGAGAAGGAAGGAGAAAGTGAGAAATGAAGGAAAGAGTAAATAGGAGGGATTGAATGAGGAAGGAAAAATTTAAGGAGAGTAAATAAAGGAATAGGAGGATAGAATGAAAGGGAGGGGGGTGAATAAAGTAGGGAGGAGAGGATAGGCGAGGATGTAAGGGAAAACTGGGATGGAGAGAAAGGGAGAGAAAGAGTTAGTAGGAAAAAGACGACAAATGACCCGCTGAAACGAGGCTTTAGAGGAGGAGGAGACGGGCAGACTCCTCTATGTGGGACAAATTGAAGTGTTTTACCCTGGAGTTTGTCACAAGAAACTCCAAAGAGAAAATTGAAAGACGAAGGGAAGCTCAGGATGTGTTTTTGGAGTTGGTCCGAGCGGCCGACTCCTCATGCTAATGTTGAGGTGTGTGTGTGTGTGTGTGTGTGTGTGTTGACCTGTGGTGTAATGGTCAACATACTCGCCGAGCAAGCTAGTAGACCTGGGTTCGATCTCCGGGCATGGTGATGTTATGGCCAAGTTTCTTTTCGTCATTTACCTCTTTCTTCCCAGAAGTAAATGGGGACCTGGATGTTAATCGATTTGCTGATCCTGTTCCGGGGTAAAGGTTAGCCAGTGCAGTTGGCGAGTTGTCCGGCTTTCTTGGATTACTCCTTGACACTGGGTTATACAGCGTGTTAACTTAGATCCGGTGTGTTTGTTGTGTTGACGACAGGTTATACATCTAAAGCAAATTCACGCCTGGGTGACCCTAGGGCCAGCCATCCTCGAACACGAGGAGCAACCATTATTTTATTATTATTGCTCGTGTGTGTGTGTGCGTGCGTGTCTTGCAGTGACGTTGGCTTGACAACCCTGCTGGCTGATGTTCTTACGCTGCACTAAATGCTGCATGGTAACGCTGCTCACCAGGGCATTCGTAAATAAGAACTAACAACAGAAGACGAGTCTCCAGTTTACTTTTTAATTCTTGGGAGGCAGATGTTTCCCGGTGCTTGAACTGACTTAACGACCTCAGCTGTTGAAACACACAATGTGTCAGAAAGAACAGCAGGAGTTAGAGCAGCAGCAGCAGGTGTAAATGCCAAAAGATCAGCAGTTATTGCAACAGATGGGCGGCAGTTTCAGCAGTAGTGGATAAATAGATACTGCAGCAGATGAAGATAGGTCGCAGTAGAAGTAAAACGTAGCAGAAGTAATACACAAGTAACGTCACTAGCAGTAGCAGGTCATGCAGCTAAAACAACAGCATTTAATAATCATGCAACAATGGAAATAGAAGATCAAGCAATAGAAGCAACAACACTATTACCTCGCAATAGCAACAGTTAACATGCAACGAACAACAGTAATACAAGATCACACGATGAGACTTAACATCCAAAGAAAATCACATAATAACAGTAACAGCACTTGATAACACGCTAAAAACAAAGCTAATAATAACAGCCTCAACAACAAGCTGTAAAAACAAAGCTAAGACACCAAGAACAGCACCAACACAGCATTAGTGGCCAGAATGAGCAGTAATAACAGCATTAAGCAGCAGCAACAACACAGCCTGCAGCTATTATTGTAAGAGAAAACGATAAAGGAGAGTTATAGGAGAAAGTTGAAGAGAAAGGTGTAGGGAGAAGAGATAATAGGGGATGGTGTGGTGATTATTTGACTGGGGAGACGAGAGACAATGTAGAGATGGAGGGGGAGGAGGAAGTAGGGAGAAAGATGGGGAGACAAAGAGACAAAAGGAAGGTAAAAAAAAATAGAAGAGAGTGAGAAAGAATGAGAGACAAGTGGAAAGTGAAGATGGAAGAGAAGGAAAGTGAGAAAGGATAGGAGACAAGAACATTAGAGAGAGAATGAATAACACTGCACTTAAAACTGACACAGCGACCAATGGCGTTTTGTCTAGGAAGGAAGAGAGAAGGAGGGGAGAGAAGGATGGAGAACTTCCTGAACTGAGGGTATAGGAGGGAGGGGGGAGAGGAAAGGGAGGGAGGGAGTGAAAGATGGGGAGGGAATGAGGAAGATGGGGGAGGAGAGAGGGTAAAGCGGAAAGGGGAATGGGAGGGAGGCCTCTATGAATCAAGGAAATGGGAGGGAATGTGAGAAAAGAAGAAGAACCGGAAGTGGAAAGGAAGAACGTCCTCAATTGAGATTATGAGAAGGAGGGAGGAGGAAGAAAGAGAGAGAGGGGGGGGGAGAAGAGGAAGGGAAAAGGATTTAGATTGTAGGATTGAAAGGGAGGGAGAGAAGTGAAATGGGAGGGAGAGAAGTGAGATGGGAGGGAGAGACCTTCTGAAGGGAATGAGCGAGGGAGAGAGAGAGAGTCGGTGAACATGAAAAGGGAAATGGTGAAAGAGGCGAGAGGGCGTAAGAAAGAAAAAGAAAGATACTAAAAGAAAGAAGAATGAAGAAACAGGAGATAAAAGAGGGAGATGGAGAATGACGTAGACAATTAAGCATAAAACACAAGTTATGAATGAGGAGGAAAGAGAAGTAACTGATAATAAGGTAATATTAAGCAATAAAGATAAAGACGAGGTAAAGCAAAGATGAGAGTAATAGAATTGGTGATAAAAGTGATTATACACACGAAAGATAAGAACAAAGCAGGTGATAAAATCAATAAATGTCGAGGATACAAAGAGAATGAATAAATCGTCGTGCACAGGGGATAAATAATAGTAATGAGGAAATAAGCAACTCTTGATAAACGAGGGAGGGAAGGAGAGAGAGAGAGAGAGGGAGGGAAGAAGAGAGAGAGAGGGAGGAGAAGGAGGAAGAAGGGAATAATAATAATGATGGTGAAAGAGGGAAACGACGAGAGATATATTCACACACACACACACACACACACACACACACACACACACACGACGAAGAAAAAAAGAGAAAGGAAGAAAACACAAAACAAAAATGTAAAATTGGTGCATAAAGGAGAGAATTATGAAGATAGGAAGAGGGAAACTCAAAGAGAAATACGTGACGATTATGACCAAGACCTGATGATAATGATGGTGGGAAGGGATAAAAGAAGAAATATGAGACTAGAGAAGAGGGGAGAAGAGATGTGGGCGAGGAAAATGTGATGATGAGAGGGAATGGAGTGATTGATAAAAGAGGAAAGTTAGCTGAGGGAGAGGAGGAGAGGGGAAAAAGAAGAGGAGGAAGAGAAGATGGATGAAGGAACTATGGGAAGAGACACCAAGGAAGGAAGTTGATAAAGTTAGTGAGAGGGAAAGTTTGGTAGAAGGGATTGGAAGAGAGAAATAGAGAGGTGGAAGGGAGTTGAGGTGGATGAAGGAAGTATTGAAAGAGACACTAACGAGAGAAGTCCAGAAAGTGAAAAACAAATGTATCGTTGGAAAGGAGGAGAGAGAGAGAGAGAGAGAGAGAGAGAGAGATAGAGAGAGAGAGAGAGAGAGAGAGTCGGTCCCCTTGTGTAGGCTTTGGATTCATCAACCAGAAATTTCATCAACATAACTCAAGCAATTAGCACAGCCAGGAAATTAATATGTGAGACATAACCTAACCTAACCTAACCTAACATAACCTAACCTAACCTAACCTAACCTAACCTAACATAACCTAACCTAACCTAACCTAACCTAACATAACATAACCTAACCTAACCTAACATAACCTAACCTAACCTAACCTAACCTAACTAACCTAACCTAACCTAACCTAACCTAACCTAACCTAACTAAAACTGTAAATAGCTCAACTCAGAAGACTCGACAGGAGAAGTTTACAGATTTAACCAACTGCAACTAGAAGGAAAATAAATTCAGGCTTAAATTTACAGATTGTGACTTACTCGTTCCTGTAAAAAAAAAACAATTCGAGCATCTGGGAATGATTTTGTTTACAATTTATTCCATGCGTTAAAGAAAATAGATAATATTTTCCTGTAAATTTGTTTTAAAAATATGAAGAAAAGTTATCTTAATGGTTCTTGCGCTGAGTAACACGTCATCTACTCGGAAAAACTTGCAGAAACGATTTGACTACCGTAGTTTTGTGTAAATTCATTCATACGTCTAAATCACTCGTGTAAATGTCTTCCTCTGACGTCTAAATCACTCGTGTAAATGTCTTCCTCTGACGTCTAAATCACTCGTGTAAATGTCTTCCTCTGGCGTCTAAATCACTCGTGTAAATGTCTTCCTCTGACGTCTAAATCACTCGTGTAAATGTCTTCCTCTGACGTCTAAATCACTCGTGTAAATGTCTTCCTCTGGCGTCTAAATCACTCGTGTAAATGTCTTCCTCTGACGTCTAAATCACTCGTGTAAATGTCTTCCTCTGGCGTCTAAATTACTCGTTTAAATGTCCTCGTCCGTTAAAAAAAAATAACAGCTTTTTCATAGACTTGTAAAGATGTTGTCAGTAAGTAAATAAAAACTAAGGAAGTGTATAACAGGAGGCTGTCAGCTGAGGCGCCCCCTGCAAAGACTTGGCCCCCTTCTCCCCTTGGCCCCCTTCTTCCCCTGGCCCCCTTCTCCCCCTGGCCCCCTTCTCCCCCTGGCCCTCTTCTCCCCCTGTTGCCCTTAAAATGTTTGCCCGACGCCTGCATGAATGAATGCTAAATGAGCCATTGGAACCCCCGTCCATTAGCGTCTCTCCAGGACCAACAACGATATCCACAGCCGGTGTAAAAGAGGAACAACGACTCCACAAACATTGCCCTATAATATGCAGCTCGCCTTGACGTTGTTGGCTTCGTTTATTTAAGTTTTCCTGGGTATAATAAAATCTGGCTTGGTTATACTTGTTATCTAGGCAGTTTCAGGCCTCTGCCAATGATGGGTTTGTTAGTCCTGGGTAAAAAATAGTGGAGGCTGCTCACCCAGAGCTGGCTGTGAGTGACGTCCCATGATTCACAAATATTCACGCCTCGGAGCTCTCAAAGGGTCCTCTCCTCCTCACAGAAAACGGCAGCTCTGCATGGGGCGGAGGGGGGGACTAGTGAAACTGATCCCCCCCCCCCTCCTCTAATTATGTCACAGCTGGATACTTTACCTCTTATGTTACGGTTATTTAGCTTTAAATATTGACCGTACAGTGTAATAAATAAATATATACATATAGTGCGCCTATGCTATATATAAACAGTATATGACCGCAGCGGTATATTTTGTGTCGGTTTTCTTTGCTCTGCTCTAAATGGTTGAATAGACCGCAGACACACACACTTACACACACACACGCAGCTCAACATTCCTTCAGCAATTCCCTGTTGCCTCGTCCCATACCCACGCTCGACACCTTTACTTCAAACTTTTTCTTCTCTTTGGCCAAGTTCCCCCCGACCCTAACTTCCTCCTGCCTCTCTTGGGGACACGCACCACCACCACTCTCTAAAACATATATATATATATATCTATATTTATTTATTTATTTATTTATTCAGATTCGTAGATATTTTCTCTCCCCTCGCTTCTTGTTTATTTTCCTGGCTCCCTAAAGTGCTTAATTTCGTCTTGGGAGATGTTGCTCCATTTTTCTTTTCTAAAATAGTTTTCTGAAGGTATTTTGACTATGTATGTGTGTAGAAGTTTTGTAGTGTGTGTGTGTGTGTGTGTGTGTGTGTGTGTGTGTGTGTGTGTGTGTCACCCCCAGCATCACCGAGAAGACAAGAAGGAGGAGGAGGAGGACCAACACAAAACACTGTCCTTGTGGGTGTTGTTAAGAATTGCTGTGTCAGATTGTTTTTATTTCTCTCTAACTGCTTATGCGCGTCCCTTTTATTTATCCTAATCTCCTTGTACTTGTTGATAGGGAAACTTGAATCTCCTTGTATTTGCTTGTAATCTGAATATGTTTTAATTCTCTACTTGTGTTCGTTGTTATAGACGGCTGGTGTGTTTCTTCTTATTAATTCTCTTGTGCTTCGTGTTGATAATTAATCAGGCTTTGTGTCTCTGCTTCTTGCATCTCATTAAAACATTATGTATATGTTGTTGTTGTTGTTGTTGTTGTTGTAATCTCTTAAGTTCTTTTTCTTTGTTGTTAAGAAAAGAATGTGATTTATATGTCTTAAAGAGCTTATCTTATGTGTAATTTGTTAAGATTTAATTTTCGTTAGTGGACAATCTAACCCCACCATCGGTCATTCTCCCCCACCACCGGCAATTCTTCCCCACCCTCGGCCACCACCCTCCCCCATACATGACATATATAATCCAATTCGCTTAAGTTATTTCGATTCAGTTTTGGTAATTCGATTTGTCCGTATTTCTCTCTCTCTCTCTCTCTCTTTCACATAATACAAAAAGGAAACTTCACCTTTAACCTCCCTAACCAAAGTTTCAATAATGACACACCTATATCGCCTAAGAAAGTTTCCAAACTTTCCCCTCGTGTTTATCAGGTGGTTATACCCTACTTTCTACTACTTTCTACTAGGATATGACGCCTAACTTTCGTGTTGTACAAGTTAGGTTCAAATGTCTGGCTGTGTGAGGGAAAGTATTATTTTTTTTTATTAACTGTGAGATCTTGGTGTTATCGCTACTGCTGTGTGTGTGTGTGTGAGAGAGAGAGAGAGAGAGAGAGAGTGTGTAAATCAATTAATCTATCCAACTCAAGCTCTCTCTCTCTCTCTCTCTCTCTCTCTCTCTCTCTCTCTCTCTCTCTCTCACGATGATAAGTTCCAGGTCGCTGCTGACTTTGTTCCTCACCTCATAGATATCCTCCTTGATAGCTCTAAACAATTCCATCTGAGGTTAGGTTAGGTTAGGAACAATAATGCGAGTCTTAGTTGGATGTGGTCCTTATATCAGCTTACGATACGGCTATTTTACACCTCTTCCTGACAGCCTATTGATGTCAGCTAGTTATGAATGACAGCTATAGTATTGACAGTCTCTCTTGATCATTCACTTGTGTCTTTTAGATTTTATTACGGTCATGTGGTGTTCTGATGGTTTATAACAGCGTGGTAACACAGTCGTAGTGTCAGGGTAATTGTCAACAACACCTGTGCAGTACATGACTTAAAAGATATTAGTGTTAATGTTATTTTCCTCTTGTGTGTGTCTTGGAATTATGTTTTCTCTGGGTCGGCGATGTATGGTATTTTTTTAGGCAGGGTTGATGTTTTTAGTTATTCTTGGTGTGTATTTTGTTAGCATCATCACTATCACTACCATCATCATCACTATCACTACCATCATCATCACTATCACTACCATCATCACTATCACTACCATCATCATCACTATCACTACCATCATCACTACCATCATCATCACTATCACTACCATCATCATCACTATCACTACCATCATCATCACTATCACTACCATCATCATCACTACCATCATCATCACTACCATCATCATCACTATCACTACCATCATCATCACTATCACTACCATCATCATCACTATCACTACCATCATCATCACTATCACTACCATCATCATCACTATCACTACCATCATCATCACTATCACTACCATCATCATCACTATCACTACCATCATCATCACTATCACTACCATCATCACTACCATCATCATCACTATCACTACCATCATCATCACTATCACTACCATCATCATCACTATCACTACCATCATCATCACTTTCACTACCATCATCATCACTATCACTACCATCATCATCACTATCACTACCATCATCATCACTATCACTACCATCATCATCACTATCACTACCATCATCATCACTTTCACTACCATCATCATCACTATCACTACCATCATCATCACTATCACTACCATCATCACTACCATCATCATCACTACCATCATCATCACTATCACTACCATCATCATCACTACCATCATCACTAACCCTCACCACCACTACCCTTCACCACTCCCATCCATCCCTCTCATTCATCTCTCTCCCCTCTCTCCCCCTCTCTCCCCCCCTCTCCCCCCTCTCTCCTGCCCTCTCTCCTCCCCTCTCTCCTCCCCTCTCTCCTCCCCTCTCTCCCCCCTCTCTCCCCCCTCCCTCCTCCCCTCTTCCGCCTCACCCCACTTATTAATATCTTTCAGCCGTATCTTCCCCAACACAATATCTTAAGCGAGCCACCCACCCACCCACCACCACCTACCCACCCACCACCACCTACCTACCCACCCAACCCACCCACCCACCCACCGCCACCCACCCCACCGCCACCCACCCCACCGCCACTCAACCAACCAACCCACCAACCCACACACCCACCCACCCACCCACTGCAAGTCACCACCCCCCGTGTTTCATATATTCTCGTTTAGTTCACATTTTCTTTTATTTTCGTGTTCGTTTCCCCGTTTTCTGATCTTGTGTTTGTTTGTTTGTTTTTCTAGTCTTTTAGTTGTTCCCGTTTTATTGTGATTTTGTCTTTTGTCTGTTTTCTTTATGTTTTGTTTTTTCGTGTTTTTTCTAATTAGATATTTTTTTGGAGTTTTAATTGTTTTTTTTTTATTGTTTTTCTTAAATTTAATTAGTGATTCTTCCCACCGTGTTTAATTTAGGTTTCATCTTCTCTTATTTACACACACACACACACACACGCACACACACACACACACACGCACACAAAAGATTTAACATCAAGGGTGAAAAATGCCTTAAGAGTTAGTGAAGCAGAAAGCTGTAAACATATTAGACCACAAATGTCACACCCAACACCCTATTCCTCCCTCTCCCTATTCCTCCCTCTCCCCATTCCTCCCTCTCCCCATTCCTCCCTCTCCCTATTCCTCCCTCACCCTAATTCCCCCTCTGCCTATTCCCCAATCCATATATACTCCTTATTCCCTATTCCCCTTCCTTATCTACTTATTATTTCCTATTCCTCATTTCTTATTCATTTCTTACTTCCTCCCTATTCCTCTTTCACTCTGTTGTACTTTCTTCTTCCTCTCCTCTTTCCCTTCCTTTTTTTCTCCTTCCCCTTTCCTCCTTCCTTATTTCCTTCCCTACCTCCCCTCTCCCTTTCATTCCATCCCTACATCCCTCCTCATTCCCTCCCTCCCTCAGTCTTCAGTAATGGAGTAAGATGGAATGGACTGCAACTCTACACGGCACTCAGTGTGTGTGTGTGTGTGTGTGTGTGTGTGTACTCTTTATGTATTATGGTACGAAGGATCTCTCTCTCTCTCTCTCTCTCTCTCTCTCTGTCTCTGTCTCTCTCTCTCTCTCAGTGATAATAATCAACATCAGGAGACACACCAAGACCGTCTCTCCTCCATTACCATAAATTGTTCTGATTCATGTCTCTCTACTTGGTCATTTTATCTCCCTTTTGTCCCTCCTCTCCCTCTTCTCTCCCTCTTCTCTCCCTACTCTCCCTCTCCTCTCTCTTACCCTTCCTTTTCCCTTTTCACCCTCTCTTGCTTCCTTATCTATCCCCTTCTCTTCACCCCTATCCTTCTCTTTTCTTCCTCTCTCTTTCTCCCCTTCCTCCCTTTCTCCCCTTCCTCT
>CAUDMG010000569.1:5275702-5328202 GCA_958450375.1 Homarus gammarus
CTCTCTCTCTCTCTCTCTCTCTCTCTCTCTCTCTCTCTCTCTCTCTCTCTCTCTCAAATCACTGTCGCTCGCTGCTCTCTATTCATCGTCCATCATCCGTGTCTTCCATCTCTCGCATTAATACCAGTTTCTCTCCCTCCCTCCCTCCCTCTCTCCCTCTCTCCCTCCTTCCTACGCAACGTGCACACTTTTTCTCTCTCCTTTTCTGTTTCTCTTTTTCTTATCCTAACCCCTACATACCCACCCACCCACCCACCCAACTCACACCCACCCGCCCATCAATGTCCAGTCGCACACCCACACATACCAACTTACTCACCCATTTATCGAGCTTACTCACACCCACTGGTTTACAAGAATCTAGCCACCCACTTCCCTAATCCAGCCCTTATTCACCCACCCACCCACCCACCCAGCCCGGCACGCACATACACCCAACGTCCCAAATCAGATCAGCAGAGCGTGGCACACTACAGGGGTCCGGCTAGTTATTAAGGGTCTACGCCTGTGGTTGAGCCCCTCCCTCCCTCCCTCCCCCTCCATCCCTCCCTCCCTTCATCCATCCCTCCATCCCTCCATCCATCCATCAGACGTTTCCTGGCTACCCTCCCAGTCTTACATGTTTATGACTGTGGTTGAAAGTTTATCATCCTTACTTTCGCTTTGTGTTTGTGATAGTGTGTGAAGGACATCAGTAGTGAAGGAAAGTAGTAAGAGAAAGTAGAGTTAATTGGATGTTCATATTAGTTTGATGGAGCTAAAGTTATTATTATTATTTTTTCAAGTCTCCATAATGTGAGTTGTATTTGTAGTTTACGTTTTAAGGTTTAACAACAAACCCCCTTGAGTGGAGGTCTAGGAACATTAAGACCCCTTGAGTGGAGGTCTAAGAACATCAGGACACCCTTGAGTGGAGGTCTAGAAGCATCAGGACCCCTTGAGTGGAGGTCTAGGAACATCAGGACCCCCTTGAGTGGAGGTCTAGAAGCATCAGGACCCCTTGAGTGGAGGTCTAGGAACAGCAGGACCCCCTTGAGTGGAGGTCTAGAAGCATCAGGACCCCTTGAATGGAGGTCTAGGAACATCAGGACCCCCCTTGAGTGGAGGTCTAGAAGCATCAGCACCCCCTTGAGTGGAGGTCTAGAAGCATCAGGACCCCCTTGAGTGGAGGTCTAGGAACATCAGGACCCCCTTGAGTGGAGGTCTGGCCCAACGACAGAACTAAGAGGATTACAACATCGTCGCTGAGCTGTCGTCGCCAGGATCTACATACACGGGAGGATCAGCGAGGAGATCCGTGATGGGCTCAGCGCGGGGCGAGGCCGACTCATCACCAGAACCCGGATCAATAGCGAGCGATATAAAGCGTCCTAAACAGATAAAGAAGTGAGGGTGGAGGGGGGAGGGAGGGATCTTAACCCAGCTAATAGATAAAGACGTAGAGGGTAAGGACCTTAACCTCGACTAATGTTATACTTCTTCGACAGCAATAGAGAGGAGGGTCGGGAGGGGGGTCGGGAGGAGGGGATTTAAAGAAGGGTGGTGAGGGGCTTTACAGGGTGGTGTTAAGGGTTTAGTGGGGTGGGTGGGGTGGGTTTTAGGGGTGATGTACTTTGTGTGAGAGAAAGAGAGAGTGGAGGGAGTCTTAAGAGAGGAGAGGAGGTAGTGGTTCTGAGAGAAGTTTGCATCTGGTCTCTCTGTTCCTCTGAATATTATGATTTTTTTTTTTTTTTTTTGCCGAGTTTGTAAGATAGGATTCTACTTCATTACTCATGCCTCGAAAATGAAGGTCTTATTGTAATAGGCCTCATGCGTGGGCTTATTGAGAATTGGAATTTGATTGATTTGATTAGTTTTGGTGAGGTTAGGTTAAGTTAGTGTTAGGAGAGTGTTTAAGCATGTGAAATAAACTAGGGTGTCTAATCTTCAGGTGATCTAAGCTAAAGTTACAATATATGATTAGTTATGGCAGTAGTAGTAGCGTGTACCTGTGTGGTGTTGATCTTAGCTCACCTGTGTATAGAATCACCTGATGTGGACTTAATTCATTTATTCTTTCTCATTTCTTTCTACGGATTTTTCATCATAATTATTCCCATTATATCATCCCATTCACTTCAGACATATCTCTCATTTAATTATTCATGTTTTTTTTATCGTTCTTTCAACATTTTACCACAGTTGAATTCACTATTACTTCCTGCCACTTCCAGTACAGTGGGGTGATATAGCAAAGAACTTCCTTCCTTCCTTCCTGGCCAACCGTGGTAACATTCCTTTGTTTACGTGATAACTTTACCAGATTTGATCACATTTTAGCTTAATTACCTATGAAACAATATTACTTGTGTGTGTGTGTGTGTGTGTGTGGTTCCCCCCTTCCACCGTGTAGTGACCTCATAAACCAACACCTTAAACTCTGCTGCTGTTGATGTTACATAATATCAGTACGCTTCAACAACTAAGGTTCTTAAATGTTGGATTCTAGTTTTGTAAATATTTGAGTCATTGAAACATAAATAGTTGAGAGTGATGCATCTGTGGTGATAATTGTGATGATGGTGGATGATAGTGGATGCTGGTGGGTGCTGGTGCTTGATGGTGGATGATGATGGATGATGGTGCATGATAGTGGATGCTGGTGCTTGATAGTGGTGCTTGATAGTGGATGATGGTGGATGCTGGTGGGTGCTGGTGCTTGATGGTGGATGATGATGGATGATGGTGCATGATAGTGGATGCTGGTGCTTGATAGTGGATGATGGTGGATGCTGGTGCTTGATAGTGGATGATGGTGGATGCTGGTGGGTGCTGGTACTTGATGGTGGATGATAATGGATGATGGTGCATGATAGTGGATGCTGGTGCTTGATAGTGGATGATGGTGGATGCTGGTGCTTGATAGTGGATGATGGTGGATGCTGGTGGATGATGGTGGATGATAGTGGATGTTGGTGGATGATAGTGGATGATGGGGGGGGTCTCTCTTACCTAACTTGAGGTGTTCTAGGTGTGTGTTATGTTTGTAAGTAGTGAAGTAAATAAAGTTGCTTGGTGTGACTGGAGTTGGTGTATATGTTTCATTACTCGTGTTGTATCTATTTACATTATAGTATTGTCCACGACCTTTACCCTTTAAATGGTCTCTTTGTCTGATTGACTATATTATTCCTTACCTCTCCTCTATCCCCATTCCTTACCTCTCCCTCACCCCATTTATTTACCTTACTCCTCCCTATCCTTCTTCTCTCCCCCCATTCCTTACCTCTCCTCTCCCATCCTTACCTCTCTCTCCCCATTCTTACCTCTCCCCACCCCTTTTTCCTTACCTCTCCTACCTCTCCCCCCCCCTTTCCTTACCTCTCCTCTATCCCCATTCCTTACCTCTCCTCTATCCCCATTCCTTACCTCTCCCTCACCCCATTTATTTACCTTACTCCTCTCCCTATTCCTTCTTTCTCTCCCCCCCCTTTCCTTACCTCTCCTCTTCCCCCATTCCTTGCCTCTCCTCTTCCCCCATTCCTTACCTCTCCCTCACCCCATTTATTTACCTTACTCCTCTCCCTATTCCTTCTTTCTCTCCCCCCCCCTTTCCTTACCTCTCCTCTTCCCCCATTCCTTACCTCTCCTCTCTCCCCATTCCTTACCTCTCCCTCACCCCATTTATTTACCTTACTCCTCTCCCTATTCCTTCTTTCTCTCCTTCCTTTCCTTACCTCTCCTCTTCCCCCATTTCTTACCTCTCCCCTCCCCTCTCCATTCCATCTCTCACCCTATTCCTTGCCCCTCCTCATCCTATCCATTCCCCCTTTACCCCATTCCTTCCCCCTCACCCCATTCCTTTCCATCTATCACCTCCTTCCCCTCTTTCTTTTCCTTTTATCTCTTACTAGTCCTTCTCCACCGCCTACGTAGGAGACGTAAGTGAGTGTCTGGCCGAGGGAGACGCTCCTCGATCTCCTAGGAGCGTCCCTCTCTCCGTGAAGTGAAGTGTGCCATGACTTTATCGGATGCCGTCGCCTCTTGCACCCCGCCTGGTCTCCTATGTTTGGATCTCCTACGTTAATTGGTCTCCTATGTCTCGATCTTCTAGGTTAATTGGTCTCCTATGTCTCGATCTCCTAGGTTACTTGGCCTCCTATGTCTTGATCTCCTAGGTTACTTGGCCTATTATGTCTTGATCTCCTGGGTTACTTGATATCCTAGGTTACTTGGTCTCTTATGTCTTGATCTACTAGGTTATTTGGTCTCCTATGTCTTGATTTCGTGGATTACTTGGTCTCCTGTGTTGTGGCCTCTACAGTATGCGTTCCAAGTTAGGAGAAAAGAAAACATCTAGAAATTTTAACCTAACCTAACCTAACCTAACCTAACCTAACCTAACCTAACCAAACCAAACCTAACCTAACCTAACCTCACCTAACGTAACCTAACCTAACCTAACCTAACCTGACCTAACCTAACCTAACCTAACCTAACCTCACCTAACGTAATCTAACCTAACCTAACCTAACCTAACCTAACCTCACCTAACGTAACCTAACCTAACCTAACCTAACCTAACCTGACCTAACCTAACCTAACCAAACCTAACCTAACCTAACCTAACCAAACCTAACCTAACCTAACCTAACCTAACCTGACCTAACCAAACCAAACCTAACCTAACCTAACCTAACCTAATTTAAATATAGTTTAGTTGTGTTATGATTGTTAGAGATGTTTTAAACAGGACAAATTTTACCATATATTAAACAATTTTCCCCATTGGTGTGTGTGTGTGTGTGTGTGTGTGTGTGTGTGGTTCATCTTGCTCTATTAAGTCATAAAATGTGACGTGATCCTTTACCTCCTGGGAAATTTAATAAAACTGATGTAATTTCCCTCTTGGATCAAGTATTTTTGGGGGTAAGTCATATTAAAATTTTATAAAGATGCTTGATATATGATTTTACGTTAATGGCTTTTAATTTTTTTTGTTCTTGTTTTTATTTTTTGTTGTTGTTATTGTTCTTGTTTTTCTTCGACACGGCCATGATTCCCTCTCCTCTAACCTGAAGGCTGGATGGTTAAGTTAGGTTAGGTTAGGTTAGGTTAGGTTAGGTTCCCCCCTCTTCCTACACCCCTTCATCCATATCCTTTTCCTCTCATTCTCTCATCTCCCTCTCTCCTTCCTTCCTTCCTTCCTTCCTTCCTGCCTTCCTTTATTCTTTCCTTCCTTCCTTCCTTCCTTCCCTGTCTCTTCCCTTCCTCTCTATTCCCTTCCTCTTCCCTACAACCCTCCCTTCCTTCTTTCTCTCTCCCTCCTACCCTCCCTTCCCTCACTCCTACTTACCCTCCCTTCCTTCCCTTTATCTTCCCTTCCTCTCCACCCCCTTCTTCCTTCTCCATACAACCCTCCATCAATGTCCTCTCCCTCTTTCCCTCCACCTCTCCATCACTGTCCCCTCCAACCCTCTGCCTCCCCCCAACAACACTCTTCCCTCCCCCTCCCCCAACAACACTCTTCCCTCCCTCCCCCTCCCCCAACAACACCCTGTCCTCTCCCTCTTTCCCTCCACCTCTCCATCACTGTCCCCTCCAACCTCATCCCTCCCCCCCCCCTCCCCAACACCCTCGCCCCGGAGCTGCGTCTTCCATCAGGGGAGGCAAATTAATCCGCCATTGTAGTAGACTCCCCAATCTGTGTTTTTCCTTCCCGTCTGCCAAGTGTTGTCCCGCAGGCCCTCCTACTCCTGACGCTGTCTCGGTAGTGAGTTACCTGATAACACTGTCCTCAGGTGTGTGTGTGTGTGTGTGTGTATGTGTGTGTGATGATGATACCGCCGTTAGCTGTTTGTGTGTGTGTGTGTGTGTGTGTGTGAGAGAGAGAGAGAGAGAGAGAGAGAGAGCACTAGGTATAGGTCATTCATCTCAACCATTACGTTCCTCTCAACCTAGTCTGCCATATTCCTGGTCTGCCATATTCCTGATCTGCCATATTCCTGGTCTGCCATATTCCTGGTCTGCCATATTCCTGATCTGCCATATTCCTGATCTGCCATATTCCTGATCTGCCATATTCCTGATCTGCCATATTCCTGGTCTGCCATATTCCTGGTCTGCCATATTCCTGATCTGCCATATTCCTGGTCTGCCATATTCCTGGTCTGCCATATTCCTGGTCTGCCATATTCCTGATCTGCCATATTCCTGGTCTGCCATATTCCTGGTCTGCGATCTCCACCTGGTCTGCCATGCACCTGCCAGCTTACAGGAGCGACCTGCCGTAAAGGCCAGTTCCCCTTTAACTCTCTGCTCATCAGCTTCTGTGGTGGTGGTGATGGTGGTAGTGGTGGTGATGGTGGTGATGGTGGTACTGGTGGTGATGGTGGTAGTGGTGGTGATGGTGGTAGTAGTGGTGATGGTGGTACTGGTGATAGTGGTAGTAGTGTTGTGGTTGATAGTGGTGGGCTATTGGTATTAGTAGCGATGATGGTGGGTGGTAGTAATAATACTGGTGATAATAGTGGTGGTGGTAATGGTGTTGGTGATACTATTGTTGATAGTGGTGGTGGTGTTTGATAGTGGTAGTGGACCCGGGTTCGATCCCCGGACAGGGTGAAACTATGGGCAAGTTTCTGTACGCTATTTGCCTCTGTGTACCCAGCACTAATTGGGAAGCTCGATGTTAATCAATTAGCAGGCCGTGTTCCGGGGGTAATGATTAGCCAGTGCAGTTGGCGAGCTGTCCGGTTTACTTAGATTATTCCTTAACACGGCACAAACAGCTCGTTAACTCAGGGTGTTGGTTGTTGTGTTGGCGACAGCTTCTACACGTTAAGCAAATTCACGCCTAGGTGACCCTGGGGCCGGCCATCCTCGATCACGACAGGCAACCATTATGATGACGTAGTGGTGGTGTTGATGGTGGTGATAGTAGTGGTGGTGATGGTAATAGTGGAGATGGTGGTTGATTGTTATTATCAGTGGTAGTGGTGTTAGCGTTGGTGTGACTGGTGCTATCATCAGTGGTGTTAGCGTTGGTGTGACTGGTGCTATCATCAGTGGTGTTAGCGGTGGTGTGACTGGTGCTATCATCAGTGGTGTTAGCGGTGGTGTGACTGGTGCTATCATCAGTGGTGTTAGCGGTGGGGTGGTGGTGCGTGGCGGCGTACAATATATAACAGCCATCTGAGGCCAGCGGGTCTAAAAAGGTCTTAAGTTTAGAGGATATAAATAGGGTAGAGGAAACAATTTATACCAAAATACGACGTCATTTTCTTATATTTTACGCACGTTTGTGTCAGAGTTTGCAAACTTGCATAGAAAGGAGGTGTTTTGGTGGCCAGGTAATGGATATTCGATCTCTCTCTGCATACACTTGGTAAAAAGGGCAACCAACTTTTCACCCCCCAAGTGACGTTACCGAAGTTAAAGGAACTGATGCTGTCAATAAGGGCAGCTCGCGTGTCGCCGCTCTCTATTGATAAAAAAATCATCTCTCATGCATAAAACACAGCCATCGACCCCACCTCCATCCGTCGCCACCACCACCTACCTCTCTCTCTCTTTCTTTCTCTCACCAGTATATTTAATGTAACCTGTACTTAGTCTGGTGTTTATATGGTGGTAATATTGGTGTTTTACGGCTTGTACTTCATAGCCTGACTGGTGGAAGGTTTTTGGGTAGGAAGGTTGTTCACCGCTAGCCAAGGATCGATGATTGGTTATTCTCTGGATTTTATTTTATATTTTTATTTATTGTTTTACTTTACTAGCAATGATTTTAACCTTTAACTCTGTCATCTTGAAAGTTGTTTTTGTTGTAACTGTTTGTTTGTTTGTAATTGTAAACTGATCTGATGATGGATACTTCAACCACCATTACTACCACTAACTAACATCACCACCCTACCACCACCATTATCTACACAGCTACCATCACCTCCCTACCACCACCATTATCTACACAACTACCATCACCTCCCTACCACCACCATTATCTACACAACTACCATCACCACCACCAACCACCCCCACCAACCACTACCACCAACCACCACCACAACTATGACACACTGCTCTCTCTCACGCTCATAGTCGGGGAAATTAGCCGGAGTTAAGGCAGCCTATAAACGTCGCAGATGACTTAGGCAACCTGTTCAACCTCAAGTGAGAATGCAATTTATTAATCAGTATATCACGTAAGGATTTATGTGAGGCGGGGGGTGAGAAACACGGTGAGAAGGACCTCTATCTCACAACACTAGACTATGGTGTGTGTGTGTGTGTGTGTGGACCTAAGAAGTAAACCTGTACTCACACATTTTCATATATAAAGTGGCCCTTCCTTCTCTCACCCACGGAAATGCACCAAGCTTACAAATCCTCCAATCTCCCTATTTTTGCCAACGCATTTATACTCAACAAGTTAGTATCTAATTCCCGAGTCAGGGAAGGTGACCATTCCAGGCGGGAACAGTGCCGCAATGGAGGGCAAGGAGAGAGCCACAAGAACGGCCGGGAACAGTTCACAGACTAGGAAGGAAGGAAAAGTGTCACGCTGGAGGGTAGGAATAATGCCACTTGATAGGACGGAACAGTGCTACACGGAAGGGCAGGAATAATGCCAGCAGTGCCATACAGGAGGGTGGAATAGTGCAACACTGGAAGGCGGGAATAGTGCAACACAGGAGAGTGGGAACAGTGCCAGACAGGTGCTCTGGTACACAGGTGAGGTCGCTGCTAATCAACCTTGCCTCCTTGATAACTGGGCAATATGCATTCAACTGCAGTGTAGGAATGTTGGGGGAAGGTGTGGGAAGTGCTCTCTCTCTCTCTCTCTCTCTCTCTCTCTCTCTCTCTCTCTCTCTCTCTCTCTCTCTCTCTCTCTCTCTCTCTCTCTCTCGTTGTATTTTTTTTCTGTTCATTCATTTGTTTTTCTCCATCTTACATTCTTTCATTATCCTTGTCTCTCTGCTTTTCATTCTTATTTTTCCTTTCCTCATTTATTCTTCTCTCTTTTCTTACTTTCTTTCTCGTTTTAATTCCTTCTGTTCCTCGTTTGTTTGTCCTAAGCTTCTCTCTCTCGCTAGTTTTCTTTCTATTTTATCTCTCTCTCTCTCTCTCTCTCTCTCTCTCTCTCTCTCTCTCTCTCTCTCTCTCTCTCTCTCTCTCTCTCTCTCTCTCTCTCTCTCTCTCTCTCTCCTTATCCACACTCGTATGGATCCCACTTTCATTTTTTAGGTCGAATTTTAAGACAACTATACATTAATTTTAGGGAAGATCTTAAAGTAATTTTAGGGAGTTTTCAGAACGACTTTTAAGGCTGTTTCGAGATGCTTTTAACCTTCTTTAAAGACAACACGAGGACAAATTCTGAACGACTATACAAAATGTTAAGACAACTTGTAAATGATTCCAAGACAAAGTTAAAGAAAATTGTCTTCGAGAAAACTTTAAGAAATATCAAAGCAAATTCCAGACAACTCCAAGACAACTCCAAGAGCTGCCTGGAGACCCAAACCTGGCCGACACTGGCAGATAAACCCTCGGCTCCAGTGTACAGAAGACCCGTAAAAATATCAGCGGGATATATTTTTTTTCGTCCATCCCGAAGAGGAACCGCCAAGTTGGAGCTTCAATTACCTCCTGCATTAGCTTACTTCCGGAGGGTGTTACGGCGTGTAGGGGGGGTGGGGGGGGGGAGATGACCGAGTGGGAGGGAAGTGAGAGGAGTGGTAGGTGAGGATAGCTGAGAGGAAGGGAGGGATGGATGAGTGGAGGAAAAGTGAGAGGAGTGGCGGAGTGGGAGGATAGGTAAAAGAGATCGATCTTGTTCCTTGTTTATGTTTTGCTTGATACATCTCCTCATGGTAAACAATGGGTTGCCTTGTACTTGTTTATACTTGTCTGCTGGCTTCAAATACATCAGCACGTTCTTTTCTGATTAGAGTCTCTTATGGTTAGGTTAGGTTTGGTTAGGTTTGGTTTGGTTAGGTTAGGTTCACTGGGGTCTATGTGAGAGGGGAGCCAAAGCAGCTTAATCCTGATACCCTCGCGTCGATGTGTTTTATTATTATTATTATTATTATTATTATTATTATTATTATTATATTTATTATTATTATTACCTAACTACACCACTGCACTACTACAACACTACAACACTACAACACTACACCATCGCAAAAATACAATACTGCACTAGTAAATAAATTTGAGTCTGCATCATTGCACAACTCAGAACCATTGAACAAATACAAAAATGCTTCATTGTATAGATTTAACGCTGCACCATTGCACAACATGGAAACATTAGACGAATACAACAGTGCACCATTGCATCAGGAAAAGCCTCCACGTTTGCAATACCTAAAACATTGCAACACCTGCATGTCCAATTGCCTGCATTGCAACGCCATCCAGTAGGTCGTTTGTCATGACGTTCAGAAAACTCCTTCTTCTGTACTAATATATTGCAAATATTTAGGGAAGTTTGGACACACACACACACACACACACACACACACACACTTCAAGAACCAATAAACATAATAACCGGAAAAAATACTCACGAAGTAATTATGGACCGAGAATTAGAGTTGAAAATACCGACAGGAAACATTTTTGGCCGCCAAGTAATTAATGAATGAGGAGGAGGCAGGTAAGTACTGTTGGTGATTAATTAATGCGGTTTTTTGTACTTATGAATTCCTGGTAGTCTCATATGTGACTGTAGCCTGTAATTGGTAGAGTATTCGACTTGCAGTAGAATGTTCCTAGGTTCGATTCCCTACCTGAGTGGAATATTGTGTGTGTGCTTGCGTGCGTGTGTGTGTGTGCGTGTGCATGTGTGCGTGTGTGTGTGTGTGTGTTAATAATAATAAAAAAGTAAACATCGACCTCTTACCCTCTGTATCTGCCATTATATTTAAGACTAAAATTCCCAGACATTTCTCCATACTTTGGCTCTTATCAACGTTCTTAAATATTCCTCCTATCTTCTCTCTCATTCATTCCTTCCTTCCCTCACATCCTCCTTCACCCTGTTTTCTTCCTTCTCCTTATCGCACCTTACACACTCTCTCTCTCTCTCTCTCTCTCTCTCTCTCTCTCTCTCTCTCTCTCTCTCTCTCTCTCTCTCTCTCTCTCTCTCTCATATACCCTGAAATTCACCTCATTGTTAAGTACGAATTAACGTAAACAGTTAAACAAATGGATACAAAAAATAAATAAGACGTATAATGAACGTGTAATTAAAATCCGTATAATCCGCTTTCTATAATTTTTCCATCAACCCAAACGAAAGATGAAATTATACATCACAAAACTCGTAATTCTCTCCGCTCAAAACATTTCTATAATTCGCAAAATTCTCGTAGATCTCCACTCACACAGGGATTATAATTCTGTATAATTATCAAACATTAAGCTAAAATGCGTATAATTTATTGAAGCTTCCTTTTAAAGTCTATTTAATTAGGTTTTATAACTAGTATAATTACCTTAAGCTTCCTCATTGCTCCATTAAACCTTTAAACTAGTATAATTTGCCTTTAAATTAGTATAATCTAATCTAAACCTATCCTGTCATCCACTGAGACTCAAACCCTCTATAATCCACGAGCTCCATGTTAATTATACCTGCCCCTATAATTCTGGGTTCTAGGTGGGTGAATTAAGAGGTATATGTGAGTGAGTGAGTGAGTGAGTGATGTGATGTGAGTGAGTGAGTGAGTGAGTGATGTGAGTGAGTGAGTGAGTGAGTGATGTGATGTGAGTGAGTGAGGTGATGTGAGTAGTGAGTGAGTGAGTGAGGTGATGTGAGTGAGTGAGTGAGGTGATGTGAGTGAGTGAGTGAGTGAGTGAGTAAGTCAGTCAGTCAGTCCGCCATGATACGTTAACACGGCTCAGTAAATACACCAAGGAAACCTAGTTCATCCTTTTACTCTTACCTGTCCTCCCTGTCTACCTGTCCTTCCTCTACCTGTCCTTCCTCTACCTGTTCTCCCTGTCTACCTGTCCTTCCTCTACCTGTTCTCCCTGTCTACCTGTCCTTCCTCTACCTGCTCTCCCTGTCTACCTGTCCTTCCTCTACCTGTTCTCCCTGTCTACCTTTTCTCCCTGTCTACCTGTCCTTCCTCTACCTGTTCTCCCTGTCTACCTGTTCTCCCTGTCTACCTGTTCTCCCTGTCTACCTGTCCTTCCTCTACCTGTTCTCCCTGTCTACCTGTCCTTCCTCTATCTGTTCTCCCTGTCTACCTGTTCTCTTTCTCTACCTGTCCTCCCTCTCTACCTATTCTCCCTCTCTACCTGTAATCCTCTCTACCTCTCCCTCATCTTCTTTCCCTCCACTCTTCTCCCTCTCTTCCTCTACCTCTCTACCTTCCCTCCCTCTACCTCTCTACCTACCATCCCTCTACCTCTCTACCTACCCTCCCTCTACCTCTCTACCTACCATCCCTCTACCTCTCTACCTACCCTCCCTCTACCTCTCTACCTACCCTCTCTCTACCTACCCTCCTCTCTCTCATAGGTAGAGAGGGTTAGTTCGTCAACAATCTACCTATGTTCATTCGACCCTATGAGCCAATTACCGAGTTGTGAGGGGGAGAAGGGGGAGGTGGAGGGGTGAGGGGGGAGCAGGGGTGAGGGGGGGGGGAGGAGAGAGCTGCTGTGTGTGGAAAGAGGGAAGAGGGGAAAGGGAGAGGTTGGAAAGGGGTTGTGTCTATGGGGAGTGGGGTAGGGGCGGTAAGTGGGAGGATGTTTGTGGGTGTGTGAGAGGGGGTGAATGGGTGGCTGTGTGAGAGGGAGAAAGAGAGTGAGTGAGTGGGTCGTTGTATGAGAGAGAAAGAGTGGGCGGTTGTGTGAGAGGGAGTGAGTCGGTGGTTGTGTAAGAGGGAGTGAGTGGGTGGTTGTGTGAGAGGGTGGGTGGCTGTGTATGAGAGAGAAAGAGAGTGGGTGGTTGTGTGAGAGGGTGGGTGGCTGTGTATGAGAGAGAAAGAGAGGGAGTGAGTGGGTGGTTGTGTGAGACGGAGTGAGTGGGTGGTTGTGTGAGAGGGTGGGTGGCTGTGTATGAGAGAGAAAGAGAGGGAGTGAGTGGGTGGTTGTGTGAGACGGAGTGAGTGGGTGGTTGTGTGAGAGGGTGGGTGGCTGTGTATGAGAGAGAAAGAGAGGAAGTGAGTGGGTCGTTGTGTGAGAGGGAGTGAGTGGGTGGTTGTGTGAGAGGGTGGGTGGCTGTGTATGTGAGAGAAAGAGAGGGAGTGAGTGGGTCGTTGTGTGAGAGGGAGAGGGATGCGATAGGGAAATGTCAGAGTTTGGAATATATAATTTTTAACAACTATAAAGGACAAAGAGAGAGAGAGAGAGAGAGAGAGAGAGAGAGAGAGAGTGAGAGAGTGCAATATGCTACACACACACATCCTTTGTCACTTTAGAATGCAGAATATATATCCTCTCTCTCTCTCTCTCTCTCTCTCTCTCTCTCTCTCTCTCTCTCTCTCTCTCTCTCTCTCTCTCTCAGATACCATCGCTGGAGGCTCACACAGATGGGTCCATTCGTCCTCAGGTGAAAATACGCCACTCCGGGGAGGTGTGTGTTCAGACCGCCTCTCTATCTGTCCACCCCCGTAAAGCTTGGGGCTGACCTTTAAATATCGCCAGTGTGGTTGGGTGATAATGTTCTTCGTGACTGTGGTTGGGTGTGGCTCATTAGGTGGTGATTGTGGTAGTGGGGTGGCTTGGTGATTGTGGTGTAGGTGTGTGGTGGTGATGGGGTGGGGATGGTGGTGGTGACGATAGTGGTAATGGGGATAGTGGTAGTTATTGGTGGTGAAAGTGGTGATATTGGTAATAGTGGTAGTGTGAAACCGAGAGGGATGGGAGGGGGAAGGAGGAGGAAGAGGGAGGGAGAAAGGGGAGAGGGAACAGAGAGATAGAGAGAAGGAGAAAGAGGACAAGGGGAAGGGGAGAGTCAAAGAAAGAGAAGAGGAGGGAGGGAGAAAGGGGAGAAGGAGTACAAAGGGGAGGAGAGAGAGATAGAGAGGGGGGGGGGTATGACCGTAGGGTGTGTTGTTGTCATGACGACCACTGTCAAGAGCATAGAGCTCAAGGGTCATAAAGAATTTGACACATTATTTATTGTCAGTGGCAGATTTAAGCTGTTTTTTACTTGTATTTATTTGTTTGTTTGTTAATTTATATATATTTTATTTATTTGTTTGTCTGTTTGTTTGTTTGTTTATTTATTTTTGCAGTTTTGAGAGGGACTGATTGGAAAATATATATGAGAGGAATGCTGGAATAGGCCCCATTCCCGATAGACCCCAGTCCTAATAGACCCCAGACTTCATAGGCCGCAGGCTTGATAGGTCCCAGTTCTGATAGGCCCCAGTTTTGATAAGCCCCAGTTCTGATAGGTCCCAGTTCTGATAGGCCCCAGTTCTGATAGGCCCCAGTTCTGATAGGCCCCAGTTCTGATGGGCCCCAGTTCTGATGGGCCCCAGTTCTGATAGGCCCCGGTTCTGATAGGCCCCAGTTCTGATAGGCCCCAGTTCTGATAGGCCCCAGTTCTGATAGGTCCCAGTTCTGATAGGCCCAAGTTCTGATAGGCCCCAGTTCTGATAGGCCCCAGTTCTGATGGGCCCCATTTCTGATAGGCCCCAGTTCTGATAGGCCCCAGTCTAGATATACCTCCATTATAAACTAATCTACAAACAAAAATAAATAAAATTAAATCAATCTCAGTGGGTTCTAGTTTTAATGGGACTCGAATAAATAAGATCCAATCCTTATCGGTCTCACTTCTAATGGACTCTATCTTAAGAACCACCCCCCCCCCCCCCCCACTTATAAACGAACCTCACCCTTTAGTAGACCCCAGCTTAAGACAGCATCACTCTTAATGATTCCTTAAGGGTCTTTTAGATGTTATAGCTAATGGTGTGTGTGTGTGTGTGTGTGTGTGTGTGTGTGTGTGTGTGTGTGTGTTTGGTGGTAATTACTTTGCTACCTAAATTTCAGTAACTACTAAAGTGAAATAGAGAAATAGAAAGAGTTGACATCAATCGCGGTGTTTGTATATAGATTCAACTTGACTTTGATCCTCGACTCAGAAACATAATGATATTGGTTGTGATCTGTTTAATGACCAATCAGCAGCCTTAGTTAACGCCTCACTCACCTCTGCATATGCTGATTGGTTGATGAGTGATTGGAACTTGACTGAGGATTGGATGAGAGTGGTAACTGGTTGGTGATTGGCTGGTTGTTTTCTTATTAGTGTTTGATGATTGGCTGGTGACAATGATGCCTTTTTTGGGGGATTGTAAGGAATTGGTTGTGGGTGGTGATGATGGTGACACACACACACACACACACACACACCTGTTGTATACCTCTTTCTAATATATTTTTAATTGTTCACCTGTAATTAATTTTACCTGACTGAATTTTTACCGTATGTTATAAAGTTTTCATTATTTTTATCATAGTTCTCTTATATATATTTTTTTAACTTACATGTAAATCCTAATTGCCATTTTTAACTTGATTATTTGTTTGTGTTTTATTTGTAAAGTGGATAATGAATTCCTTGGGATCGAATGAGTGTATTTTAGGAGAGGTTGGTGAGCTTTGTATCCACTCATCCACCGCACCCTGTTCTTGGCGTGTAATGGCCTATGATAAAAGGTAAATCAATATTGTAGTACAGTAATGCCAGAGAACATTGATAGTACAGGAGCTACACTCTGTACTGTACTCTTCAATACAGTCATTATGTACTCACTCCACCTCAGCGCAGTTAACGGCTCTGTATTGTTTAATTATAATACACCAGTAATGTAGTTATTACTGTATAATAATATCCTAAAGCTGTGATAGTATTAACAAAATTTATGTGTGGGTACAATTATCGGGAGAGCTGAGCATGTAATCCCTGCACAGTCACCGTGTAACCACTCACACAGTCCAGTTAACAGTTACATAATGTTTTAATTACAGTCCATCATTACGATATTTATAGCTGTATAAAAAACTACCTATGGACCCAATACCGCAACTTTTATTAACTAAAGTTTGTGTTTTTGTTTTTTTTGTTTTTTTTGCTTCATTATAACGATAACTGAGGGTGTCTGTTGCCTCTCAGTCACCCGTGATATGAGGGAAGGCTAAGGTGGGGGGAGTTTCTTGTGTTGAGCCACTACCAAGCCACGAAATCCAACATAACCGAGTTCCAGTCTCATCCTTCTTCCTCTTACCCTCTTTTCTCAGCCTCATCGTTCTTCCTCTTCCTCCCCCGCATACTTCTTTCTCCCCTTCATCTCTCCCCCTCCTCTATCACCTACTTCTTCGTCCTCCTCCTCCCTTCCTCTTTCTCTCTCTTCCTCCCAATTCTCTCACTTCTTCCCCCTTCACCCTCTTCCTTCCCTTTCCCCTCTCCTCCTTGCTACTTTACCAACACCATGTAAGACTATTTATAAACGACAAACCTTAAAAAGATATCAAGAGTCTCCACACACAACTCGGGAGTCTTGCTAGTCTAATGGGTCATGGGAGAGCAGCTCGTGGGTCATGGGAGAGCAGCTCGTGGGTCATGGGAGAGCAGCTCGTGGGTCATGGGAGAGCAGCTCGTGGGTCATGGGAGAGCAGCTCGTGGGTCATGGGAGAGTAGTTTGTGGGTCAGTGGCCTTCTCATGACCTCAGAGTGGGATGGAGGGGGGGTTCATGTCTAGTATCCTTGAAGGTCATGTTTTGTGGATGGGAGGAGAGACAGGCATACCGTTAATTATATAAACAAATTGATGGAGACGTATGAACAGACAGGTGTACAGGAGATATATAAATGGACAGTGGTATAAGCAAACAGGTGTAGACGACTTTTTTTTCTTTTTTTTTTTTACCTTTCCTCAGGCTGATGGAATAAGGTAGATAATATTCGCAGGTGAAGTGAAGGAGTGATGGAAGTAGCTCAGTGGACGTGATCAAACAAGGGACGGGGAGACATACACTCACTCACTCACTCACCCACCCACTCACCCACTCACTCACTCACTCACATTCACTCACCCACTCACTCACATTCACTCACCCACTCACATTCACTCACCCACTCACTCACATTCACTCACCCACTCACTCACACCACTATCTCAGAGGCCATCGAATCACGGACGTATTTCTGGACCTGACATGATAAAGAGTTGTTGTCCTCGCACTGAGTACTTGGATTCTCTTCAATGACCCTCACGGAAAATTGTACGTACTCGAGAAAATATATATATATATGATGAGATGGATAGTGGAATTTTTTTGTTTATATAAATCTTTGAGGTTTCCAGCGATTGGTCTGTGTAAATGGTGATGTGGAGTGCGTCTTCCCTCTCGTGAATATACTGGTACCCAAACACTTGCGACACTGACGTAATCTGAATATCTTGACTGTTCTTCTGCTAACGTAAGGTGTGCAAATTGTTTCTCCTACTACGCTCTTAAGAAAACACTGAGGCACTTAACTTAACCTGAAGCTTACTACTACCACTACTACTACTACTGCTGAACCAAAGCCTTATAGCATCTTGAAAAGTGTAGGCTTGATGACTCATTAGGGGCAGTGCGGATACAGTATAGTGTAGACTAAACCTGTCTTCTGTACACAAGGAAGCCCTATGGCCGGACCAACAACCCTTAAGCTAGAAGGCAAATGCAGTGTCTACTCGGCAACCGCACAATGTAAGTTACCAACCGTGTGGCAAAATTAACTCACGTGGATTCTGTCAGCTGGGGGAAGAGTCATAATTATGTTTTGCCGTTATATATATTACACCGTAGCTGACTGATATATGGTTTAACTGACGTCAGAACTTTACTGATAATAGACTGAATCTGTTTCACTTATTTGTAGTCCAACTGACGTCAGCCTTGCTCTGACCCCCCCAGTCAATGATACATAGATATGTTGTCTCTCAGTTATCGATATAAACATAATATTTTAACCTATGACAATGTTAACCTTAGCTTGTTAACATTACCATCCCGGTTGCTGCCTCAGGTTCCTATTCAGGCAGATTCTCAGTACAGTTTTGACGTCATGTTCGCCATCATTGTTCCGTCGTTCAAGAGAGCCAATTAGATTCTGCCTGGAGGCTGATTCAGGCACATACACTACCAATGGTGTGTGTGTGTGTGTGTGTGTGTGTGTGTGTGCGCGTGTGTGCGCGCACCTTGGAATTGACGAAGAAAAAGAAACGATAAATTAATAGTTGTAGAAAGAAGTAAATTGTTCATATGAATTAAATTAGGTTTGTGGACGCATTGTTTATCGAGAAGAAATACTACTGCAATGGGCGTATCTCGGTCCCTTAACGTTATAAAAAAATAAAATAAAAATAACAGTATACATTCCTCTTCGTTTTCTATGACGGATGAGTAACACGAGAGGTTCAGACCGCCTTATCTTTTGGTTACCAGACAATGTAAACTTTACCGAGTTAAAAAAAACAAGAAGTTAATTGGAATCTAATCCTCTATGATACGAACAGATGTGTTTTCGTCTATACTCAAAGGAAGTGTTTTTACCAGGGAGTTGAACGCGATACATTGAAGGACGTTTACAGAAAATAAGACAAGACAACTAAGGCAATTTATCTTGGTGGTCGGTCATTGGGGAGGTGAGTTAGTGGGGTGGTGGTGATAGTGAGATGTCCTAAATATGCTTGTTGGTGGTGGGCGTGTCTGGTGGTGGTGGGCGTATCTGGTGGTGGTGGGCGTGTCCAGCTGCCCCTCACTCACCCCAGATTACGTTACTTTACTCTCACGTTATCTTATGCTTCTAATTTTAGAGAATTGGCTCCCCTGGTCTCAGACTTATTCCCCGGTAGCTGTCCTCACCCACACAGTCCCTCCTTGTTTTCGGGAGCTGACATTTCCGTCTTTCGCAGAACGTCGTCAAAACCTTGGATGGACGGGATAAATTCGCCCTCTCTCGCAGCTTGACACGTCGGTGCCATAGAGCGACCTTTTATCGCGTGCTACGTCTGGCAGCGCCGTCTATGGGAGGACTCAAAACGACCCGCCGCTCACTCACCCGAGAAAAATCTTTCCGACGGGCAAAATGTAGCCTCCTCCTTCTCCCGGCTAGCTGCTACTATCGCTGGCGGGGATACTTAGGAGTAGTGAGGGGCGTAGTATCAGCGGGAGTGAGGAGAGGGAAGAACGGCCTGGTTAGGAGTAGTGAGGGGGTAGTATCAGCGGGAGTGAGGAGAGGGAAGAACGGCCTGGTTATCTGACAAGACATCATTATAGTCAGCGCCGGGACGTTGTGGGGGAAACAAGGGGTCGAGGGTCACGCCGTTATGTGTCTTACCTACTGAGGGAATACGACCTATTTCTCCTTATAAACAGGAGTATTTATGTGCGGGGAGAGATAGTATAGTAGAGGACTGAGACCATCTCCCGTGTGGGTGTGTCAGGGCCCCGTGTATCCCCGTGTACCTGCCCAAAGAAAATTAGATATTTTGATTTTTAGATTTTGATTTTTAGTTAACAAGTCAAGACCCAAATTAGAAAAAATAATGAAAATAAAACCAGACTACACCGGGCGAATCATTGACCCCCGCCACTATCCCCATGACCTTGACCTTTGACCCTTTTTAATTCCACTATAGGCTGACCAGGATAATGATCTTGAAGGTCATGTTTGATGATCCTACTATTATCTGGTCTAAGAGTTACTGAGGTGACCCAACCAGACTCTTAGATCATTAGGATGGTCTTATGTGTATTGTTCTACCTTGTTATTTACTCTCAGTCAACTCTCTGTAAAATATAACAACCCAGAGACGATAAGATCAAGGTTGCTGATGTAAGAGCCGAAGAGATCAGTAAAGTTTCCACGTGGTGATAAGCTCTGAGGCTGACGATGTATACTGACACACAAACACGAGATGATTTGACCATATCACGTAAATCCTGTTATTATTTATACGTGAGAAACTGCCCCATCCTGTCGACCATCACGTCCTGTAAAGATACACAACACTGGGCATGATATAAGATACATCCAATTGTCTTTGTGATATACATTCCTATACCATGATACATATTCAAGTTATTGTTCCCGTATAAGAATATTTTATACAATTCGTTAACATAAATTAGTTAATATTAATACAGGTGTGTTTAATTTATTTATATTTTATTATTATGAAAATACAATACATGAATTAAGAGGAATCAAGAACAGACAGACATACAGACAGATAGAATGTGAGTTTCGCGGTGTTAGTGTGGTAATTGTTGGCTTGTCGTGGTGGTGGAGTGGATAATGTTTTTGATTGGTGTTTAGTTAGTCCTTGGTTCGATCTCCCTCCATGGTCGGGTATTATTCATTTGCAAGTTTGGCAGATTCACCGCTATTCATTTCTCTGTTTATGGAGCTGAATGTGGATGGCGAACAATTCTATTTACATTATATCAAAGTTTGAATGGTTTAGGTTAGGTTTGGTTAGGTTTGGTTAGGTTAGGTTAGGTTAGGTTCAGGTGTTTAATCATCAGGTGTAATTTAATTATTTTATGATGTATAGGACTTGTAATCCCTTGATTAAATGGATGTGTACTATAACGTCTGCAGGTGCCCACAAACACATCAAGGGACTTTATAAACACTGCCCACACAAAACACAGCACGTAGTCATCTGAGGTTAAAGCCAGTTCATAGTTCCCTGCCTCATAGATTATTAACACGATGACGTCAGCTTACCTGTGTATAATTAACGATAGGTAGCTTTCCCCTGCTTTCCCCTGTGACTGTCTACATAACGTCATGGCTCCTGGGTTATGTACAAGGATTAACTAGCCATTAATCCATTAGAGGCTTTGTGGTGGCTACAGGTTAAAGGTCATTCAGTTGTTACTCCACCAGGCACTCGTATCTATTTACCTGGATGTTAATTAACTGAGGGGTTTTTTATTTTTCGTTTTATTGAAATGTTAACCTGTTGACCCCACCACAAACTGTCATTAACACCTGTAGTTTGGATAGTGTTTCACCTGTGTTTTATATTATACTAGCAGAATCGCTCATCCGCTAGGCCACGGTAGGACGCCACCCTCCGGGAGGCTCCACATTGTCTCGCTGTTCAGTCCCCAAAACTTCTTCTTCCATCAATAGTTCATTAACGGTGTATGTAAGTTACACCATGTTTTTCACTACAACGGTACAGCAAAGTATATTTTTTTTAGCATTAAACTGTTATTATTTTATTGTCTAATCATCACTACATATAACACCACCCATCATCACTACATATAACACCACCCATCATCACTACATATAACATCATCCATCATCACTACATATAACACCACCCATCATCACTACATATAACATCATCCATCATCACTACATGTAACACCATCCATCATCACTACATATAACATCATCCATCATCACTACATATAACACCACCCATCATCACTACATATAACACCACCCATCATCACTACATATAACACCACCCATCATCACTACATATAACACCACCCATCATCACTACATATAACACCACCCATCATCACTACATATAACACCATCCATCATCACTACATAATACACCATCCATCATCACTACAGATCGGTAAAGTAGTTTCCGAGATTCTTGTGCAGGGACACACACACACACACACACACACACACACACACACACAAACAGACATACTTCTTTGTTTTATATAGATAGATAGTTTAGGTTAGGTTAGGTTAGGTTAATCATAGGGTAGGTTAGCTTAGATAAGGTCAGGTCAGGTCAGGTCAGGTCAGGTCAGGTCAGGTTAGGTTAGGTCAGGTCAGGTTAGGTTAGGTTAGGTTAGGTTAGCGTCGTCAGGTTTTGGATCCGAGTATTAATGAGTCTCCCCCCCCCCCCTTTTAGACTCATTTATATCCCCATTATCTGTACCAGAGGCTCACTGTTCTAATTCCCCTCATCAGAACTTCCTCATTTTAAACTACTTTCTGAGTGATCAATTTTCTGCCAATTTAACCTTAGGATCTCCAATGAATTCCTTAGACGCTTAATCGCTCTAAAACTTGCTAATAAAAGTGAACGCTGAATTTAAATGTTGGTTGCTGGTAAAAGTGAACGCTAGGGATTTAAGTGTCGGTAGCTGCTAAAAGTGAACGCTGGGGTTTTAAGTGTAGGTAGCAGCTAAAAGTGAACGTTAGGGATTTAAGTGTCGGTAGCTGCTAAAAGTGAACGCTGGGGTTTTAAGTGTAGGTAACTGGCAAAAGAGAACGCCAGATATAGACCTTTAGTGCAGCATCAGATTCTCAACACTAAGGTATCAGAACTCCATAACTTTATCGTGTGTGTGTGTGTGTGTGTGTGTGTGTGTGTGTGTGTGTGTTAAAGCTTCAAGAAAACATCGAAACACATATATGACCTAATACACATATGACTCGACACACAAACGATTTAAAATACACCTGACTCGAGAAACACATATGATTTAATATACACCTTACTCATAACACATATATGACTCAATACACATATGAGTCAACACAAATGTGGATATTGGTTAATGATGATGAATGCAGACAACACAATGTTAGCTGAGGTGCGGCCCCAGACATGCACACCTTGTTCTTATGAATACTATACAGCGCGGGGAGGGGCAGCCAATGTACCACGCCCCACCTTACTGTACTGGACGAATGATAGTTTTTTGTAGTGTTATTTCTGACACCTATGTTGTGATGATGGTACCCGTGTTGTTGTGATGATGGTACTCGTGTTGTTGTGATGATGATACCCGTGTTGTTGTGATGATGGTACCAGTGTTGTTGTGATGATGGTACCCGTGTTGTTGTGATGATGGTATCCGTGTTGTTGTGATGATGGTACCAGTGTTGTTGTGATGATGGTATCCGTGTTGTTGTGATGATGGTACCCGTGTTGTTGATACATTATTCTTCAAAACTTAATTCATAAAACTAATCTCTTGGCATCGTTGTTGTGTGAGATATTAATGCTAGGTAGATATTTCCCTCGGGTTATACCGATTCACTTTAATATAATATATGCTAATTAATTCCTGGTGTATATTATATCTACCCAGAAACACTTCATTATATTGTTCACTAAATACAATATACAACAGTTGGTAATCTATCTAATCCACTTATGTATCAGTAATTAATTAACTACGTTGTATTATTGTTCTCACCAATCAAAATTATTTATCAAGATATTGTAATTATTATTTTGTTTATTTTGGATTTCGTTTATTTGTTACAAGATTAAGATTATATATTGTTCTGTTTAAAAAAAAAATACTCCCAAACTCACTCAGGATCTCTTATTTTAATGTAACACACACACACACACACACACACACACACACACACACACACACACACACAAGAAATGCACAACACACCATAACCCCGGCCGCTCCAGGAGTCGACCCGGAGATAAAAACGTATGCTAATTCTTCCCGACGTAAATCAAGGTGGCAATAAATCCGGAGGGCAGCGTCGCCTCGGTAAATCATTGACATTGAGTGGCCTTTAGTCATCTGCTCTCTTGGCTTATATTAACTTTCTTTACATCATAAATTCAAAGAGAAACAAATGTTGCTTTTCTAGTGTGTGTGTGTGTGTGTGTGTGTGTGTGTGATTTTAAAATTAAATGAACAGAGAGAGAGAGAGAGAGAGAGGGAGAGAGAGAGAGAGAGAGAGAGAGAGAGAGAGAGAGAGAGAGAGAGAGAGATCACGTCACTAATACACCGTTGACTGTCAGTATACCTCCGAGCCTACAGTAGTTCTCCTTGACCTCTTAATCTCCTGACCTGACCTCATGACCTCTTTACATTGCTTTTTGACCTCTTAATCCTAACACCTCGTCCCTCCCTGACCAAATATCCCTCCTCCTAGAGACAGGGTTTGATACTTTTGACCTCTTGGCCTCTTGACCTCTTGATTTCCTAACCCTCTTAACCTTCTGACCTCTTAATCTCCTGACCTCTTAACCTCCTGACTCTTGACATTCTGGCCTCTTGACCTCCTGACCTCTTGATTTCTTGGCCTCTTAACCTCCTGACCTCTTAACCTCCTGACTCTTGACTTTCTTGCCTCTTAGCCTACTGGCCTCTTAAACTTCTGCCCTCTTAACCTCCTGACCTCTTAACCTCGTAATCTTTAACCTTCTGACCTCTCAACCTTCTGACCTCATGACCTCGTGACCTCACTTAATGACTTAGCACTCACCTAGATAAAGTGTAGTCCATAGGAAGACAGCCAATTAGGGTTTATAAAACGTGTCCTTCAAACCTTGTGACGGTGAATGAGATAAACCCAGTTAAACCAGTTAAACCTTAGAGTAGGATTAGGGATAAAACCTAGATAAAACTTTAAACCATGGCAGTAGGATTCGAGATAAAACCAGGATAAACCTTTAAACCTTGAGAGTAGGATGAGAGAGATGAATCCTAGATAAACCCAATCTCTTCAGCAAATACGTGGTTTAACATAGTGAAAACCTAACAAATACTAACTAGATGAATGGATGGATTGGTTTAACTATCCTTCACAACCAAGGTTAAACCCTATCTCCAAAGAAACCTGATAATATAAACCAGTTTTAAGTCAAATCAATATTATTATCGACTTGGTTTAATGAACTAAAAACTCTCCCTCGTGTTTTATATTGGGTTTATTTTTATTCAAAGATGAACGACAGCCTTCAACATTTTCCTGTCTGGGGTAACTGTTCTTGACGCTTAGTTAATTATGAGAGTGAGGACTGGTGGCTCTCTCTGGTGTAACGACGTGGAAGCTTCAGTCTCTCTCTCTATCTCTCTGTTTTTCTCTTTCTCTCTTTCTTTCTCTCTCTCTCATATTTTTTTCTATATCTCTTCCTTTGTTTACTTATTTCTTTCTTTCTTTTACTCTCTTCATTCTTTATCTTTCTTTCTTTAACACACCTGGGGGCTGAGGTCCAGGTGTCTCCATAAGCCAGTACAGTTCACCACTTATCTGACTCCTCCTCCTCATCCTCCTCGTCCTCCTCCTCCTCCTCCTCCTCCTACCTCCTCCTCCTCCTCCTCTCCTCCTCCTCTGCCGTTGTATCTGGGGAGGACTAAGTAGTTCCGTTTTTTCTTCTGTTATCTGTTGTTTTGCTCGTCTCCTGGTCACTGTTTTTAAGGGACCAAACAGAGGAGTTCCCAGAAGGCCTAATAGGGTCACTGTTTTAATGGAACTCTTCTTTCTAATAGGCTTAGTCTTAATGGGTTCCATTTCTAATAGACCCAAGTTTTAATGGGTTCCAATTCTAATAGACCCAAGTTTTAATGGGTTCCAGTCCTAATAGACCCAGGTTTTAATGGATTCCAGTCCTAATAGACCCAAGTTTTAATGGATTCCAGTCCTAATAGACCCAGGTTTTAATGGGTTCCAGTTCTAATAAGTTCACGAGATCTACAAAAATCAACATTCATTGATGACGTATTATATCCCCATGCCTTTGATTGGTTACACGGCTCATGGGATTGACCAATGAAAATACTGCATACATCCGTGTCTGCGCATGTGTCAAGGGGGAGGGGGCAGGATGGACATGGAGGGAAGCACTAACCACCAATAAAGCGTTTAAAAAAAAAAAAGAAAGAACATATTTTAAAACGGTATCAGTGAACCAGAAACACAAAGAGGAATACGTTAAGGTTCATCCAGTGGTAAATTCTGGTAGGTCACCCATCCATGTTTATTACACAATTTTGTCGCCTCGAGTTTTGTGTTTCCTAGAGAGGTGTGAGGTGAATCGGCCTGTAATAAAAAAAAACCCACTTAAATTGCTAACAATCAAAGAAACACAAAAACACGATAACAAAGAACAAATGAGACAGTTTGTGTGGGTTTTTTCACGTGTGTTGCAGGAAATGTCTTGTGTGGCGTCAGAAAAAACGTAAATATTGAATCATATGTTTGTTGAGACGTAAATTTAGATTCACTAGAGATAAATCTTTACTCCTTGACTATTTATCATGCTGACGTCTCTCTCTCTCTCTCTCTCTCTCTCTCTCTCTCTCTCTCTCTCTCTCTCTCTCTCTCTCTCTCATGAATCTCAAAGAAAGAGACTGTAATTGATAAAAATGTCGTATTCACCATAAAAGACTTCTCACTATCTCTCATGAACGTCAAAGAGACTAGACTAAAGAGAATTAAAATATCTCTCACCTCCGGATGACTGTCTCTCCCTCACGGACCTCAGGGAGAGACAGACAGGCAGGCAGACAGAGACACAGAGAAAGGCAGTGACGGAGAAAAAGAGAGAGAGTGAGATAAACAGCGAGACAGGGACAGAGAGAGACAGAGAGACGGGAAGTAAAAGTTTACAATACGTCACAAAGTCTCTCCCTTATCGCCAGAGTTTGAGACACATGTCGTGAGAGATGAAATCTTCTGGACACGTTCACAACATAAAGAAACATCTGGGTGACGTTCCCCCCCCCTCCCCCCCCTCCCCCCCCCCCCCCCCACCATCCCCTTCCTGGCCCGGCTGAAGAAGGACGGAGAAATGAAGAGAAGACGGGAAAGAAGAGAGAAACGAAGAGAGAAGGATAGGAAAGAAGAGGAGGAAGAAGAAGGGGAAAGAAGCGTGAGAGAGATGGTAGGAGAAAGAAGAAAAGAATTCAGAAGAAAGTAAGCACAAGGAAGACGAGAAAGCAGAATAACGAAGAGACAAGAAAACTCGATACGACCTCAGCTGTGGATTCTTGGACGATCATACGTTAATTATCCTTATAAATGGGGATAGATTAATGCGTCTATCCAGTAAGTGAAGGTTCCCCCCCCCTTCCTCCTCACCTTATTTCACCTGAATATTAACCCCCCTAACGATACTTTTGGGGGGTTAGGTTAGGTTAGGTTAGCGTTCAGTAAAGTTCGGTTAAGTTCGGTTAGATTATGGTAGGTTAGGTTACGTTACATTAGGTTAGGGAATGGTTTGGTTAAGTTAGGTTAGTTTTAGGGTGGTTAATTAGGCTTTTGGGGGAATAATCTCTCAGGTGAATTAATTTTTTTTTCAAGTAGGAGGAAAACTTGTGTGTCAACCCTGAGGAAACACGGTCTGAAAACTCCACCAGAATTTCCCCCCTGAGGTGAAATTTTTCGTCTGAATCGAACCTGACAGAGAGGATGATCGGATGTCACTCAGAGTTCTCAAGTGAAAAACACACATACACAGATTTTTTTTTTGCACTCACGAATTGGGTTTCATTTCCCGGGTTCTTCCCTCGCCGTCAACGCCAGTGTAGGAGAGGCGTTAATTGCCTTCACGGGTCCCAACGTTGCAGAGTTAACTAACCTGAGCTCTCCTGCGGGATGGAAAAAAGTGACCATTTTACAGTCGATGAACGGGAAGAAACGAAAATGGATTCAGTCTTCAGCATCAAGGGTACGCACCTCGTTCAGATGAAACAGATAACAACTGAAAAACCCAACCCAAGCCAACCCAAGCCAAGCCAAGCCAAGCCAAGCCATGTCATATATGTACTGTATATGTATAACTAGTTGAGTCACCTTCCTTTACCCGGGTGGAAAGGGGAGGGGGGGGGAGGGGTTGTTAGTTATATGTTTATTTCCCAGGTATAATAGTCTACGGTGCCAGGATGCCATATTTAAGTTCTATTGTCCCTCTGGAGATGATGACACAGTGCCACTCTTACCTGGTGCCAACTACAGTTCAGGTCTGTGGTGTCAATTACTGCATTGTTCGGGTTATCTGTTTGCTGTAACTACTTTATTACTTGCTTGGTCGTTCACTGTTTGTTTGTTTATTTGTTTATAATAATTTTGTTGTTTTCATGTATATAGATTTATCCTTGTTATTGATACTCTCTCTCTCTCTCTCTCTCTCTCTCTGTTAACATTGTAGATACAGAAGGAAACTCAAGATCTTAATATTTTTTTCTTTTCCTCCCCAGGTAAGACATCACCTGGCCAGTAGTACCCCCCAAAACACCTGACAGGTAAGAACAACTAAAATTCGACGCGATGTGACAAATAAACAATAGTTTGATTCCCTCTCGACCATTAAGTAAATAAGAGGCCGCGGGACAACAACCTCTAAGACATGGTGACACAAGGACGAAAATAACCGCGAGTTTGATCCTGTTCACGGAAAACCCAGACGATGATTAGAGTGTATCACTTATGTAGGTTAAGGTATTGGATTCTCAAATGATCGTATGTTTTTTTTTCTTTCTTGTCTTAATAGAAAAGTCAAGTATGTGTCTTTAAACTATTTCACGTCAGTTACAAAGATGGTAGTTGATATTCTGGCGTCTAAATTGCTTTTATTTTTTATTTATTTTTTTTGTGGGATATGTTTTTTTTTCCTTCCTATCCTACGCTACGGTAAAATAGACTCTTAGTGAAATGACCTTTGGAGACTCCCCTCCCCCCCCCCCCCCCCCCCCCCCCCCCGGGCTGAGGTCTTGCTCGTTATCGCCCACCTGTACAATTACCGTAAAGTTTGATAATGTTCAGTTGTTTTGAGTCCCTGAGATGGCTGCTGGCGTGTTGGGGAGGTTGGGGGAAGGTGATGGGGGAGTGTGTGTGGGGGAAGGTGGTAGGAGAGGTGCTGGGGTGAGGAGGAGTTGGTGGGGTGAGGAGGAGTTGGTGGGGTGTGGAGGGGTTGGTGGGGTGAGGAGGAGTTGGTGGGGTGAGGAGGAGTTGGTGGGGTGAGGAGGAGTTGGTGGGGTGAGGAGGAGTTGTTGGAGGTAGTGGGGCGTGGGGAGGTGGTGTGGGGGGTTGTGGGGGGTGGTTGGGAGGGGGGGGGGAACTTCAAGAGTCGTGTGGTTAATTTATGAGACAGGTGGTGGTGTGGTGTCTTGTGGGGGGGGGGGGGTGGTGCTTGAAGACCGATGAGATACAACTAAAGGTTACTTGCACTCACTCTGACTCACTCACTCACTCACTCACTCTCACTCACTCACTCAGACTCACTCACTCTCACTCACTCACTCGCTCCAGCTGATCTTGAGTCTCTGTGGTTTGAGAGATGATATGAAGTTTAACACCTCAGTCTTATATTATACTGAGTGATTAAACACCCTAGAGTTAACCTTATTTAACCTAACCTAACCTAACCTAACCTAACCTAACCTAACCCCCCCCCCAAGCAACATTCGGATGTCTAATCAATAGGTGAAATAAACTGGGGTACCTAATCATCAGGTAATTAGTAATTTACACCTGTGTGACCCACCTGCAGGTACGGTGCAGTAGGTGACGTGGTTTATCCTTCACTCACAGTCGTCTTGTAAGGATAGTGTCCACAGCTAAGGTAAAAATATATATATATGTATTCTCGCAAATATCTCCAGCTCCTGCCTCATCCGCTTTAGCCAATCACAGCGTTCCTGAAGCGTGTTCGAGTCGCCCACCCCGTGCGAAACTTCGTTATAGCGACCAAACACAAAAACATCCACTAATTCTCAATCTTACAGTCGATGTAATGAAGACGATGTGTTATCCTGTCGTGTAGATATTCTTATGACTTATGATATCAACGTGAAGATCATTCCGAGGTGTATTTCTGGGCTATAGAAAGAGGGAGACAGAGAATCAAAATACCCGCGCGCTGGTCAACGCTCTCCACCCAGGCTGAAACAACAATCAGCTAACCGAAGCGTGAATGCCAGACTCCGGATTGTCAAAGCCTTTTTTTTTCTTTAACATAAAATGAGACAACACATTCTAGATACGGTAGAGTCTCTGGTCACTTCTACTGCCATTTAAAACCTCATTTATTTTAGGTGCAGGAGTTTAAATGTGTCAGTTAGATACATCGGAGGGATAGAAATATTAACGTAGGGTGTCGAAGGTGCAGTGTCCCGCTGACTGGGGGAAAAAATATTGTGGAGAGAAATAGTGTTGGTAGACAGGTGAGGAAGACCCAGAGGGAGAATACCTGTCCACGCCCTCTGTCCCCTCTCCCTTCTCCCTCCCCCTTCCTCTTCCCCTTCCTCCTGTCCTCTCCCTCCATGATATTCTCTCTCTCTCTCTCTCTCTCTCTCTCTCTCTCTCTCTCTCTCTTCCCAATTCTTTCTCTTTCTCTCTCCCTGTGGCTGCAATCATCCCCTTTCCCTTCCCTCTTCCTGGTTATCTCCCTTCTCTCCCTCTCTCTTACTCCATCCATTCTCCTCTCCCTCCCCATCTCTCTTTCGTTTTCCACACTTCCCAATTCCATTTCTCCTCCCTTTCCTGTTTTCATTTCTTTTCCTCTATCATCACCCCTTTCAACTCCTCCTGACTACCAATTACCCATTTCCCATCATTCTCCCCGCTTCTCATCCACTGTTCTTTCCTTCTTTCCCAATTCCATTTCTACCATCTTCTTCTCTCTCCCCCACAACCCACTTCCCCCCCAACCCACTTCCCCCAACCCACTTCCCCCCCAATCCACTTCCACCCCCCCTCACCCCCCACCCCCCCTCACCCCCCACCCCACAGTCACACTAGCTCAGAGAAACTAAACACTTGAGGGGTTATTGTCTCTCTCTCACACGCACTCGAGTTTATGTCACTCTGATGCAGTAAGAATCAGTCACCATCACACGTCAACATTGCATAACCTACCTACATCTCTTGTAACATTGGTATAGTCTGTTCATCTACCCTCATCTTCACGTGATCCATGAATTCCTTTAAAGTTGTTCTATTTTTCTAAGTTTATTATAGACTGTCTGTGCCAATACGTGTTGCAGGTGTAATGAACAGGTGTCTATATATTGTTTTGGCGGTGAAAGTATGATAGAAATTTTGAACTGTACTCAAAATTTCTTCCCCCCTTCACCCTGACATAATCCCCAAAACCCACCCTACCCCAACCCACCCCAACCCACACCACCCCACCCCACCCACCCACACTATATCCCCACTGTATTCTATGTTAACGTGATCTTCACTACACCCTTCCAGTATATATATATTAGAATTACTTTGGTCCATAAAATATTGGCTGCAGTGTTCCAGAGGGTTGCCATGGTGCCCACTGCTGCATGATTTCACTCGGTTCTCGTTGACCCATAAATTCTACGCTTCCTGGTGCACGGGTTGCCACTAGTAAATTACATCCTCTTCCTACTGGTGTACTGCAGGACGGTGAGGTTGGTGGTAGTGTAGGGTGGTGGTGGTGGTGGTGGTGGTGGTGTGGGGTGGTGGGGTGGGGGATGGTGGTGGGGTGGGGTGGGTTGGTGCTGGTGGTGGTGGTGGTGGTGTTGGTGGTGGTGATGGTGGTGGTGTGGGGTGGTGGGGTGGGGGATGGTGGTGGGGTGGGATGGTGGTGGTGGTGGGGTGGGGTGGTGGTCAGGGGGATGGTGGTGGTGGTGGTGGTGGCGGTGGTGTGGGGTGGGGTGGTGGTGGTGGTGTGGGATGGTGGTGGTGGTGGTGTGGGGTGTGGGGTGTGGGGTGGGGTGGTGGTGGTGGTGGTGGTGGTGTGGGATGGTGGTGGGGTGGTGGGGTGGGGGATGGTGGTGGTGGTCAGGGGGGTGGTGGTGGTCAGGGGGGTAGTGGTGGTCAGGGGGGTGGTGGTTGTGTGGGGTGGTGGTGGTGGTCAGGGGGTAGTGGTGGTCAGGGGGGTGGTGGTTGTGTGGGGTGGTGGTGGTGGTCAGGGGGGTGGTGGTGGTGGTGGGGTGTTTAGGTTATAAATGTAGCTTATTTCGACTACAGTATACATATACATTCCGTCACAGATGGCCCATACACAGCTGGTCTACACACAGATGGCCCACACACAACTGACCCACACACAGCTGACCCACACACACAGCTGTGCTCGTCTTGGGAACTTGTGTAAGTCTATTGTTTACGACGCAGAGAGTCGGAAAATGGTGCAAGTGTCCTGGGGCAAGTTTCGCCGACTCCTATTCTCTAACCTAACCTAACCTAACCTAACCTAATCCAATCCAATCCAACCTAACACAGCCTAACCCATCCTAACCTAACCAAATGTAGATACGGTTTGGTTAAGGTAGGACATTAAACGACGTCTAAAATTAAACAAAACAAAAATATTATCGCGTATAAAATAATTTCCAATATGTTGTATCTAAAAAAAATATTTATGTTTAGGTATAGGAAAAAAAATTGTGAAAGGGAAAAAAGGGAAATCAGATCCCAAGCAGTGTTAGTCTGAAACATAATCCAACGCATTACTATTTGATCCACTCATCTCCCCTCTCATCCCTCTCCGTCCCTCTCTCTCTCTCTCTCTCTCACCCCCCTACCATTTCCCCTTCTTTTCCCTTTCCATTCTTTACCCTTTCCCCTCTCTCACCTTTTATACCCTCTTTTCTCTTCCATTCTCTCCCTTATTATTTTCCTTTTCCCTCCCTTCTCTCTCCATTTCCCCTTCCCCTATATCACCCTTCCTCCATTCTCTCCCCTCTTCCTTTCTCTCCCCTCTCCCCCACCCACCATTCTCTCCCCTCCGAGCTTTACTCCCGTCTATCCTTTCCTTCCTCCTTTCATCTCCCTCCCCCCATTCTCCCCCTCTGTCTGCCCCTTCTTCCTCCTTTCATCCTCCTTTTCTCACTCCCACGTGTATGTGTTACCGTGTTTGTGTCTGCGTTTACACACACTTTTCGCCGGACATTTTTATGCAGCTCAGATTTTTAGCGTAACATGAAATCGACGCGATATTGCTTTTTGTATTGGTTGTGGCAGTGAAGCTCGGCCGGGGACTCCCCTTGTCATTTTTATTGCCTTTCTGCTTCAACGGCAACAGGAGGAGACCTTGGGTGTACAGAGGGTGAAGGTTCGTTGACACACTGACTGACACGTAGACACAGATAGATAGATAGTAGAGGGTGAAGGTTTGTTGACACACAGATGCAAACAGATAGACAGATACATATAGACTGTGATAGAGTTGAGAAAAAGTCTGTATCAGTGAGAGTAAAAATAGACGTATAGAGAGATAAGGAAGACTAAGTAAAGGGAAGAGAAGATAAAAAAAAGGAGGGGAGAGGGCAGAGGAGGAGAAGAATACAGTAATTGGTGTTTTGTATTTTAAGGTCAGAAAGATGAAGGTCATTCTCTTGTTTGATTCGTGTGTGTGTGTGTGTGTGTGTGAGTGTGTGTGTGTGTGTGTGATAACCCTCCAACTTCATTAACTTATCGTAATGAAGAAGCAGAAGGACAGGTGATATATGCAACTAATTAGAAAGGTGATATAGCAATTATAACTTCACAACACCTGACAACAATTTACAACAACTACACAACACAACCACAGCACTACACAACACGACCACAACACTACACAACACAACCATAACACTACACAACACAACCACAACACCTCCATAACACTTCATCTCTTCTGAAAACAAATCTTTAGGAGGAGTTGAAAGAAGAACTGGAAACTGACAAACACAGAGATAACTTAGCATAATAAATCAAGAGAACAACGAGAGAGAAGAAGAATCGTGTAAACAAACAGTAAAAACAAAAATGGCGGGAAAAATAAATGATTAACTTTATGAGTGAGTTATAGATGACAGGTGTGTGGGGAAAGAGTGTATAAGCGACGAATAAAACAAGTGAAGGTGTGTGGGAAAGATTGTATAAACAACGAGTAAAACAAGTGAAGGTGTGTGGGAAAGAATGTATAAACGACGAGTAAAACAAGTGAAGGTGTGTGGGAAGACTATAAGCGACGAATAAAACAAGTGAAGGTGTGTGGGAAAGATTGTATAAGCGACGAGTAAAACAAGTGAAGGTGTGTGGGAAGACTATAAGCGACGAGTAAAACAAGTGAAGGTGTGTGGGAAAGATTGTATAAACGACGAGTAAAACAAGTGAAGGTGTGTGGGAAGACTATAAGCGACGAATAAAACAAGTGAAGGTGTGTGGGAAAGATTGTATAAACGACGAGTAAAACAAGTGAAGGTGTATGGGAAAGATTGTATAAACGACGAGTAAAACAAGTGAAGATCATCAACTCTACACCCTCGAGCACAGGAAAACCAGAACAATGTACTAGTAACTAGGTATAACATTGTCTACATCTCTGACGATCTGATAACAAAGAAATGGACAAACAACTGAGAGGTTAGCTGTTTGAGAATTACTCGGCGCCATAGTATATAGGAGAAGATTCAGGTGAAAGTAACAGGGAAAGGAGAGGACGATGCTCCCTCCCTACGTCCCAACAGTGAAGGCAAGAAGTCTACGATTGGAAGGAATTTTTACTCCTGCGCGAACGTATCATAAAGGTGGAAAGTCGGGATAAAGTATTGAGAAGAAGAATGATGCAACTTCATTCTGGGTGAATAACAGTGTATGAGACATAATACAGAGAATAAACTGGGGAAACATCATAAAGGAAGAATTTAGTGACAAAAGACTCATAGCAGAAATTTAAAGAGAAATCCTTGAAGCAGCTGTAAAGGAATGTGTGTCCCTCGGAAATGAAGGAAGAGAGGAAGGATGTCTAGAGGGATGAACCACAAGCCAAGAGATCCCAAGAAAACCTGTAGGAAAATATACTGAGACAGACGAATATGTGGATTATGTGGTAGACAAGGAACCGTAAACTTTGAACCACTCGTGACATTACACCACAAAAGAAAGACACTTACAGAGGGAGATAATCAAAAATAGTAAGAAAAGTCAACAGTCCTTTATAATGCCAAACCCATAATAGAGACAGTAGATAAGGTTGGCGCACTAGACGATGTGATAGTGGACGTCAAGAAAGGCATAGTCAGTTTGAGGGAATTCAAGGGAGAGTGAGAGAGAGAGAGAGAGAATCCAAGGAGTAAAGAGAGATAAAAGAGAGCAAGAGAATGAAAGAAACAGAAGGTAACAGGAAGGTGATCCAAGAAGCTAAAAGGAGGATCAAATAGAGAGAATGAGAAAGTAACAGTCAAAGATAAAGCTAAAATGAGGAGCTAGACACTGACTCACAGCTGATCTCGAGAGACCAAGATATCAAAAACGTGGGGGTAAAGCTATCCCACCCCACTCGCTCTCCCACCCCACTCGCTCTCCCACCCCTCAACCTCTCACCCCACTCACCCTCCCACCACAATCCCTACCCCTCTCCGCCCACTATCAGGGGCGACAGTCACCACCGCAAAGCTGTCATCAGGGGTACTTATATCCACTCCCTCCCTCCCTGTTTCGTCCCCTGCCATGTCCTCCTCTCCGATGCCTCGTTTCCTCGTCCCCTGCCTCGTCCTCTTCTCCCCTGCCTCGTCCCCTCTCCCCTGCCTCTTCCTCCTCTCCCCTGCCTCTTCCTCCTCTCCCCTGCCTCGTCCTCCTCTCCCCTGCCTCGTCCTCCTCTCCCCTGCCTCGTCCTCCTCTCCCCTGCCTCGTCCTCCTCTCCCCAGCCTCTTCCTCCTCTCCCCTGCCTCTTCCTCCTCTCCCCTGCCTCGTCCTCCTCTCCCCTGCCTCTTCCTCCTCTCCCCTGCCTCGTCCTCCTCTCCCCTGCCTCGTCCTCCTCTCCCCTGCCTCGTCCTCCTCTCCCCTGCCTCGTCCTCCTCTCCCCTGCCTCGTCCCCTGCCCCCCCCTCCTCCCCTTACCCACTCTCTGCTCTTCTTATATGTGTAATGTATATTATTTATATGGTCATACGTTTAACTCCACGAGCAGGATCATATGTGTGTGTGTGATGAGGCACAGTGTTTGCATGTGTACCTCCTTCCTTCCTTCCTTCCTTCCTTCCTTGCTTTCTTCCTTCCCTCCTTATAAATATTATTTTCCTTTCTCTCTCAACCCTTACCTCTCCACCATGTCTCTATTCCTCTCTCTTCTTATTCCTTTTTCCCCCTTTTTTTACAACTCCTCCTCCTCTTCCCCGTCAGTCGTGGAGGGATAGAGAGAGGGAGGGAGGGAGGGGCGAAGAGTAGAGGAGGTTATATATGGAGTCTCAGGTGCTGGGTGGGAGGTATCGTGTGTCAACCTCCAAGTTATAGTCCCTGTGTTTACCTTTACGACTCTCTCTCTCTCTCTCTCTCTCTCTCTCTCTCTCTCTCTCTCTCTCTCTCTCTCTCTCTCTCTCTCTCGTCACAATTTCTGGTGAAGGTGTTGATTGTGTGGTTTTATCTAGTCTGTTTTTGTTTGTTTGTTTTTTTTGTTTTTTTTACCCACAGACGAGGATGAGTGTTTGGTATTTTTCGCTGCAGTGTGTGAGAGTTTTGTGTGAACTGTCAATATTGTTTTTTTTTTAATATAGTTGATTGTTGTTGTTTTGTTTTTGTCTTGTTTAATCAACTTCATTTCCTGTCTTACCTGGCTGATATTTTATTTGTTTTTTTATTTTTTTTACAGGTGAGGGGAATTTATTTAAGTATCAATAATATCAATACTCAGTCATCCATGTTTCTATAAATATCGATTTGTATAGCAACTTAATAGATCAAAGGTCAAGGTTAGTGGAGTTTGATATTTTGCCAAAATTTCGTTTCCGCTCAATAAATTACAATGATATTCCTATGTATGCCGGAGCTCCAACACAACCCTGTGAGGCGGCATAATGCACCTCAAACAATGGCATTATTTCCTTCGCCGTATCGAGAGCCACAGTGTTATTGCATGACGTGGCCAGGAATATATCAGAATTATTGTCTGTAAACACCATCTTATTTTACTACCTCTTCCTACCTGTTATACTGGAGAACCTCTCTACATATATACTAATCAGAGACGAACCCATCAAGCTATCTACATAGTTTTCCTTCCCTCTCCTTCCCTCTTCTTCCCTCTCCTTCTCTCACCTCTACCCCCTTGTTTGGAGACTTCCTTCACACCTCCATCACCATTTAACTCTCTCCATCTTCATTAAATGTCACTCAGAACTCCATTTCAGTAACTTGTTGACTGTTTAGTATTCCTCTGCTTGTCATCTCTCTCTCTCTCTCTCTCTGGTCAAGGTATGTTAATGGGAGATGAAACTGACTCAGCGAGAAAGTTGAATTGAGTGTGAACAAGACTTAGGTGGTGGTGATGATGATGATGATGATGATGATGATGATAGTGGTGATTATGATGATAGTGATGATTATGATGATATTGATGATGGAGATGGTAGTGGTGGAGATGATGATGATTATGATGAGGATGGTGGTTTATGGTGGTGGTGGTGATGATGGTGGTTGTGATAGGTCAGAGATCAAGGGGCTGTCGGGGCACTTAGATAGGATTTAGGGTAGTGGGGAGAGGGGAAGGGGGAGGGAAATGGGGATGGTGTGGGATTGGGGAGGGTGAGGGAAAGGGTGTAGGTGGGGGGGGGGGGGGAGGGGGAAAATATGGACCAAGTTTGTGTCGATCATTTTAGTTGAATTTAATACTGTACTACCCAACCCAACCCAACCCAACCCAACCCAGCCCAGCCAAACCCAACCCAACGTTACCCAACCCAACCCAACGTTACCCAACCCAACCCAACCCAGCCAAACCCAACCCAGCCAAACCCAACCCAACGTTATCCAACCCAACCCAACCCAACCCAGCCAAACCCAACCCAATCTTTTTAATTTGCCGTTCTGTATATTCCAACAAATACAGAAATAATTTATTGTTTTATGTTTGTTTTTGTTTGGGTCTAATAGATGTCACTGGGCACAAATGTTCACCCAATAATTGATGTCACCGCCTGATTTAAAACCCAATAAGGTCCTTTAATTTCCGTAACTTTTAATTCTATGTTATTGTTATTATAGTAAAGTGGTGTCAAATGGTGTCGGTGGGGTGGGGGGGGGGGTGAAGGAGGGAGAGAAGGGGGAGGGAAGGAGGGAGAGAAGGAGGAGGGAAGGAGGGAGAGAAGGGGGGGTGAAGGAGGGAGAGAAGGAGGAGGGAAGGAGGGAGAGAAGGGGGAGGGAAGGAGGGAGAGAAGGGGGGTGAAGGAGGGAGAGAAGGAGGAGGGAAGGAGGGAGAGAAGGGGGGGTGAAGGAGGGAGAGAAGGAGGAGGGAAGGAGGGAGAGAGAGAGAGGGGAAAGTTGCCATTGTACAGAACAGTTACCAATAGATCATCTTATATAAAACAAAAACAAAAACCAACCAGGAAAAAAACTTTCAATTGACAAAAACAAAAGCTTCCTCGAAACTCTAAAGATATATATAATAAATAACAGAAATATGAAGTAAAAACACAAAAAAACACACCAAAATAACACGATTTATTGGGAGCAAAAAACACAGGAAAATTTCACATCAATTTCCGGAGTTCGTCGACCGTGAGACAAAAACTGAAAGCGGAGAACACCCAGTCATCAATCCCTTCCAGATCACAATATCAATATCAGTGATGGGCTTCTCCCCTCCTTCCCTCCCTCCCTTCCTTCCTTCCCTTCCTATTTCCCTCCCCTCCTTCCACCCCCTCACCGTCTCTCTCTTTACCTCCCTCTTCCTCTCCCTCTGCTGCCATCTCCTCCCTCTCCATCCCCTTTCTCCCTCATCTCCCTCCCTCCACTCATCTCTGCTTCTCTCTCTCTCCCTCTCCATCCCCTGCCTTCCTCCTCTAATTTTCCCTCCCCCTCTTACTTCTCCCTCCAATTCGTCCACCTCCCACCCTCTCATACCTCCTCCAACTTTCCCCTACACTCCCTACACTCCCTTCCTTCCCTCCTCCACCCCTCCTCCATCACTCCACATTGAGACCAGGCATCTACAGTAAGATAAAACGTCCCCTCCTCACCTCTCAACGCCATCTGTCGAGTTATTAAAGAAATTTCACGGTTTATTTGGCCTCATACAATCAAACCTTGGCAACAGGAGGACACACAGAAAACGGGATGTGAGGAGAGGCTGGGGGGGGGGGGGTCGGAAGGGATACTCTTATAAATGGACAATTTGTTGGTTTATTGTAGGAGAATGAGTGTCGATTTCAAGTTCACGTCAAGTTTTATTGTGTCTGAGAGAGAGAGGGAGAGGGGAGTGTTGCTGACGAGGGGGTGGGTGGGTGGGGGGGGGGGGCCATGAATCGTTCAAAACTCTCCTCGTATTCTTGTTATTAAAAGCAATTTGACGATATTTTATCCCGAACAGATGACGCTTGGTCTTATAAGTTATATATCTTAAAAGTATTGCCCATGATTCTGACAGTCTTTCCCGCCCCCCTTCCCTTTCCCGCCCCCCCTTCCCTTTCCCGCCCCCCCTTCCCTTTCTCTTCCTCTCCTCTCCTCCTCACTGCGTATTCTGACAATAACTAAACTCGTCTATTAATATTCAAGATAAGATACCTACGTGTTCTCAGACAGTAAGAAATGTCTTTGTGTTTTATTCAGTTAAAAAGATTATTATTAATATTTTTTTATTATCATCATCATCATCATTTTCATCATAATTCACAACAGTATCCTCACATAAGTGGTACACCTCCATCTGACTCTTACATAATTCAGAACCTTCAGTCTTGTCTCACCAAAAGCTAATTCTCAGCTAAATGATTCATAGCTCTGGGGCGATGTTTTCAGACCGGCGTGGGGGCACATTACGGCCTTACAATATGCAGGTGAGACAGGTGAGGTAGACAGGTGAGATAGACAGGTGAGATAGACGATGAGATAGACATTTTGTGTGGAGTGATTCTTTTTTCCTTGAGAATGACTTGGTTATGTCTCTCTCTCTCACTCTCTCTCTCTCTCTCTCTCTCTCTCTCTCTCTCTCTCTCTCTCCCCCGTATTGCAACTTGCTGTATCTTCCCTCTTTGCAATCTCTTCCTGATGGACAAAAATAGTGGCGAGGGAGTTTCGTCTCTAAGTCCTACTGTCTTAAGGGTGTGTTTTGCCATGGCTATGCTCAAGAAGGAACTATCCTCCTCCTCCTCCTCCTCCTCCTACAACAACCCCTTCAATTAACTCTAGCAATTCCCTCAAAGTTGTCAGGAGGAGGATAGGAAGAGGGGAAGGAGGAGGTGGAGGAAGAGGAAAGAGGAAGAGATGAAGAGAAGAAGAGGAGGAGGATAAGAAGAGAAGTAGGAGGAGGACGAAGAGAAGCAGAGGGGGAGGGGAGAAGAAGAGAATGGGTGGGAAAGGTTGTTTAAGGGGAGATGTGGACTAAGGGTGACGTGGACCTAGAGACAGAGAGGGTAGGTTCCCTTACTGTCTCTTACCCTCACTCCCTCTCCTGTCTCCCTTCCCTCTCCTCCCACCCTCCCCCTATCAGGTTAACGACGCCTGTGATTGGTCGAGACGCTGAATCATAACAGGAGACAGTTTGGGTGTATATCCTCGCCTCCCCCACCCCCCCTCCCATCCTCTACCCAAGTTTGTGTCGTCACTTTGCCAAATCTCTCTCTCTCTCTCTCTCTCTCTCTCTCTCTCTCTCTCTCTCTCTCTCTCTCTCTCTCTCTCTCTCTCTCTCTCTCCTTTACCAGGTGATAATTCTCTTCCACCTATATCCAGGTTCCGCCTCCTATCTACGATCGCCTTCCCTTCCCCTTCTCTCTTCCATAAACTATCTTTAATGGCCCTTCCACTTTCTCCTTCCTTCTTCCGTTTTACCTTTTCAGTATTTATTATTTGTTTTTGTTTTCCATTCTTCTCATTCTTTTTCTGCTATTGGATTTGTGTCTCGGTGTTATTTTCTTTCTTCTTCTGTGTTCTTTCTTTATCAATTTTTTTCTTACTCCTTTTCCTTTTTCCTAACCTAACCTAACCTAACCTAACCTAACCTTTATCCAGTCTCTTCAGTTGGCAGAAAAGCCGAGAGGGACAGAACCACTTAGCTAGCCACTTATCTCCTATCCTCCTCCTTCGTTCGTAATGTCCCCTTCCATCTATCCTTTCCCATTGACTCCTTGTTCCTTTTAAGTAGAAGGAGGAGGACGAAGAAGGGGGAGAAGAAGAAGGAGCATAAGTATTGGGCGGGAGGAGGAGGAGGAGGACCTTGGCAGCGCCTCAACTGGCCATGTAGAAGGCCGTGACGGAGGGAACAGCGGGTTGCTTCCGTGCCATAAAACTTTCTAATGGAAAGAAAATTGTGCTGATCCCAAATCATCCTGAGGGAGGCCTTTTTCGTCTCGTTAGCCCAGACAGCGTAGCCATTTATTGTTGACTACCTTAACCTGAGTCATGGCTGCTTATTTTAAGTGCTGAAGCCCCCCACCCCTCCTCCTTTTTTTTGGGGGGGGGGGGGGGTTCAGGGGTTGTTAAGGTTAGGTTAGGAAGACGGGTTTGTGAAATGCCTTTTTAGGGATGATGTTGAGTTTTAGGGATTTAGGTCTTAGGTGTGACGATTGAGGTTAATTCTGAGTTGTAAGGGAAAAGATACTTGGAGTAGCTTAATAGAGTCTTTCTTCAGCTGTAGGGAAGGTGTTAGAATGACCAGTGGATGTCATTCTTCAGCTGTAGGGAAGGTGTTAGAATGACCAGTGGATGTCATTCTTCAGCTGTAGGGAAGGTGTTAGAATGACCAGTGGATGTCATTCTTCAGCTGTAGGGAAGGTGTTAGAATGACCAGTGGATGTCATTCTTCAGCTGTAGGGAAGGTGTTAGAATGACCAGTGGATGTCATTCTTCAGCTGTAGGGAAGGTGTTAGAATGACCGGTGGATGTCATTCTTTAGCGGTAGGAGAATAAAGATCTTTGGAATGATAATCTTGTAACATTCTCCAGACACTTCTGCTTTAATCCAGCGCAAGCACTTAGCAGCGCCTGGCGTTTCCTCCCTCACTGCAGTAAATTGTTTGAATGGAAGTTACGCCAGGCGAACCTTCCGCCGCCTCCCTGTACTGGCGCTTGGGTATGGTGCCAGAGTGAGTGCTTGAAGGTATTTATGGTGGTCTAATGGTGGGGGAACCTCATGGTGGGGGAACTTTATGGTGTGGAAACTTCATGGTGGGGGAACCTCATGATGGGGGAACCTCATGGTGGGGGAAAATCATGATGGGGGAATCTCATGATGGGGAAACTTCATAGAGGAGGAAGCTCATGGTGGGGGAACCTCATGATGGGGGAACCTCATGGTGGAGGAATCTCATGTTGGGGGAACCTCATAATCTGTCAGATATATCCAACATACTATAGTTAAGACTGTCAGATTCAATATTTTTAGATCTACCGAACATATCCCCTGTCAGATTTACATAGTATAAGCATAACCGAGTATACTGTATTATAACACGATATACCCATCACAACAACAACCTATAACAGCCTACAACAATAACAGCCTACAACAGCCTACAAAAGCCCAGTAGAGTAAAGCTCTCGCGTATACTTTTAAATGTAAAAAATAGAAACAGAAGCACAACACAATGGCAACACTGATTCAACCCCTCCCCCTTCCTCCTCTTTGAGTTGCCATCAGTTATTAACCCCGCTTAAGTGTTGCTATCAGTCATCTGTCCGTCTGGGAGGTCACGTCAATCAGTTGCATCTGTCAGTTGTGTGTATTGTTTATAGTCAGTTGATTAAAGCCATCAATTATATCATGCAAATTCATCTTTCAATTACCGGTCGTATTTACTCCTGTTAATTGTAGCCTCTGCTAATTAATTGTATAAGGTATATTTACTATTTACAAAGCATATATAAACATGTAGAATTATAGGTCATATAATATATACATGCACGGTAGTTAGCAGAGGCAATTAGCGGGTAACTATATGATGTAACCGTTATACTCTACAAATATAACCACCGTTTGAACCCGATGACATTATATACACAACAATCACACTCTCCCCATCATACCTTACATTCGCACCTGCAATTATACTCACCTGGGCTTCACACTCCAATTATGCTTACCTGTCCTGCCTACCAATTATAGATACTGTCTCGGGACTGAGGTGGTTGAAGGGGTAGGGGAGGGGTGGAGGAGGGTAGTGACCTTGGGATTTTTGGACTTTAGGATTTGGAGGGATGTTGCAGGGGAGGTAATCAAGTCAGAGTAGTATAGAGGTAAATCCACAGAGAGAATTATTAATGGTAGTTAATCCTTCTGGAGATTGGGGGGAGGGGGGCGGAATGGAGGGGGGGAGGGATTTTGGGGGAGGAATTGGAGGTAAGTGGTTATATGTAGGGGGGTGTGAGGTAAGGGTTAGGGGTTATGTAAGGGGTGTGAGGTAAAGGGGAAGTGTTATGTAGGGGGTGTGATGTATGGGTAAGGTGTGTGTGTGTGTGTGTGTGTGTGTGTGTGTGTGTGTTCCCTTCCTTCCTTCCTTCTCTTTCCACTAATTGTCTTCTCGTCCAGGTGCGGCTCTACTGCCCCTAACAAGCCAATTATCGATTCATTATTTCCTGAGAGACGGAGTGAAGGGGAGGGAGAAGAGAGAGTGAAGGGGAGAGAGAAGAGGGAGTTAAGGGGAGAAGAATGGGGAAGAGAGATCTGTATGAGGGGAGGGGGAGAAGGGGAGGGAGAATCTTGGATAGAGGGAAGAGAAAGGCGAAGGGAGACCTCAGGTAACCTATGGCGACCTGAAGTGACCTGGAGGCGACCTGTGGTGACCTCCAGTTGTCTCAGGTAAGTGGCAGTAAGAAGGACAAACATGAATTATTCTGACCTGGCAATATCTCCCTGACACTCACTAAATGCCCTGCCGAATGGACGTAAACCTTTCTTCTGTGACTTGTCCACTTGCATAGATAGATAGATAGATAGATAGATAGATCCTCCTTTCACTAACCTCTATACCTGCCCCTCCCCTCTACATAGTACTCTCCCTCATCTCCTTAAATCCCCCCCCCCCCACTACCCCCTAAGGTATCCCCCTACCTCAGAGTACCTCCTTTCCCCCTGCCTAAAGTACACTCCTTTCACCCCCCTCAAAGGTACATCCCCCCTCCCCGCCCCCTCCCCCCCCCCCTCCCTCGCCCCTCTCCCTCAGCTGAGTGACGGGTGTGAGTGACCAGGTGATGGTCCACTCATCCAATTGTGTCTCGACGCTCTTTAGTCCTATGTTTTGGCTTTGTCGACGTGTCCAGGGTGAAGGGAGAAGAGGGATGGGGGTTAGGAGGGGATTTGGGAGGTAGGCAGGGACTGAGAGGGAGAGGTTGAAGGGGTTATGAGTGTACGAGAGAAAAGAAGGGAGAGTAGGAGAGGGAGAAAGGTGTGTATAAGGGAAAAGAAGGGAGAATAGGAGAGAAAAGAAGGGTGAGTAGGAGAGGGAGGAAGAAGGGGTTAAGAGAGAGGATAATAAAGGAAGAGAAAGGTAAGGTGGCGGAAATAGTGAGAGAGGGAGAAATAATAAATGACTGGTAGGAAGGATCACGCAAGAACTAATCCCCATTATGTTTAGTGCAGTGAATACCGACGAGGCAGTGATCCGGAGACTGACACTGACTCGCTACCCCAACTGTCCAGATAATTGATGCAGTTCTATCAAGGGTTTTTTGTGTGTGTGTTTTTTTTTACGGAATTGCTTTTGGCGAGAAGAACAGAAGAATAGGTCGGTATTTAGCCAGCGTTTGTAGATGGGATGTGTGTGTCTCTTTCCCGTCAAAGTATCGACAACTTGATTGGGAAATTCCGTATGTGTGTGTGTGTGTGTGTGTTTTACATTTCATCGTTGGTTCCCTTGTTTTATCGTACCATTAAAAAGAAAACAAAAATGGATGGGCGATAAATGAGTTATATCTCTCGCCATTTTCATTGATTTGATTATTATGTGAAATCGAAGTAGAGGGGAAAGTCTCTGAAGAGTTGAATTTCATTACTTGTGGCAAATCCTTTTAGCTGTATAGACTCCATGGGTTCTCACTACTCCAACTACCAGCCAGACGTTATTATAACTATACTCTAGAATGTTTACTTACGGAGAATTGAATAATTGTTTAAAATAAAATAGAGAGATTTGATTACACAGTAGCACTCTGCCAGCCAGGGTAGATGCACACCAGGTAAGGTATAGATAATTAGATTACCTGGCATTTACGAACACCTTTTCACGTAAGATATGACATAGATTGGTGTTGTGTAGTGTTGGTGTTGTGTAGTGTTGGTGCTGTGTAGTGTTGGTGCTGTGTAGTGTTGGTGTTGTGTAATGTTGGTGTTGTGTAGTGTTGGTGTTGTGTAGTGTTGGTGTTGTGTAGTGTTGGTGCTGTGTAGTGTTGGTGCTGTGTAGTGTTGGTGTTGTGTTGATGTTGTGTAGTGTTGGTTTTGCGTAGTGTTGGTGTTGTGTAGTGTTGATGTTGGTGTTGTGTAGTGTTGGTGTTGTGTTGATGTTGTGTAGTGTTGGTGTTGCGTAGTGTTGGTGTTGTGTAGTGTTGGTGTTGTGTAGTGTTGGTGTTGCGTAGTGTTGGTGTTGTAGTGTTGGTGTTGTGTAATGTTGGTGTTGTGTAATGTTGGTGTTGTGTTGTGTAGTGTTGGTGTTGTGTAATGTTGGTGTTGTGTAGTGTTGGTGTTGTGTAGTGTTGGTGTTGTGTAGTGTTGGTGTTGTGTAATGTTGGTGTTGTGTAATGTTGGTGTTGTGTAGTGTTGGTGTTGTGTAGTGTTGGTGTTGTGTAGTGTTGGTGTTGTGTAATGTTGGTGTTGTGTAATGTAGGTGTTGTGTAGTGTTGGTGTTGCGTAGTGTTGGTGTTGTGTAGTGTTGGTGTTGTGTAATGTTGGTGTTGTGTAGTGTTGGTGTTGTGTAGTGTTGGTGTTGTGTAGTGTTGGTGTTGCGTAGTGTTGGTGTTGTGTAGTGTTGGTGTTGTGTAATGTTGGTGTTGTGTTGGTGTTGGTATTGTGTTGGTGTTGTGTAGTGTTAGTGTTGTGTAGGTGTTGTGTAGTGTTGGTGTTGTGTTGTGTAGGTGTTGTGTAGTGTTGGTGTTGTGTAGTGTTAGTGTTGTGTAGGTGTTGTGTAGTGTTGGTGTTGTGTAGTGTTGGTGTTGTGTAGTGTTGGTGTTGTGTAGTGTTGGTGTTGAAGTGTTAAGTTGGTATTGTTATATAATATTTTTGGTGGTACTATAAACAGCCATAGAGATATAAGTAAAACCTGTTACCTTTATGAACCAGGAACAGTTGTAGCGTGAGTGTTGGGTCGACCAGCGGCAGCCAGAGAGTCACCTGGTCGACCTCAACAGCCCATCATCATCGATCCTTTTTGTGTGTTTATTTCTACGTCTACACAACAATGTCCTACACTGTACAGCAAAGTAAACAGCGTTAAGTCTCCCATAAACATTTACGTCAAATGATAAGAAAGGAATAAATTAATTAATGTTCTTTACGTACTATCAAAACAGATGATGAAAGTCGTATTATTTACATGGTAGGTGTTGTCTGTCTGTCTGTCTGTCTGTCTGTCTGTCTAATCATTCTTTAGGGATTATGTGGGAGAATATAATAGGTTTATATATATTTTTTTATACTTTATATTATGTATTTATATATCATTCCTCTGCACACACTTTTATCGTTAGGCGGATCAGGGGAATGGACAACCTCGAGTAAACGGGAAGAGAATAATAATAATAATAATGATAATAATAATAATAATAATAATAATAATAATAAGAAGAAGAAGAAGAAGAAGAAGAAGATACTTAACAAATCTCTGGTGACGAGACACACACACACACACATTTACCGAGTGCTCCTTACTGGTTGAAAGCCCGTTAATTAATTGAAGGGTTTCCATAAGAGGCGGCCAACCTCTCCCTTCCTTCACTCCTTGACGGAATTTGCTACAATTAGGTGGAATTAGGAGGTAGGTCGGCCACTACAAAGAAGACGCAGTGTGTGTGTCTTGTAGCCTATCTGTACCACGTCTTAAGGGACACAAGAAAAACAATTAAGTGTCCTCAATCCTGCACAGTCTGTTCACGACCTGATTTCATATTATGAGTTCAGGTCGTCAGCAGACTGTCTTTTAATAGTACGTGAAGGACATTAATTATTTAATTCCTTTCTTATCGTTTGACGTAAATGTTTATGGGAGACTTAACGCTGTTTACTTTGTTGTACAGTGTAGGACATTAGTGTTTAGACGTAAAAATATACACGCAAAAAGAAACATTCAAGATGGGATGTTGAGTTCGACCAGATGACTCTCTGGCCGCCGCTGGTCGACCCAACACTCACGCTACAACTGTTCCTGGTTCATAAAGGTAACAGGTTTTACTTATATCTCTATGGCTGTTTATAGTACCACCAAAAATAATATATAACAAAACCAACTTAACACTTCAACACCAACACTACACAACACCAACACTACACAACACCAACACTACACAACACCAACCTATGTCATACCTTAAGTGAAAAAGTGTTCTTAAATGCTCCAGATATGAAATAAAGAAAATGTATAAAACCAATTTAGAATCTCAGTCAGGTAAAGGGATCTAATTATCTATATCTCACCTGGTGTGTCTCTAATATATGCACACCAGGTGACCCTCATAAATGTTTATATGTTAATTTTGTTTGTTCTATGGATTTAACTCTGAAACAGATAGTAGCAATGGGTTGTTAATTGACCTCTCTCTCTCTCTCTGGGAAACAAGTAAAGCGCCAAGTGCTTACGTGTGTTTGTGTACATTCGGCAATAGAGGTCACAACACCAAGGGGGAAGGGGGGGGGGGGGTCATACCAGGTGTTCTTTATGGCACCTGTGTGTGTGTGTGTGTACTCGTCACAGATATCCCCCCCACCCCCTCCCCACCCCACATCACTGTTACCAGAGCCTTTCCTCCTCGACTGATCACTGTTACCATAACCCATTCCCTGACCCTTCCTTTACCTCCTCCAAAGGGTTATAATTATTGCCAGATCTTGGGGGGCACGACTCCCATATCACCAGCTTAATTATTCTTGGGTTGGGGGGGGGGGGGAATTATGAGTTATTAAAGGATTATAGAGAAGTTCACGACGACCGAGAGATGATTAGTGTGTGATGACTGAAGGGAGGAAGGGAGTGACAGAGAGACAGTCAGATAGTCAGTTAGAGGAGACAACTAAAGAGGGAATAGAGATAGAGAAAGAATAAATGATGAGACAGGAGAAGTAAGAAGGTAATTATCTTAGTTCTCTTCTCTGTCACACACACACACACACACACACACACACACACACACACACGTAAACTTCACCACCTTGTAGCATCATCACTTACATCCTCCTCCCCCTCCCCTCCTCCCCCTCCCCCTCTCCTTTCCCCCCCCTCCCCCCTCCCCCTCTGTCTTTACGCCTTCTACATTTTATAAGATTCCATTCATCGTGGGGATTATTAAAAGGAATTAACTAGATGGATGTGCTCTCTTAATTTGCTTAATGTAGAGTTGGGGAGGAAGGGAGGGGGTAGGAAAGGTGGGGGAGGGATGGGTGAGTGGGTAGGGGAGGGGAAGAGGGATGGCTGGTGGGGGAGGGATAGGAGAGGAGTAGGTGAGGTAGAAGGGAGGGAGGAGGGGTGAGAAGGAAGGATTATAGTTGGAATAGTGAGGAAGATAGAGAAGAGGATGACGTCACTTGAGGAAAAATGTCAGAAGCTGTGTTTATACGTTGTAAACCTAACCTAACCTAACCTAACCTAACGAAACCTAACCTAACCTAACCTAACCTAACGTAACCTTTTGTTTTTGTTTCTTTAGGCATTTATAGTCATGTTGTTGATACTAGTGTTTATGTTGTTGTCTCTTCCTTACCTGTATCTTATACAATACTTTACCTGTGTGTGTCACTAACTCACCAACAACATGAAAAATAATAATCATCAATAGGTTATATATATATATATATATATATATATATATATTATATATATATATATTATATATATTGCAGTAATCATTAGGGCGTGATCTAGTATGTGATAGCCAAGAAGAGACACGAGTCCTTTTCTCTTCGTGGTATCACATATATTATATATATATTATATATATATATATATCTATATATATATATATCTATATATATATATAACCGATTAATTAATAAATAAAATCTTCAAACAAAAATTCTATTAACACAGGGTAATAGAAGACTTTTTTATAACTTTTATTCCTTTTGATATTGTGATAATTTTTGTGTTAATTACTAAGCGTTGAAGGTAATAATAATCAAAGCGTAGTGCCGGCTGCCATCAAAGGAATTTATTCTAATTACCTGTGTGTTAACTGGAGAGCAATTAAATTCCCAGTCAGGTATTTGCATGACAAAAGAGTTTTTTTTTGTTTTTTTTTGCTCAGGATTTTTCTTGTAAAATGTAACTTAATAATTTGTTCTTGTTGACATGTTACTTGTTATTGGTTCCTTGTGAGCTTTGGTGCCAGGTTTGACTCTCTCTCTCTCTCTCTCTCTCTCTCTCTCTCTCTCTCTCTCTCTCTCCATTAACTTCTACCCTTCTCACCATATTTTCGTAATTGCTTCCTCTCTCAACTATTCACTCTCCTTTACCCCTCTTATTCCCTCTCATTCCTTCATTCCCTTCCTTCCTGCATTCCATCCATCTCTCCCTCACCCCTTCTTCCGCCTTTCTCTTCTTCTTTCCCCTTTATTCTCTTCCCTTGCTTGTATCCCCTTCTTTATCCTCACTTCATCTCCTCTCCTATCATTCTATTAACCTTCTTCTCTATTCTTGTTTCTGTTTATCGTCTATTTTCCTTCTTGTTCTCTCTATATCTCTTCTTTATTCTCCCCTTCTCTCACTTTCCTCACTTGACTCCCTCTTCTCTTGTCGCCGCTTCCTCTTTTATTCTCCCTATCTCTCTTCCCCATTCGGTGTCAATAATCGATAAATCTCTCACCAATTGTTTTACTATTTCCCCCTTTTATCATTTTTCCCTGTAGGTTCATTTGTTCGTCAAGGGGGGAGGGGAGTGTGGGGGAAGGGGGGGTGGAGGGGAAAGGGGAGGGGGGTGTAAGGGAAGGGGAGAGAAAGGACATAGGCTGTAGGGTGAGGGAGAGTGTGAAAGTGAGAATAGATGGGAACTACGATAGGGGAGAGAGAGAGAGAGAGAGAGAGAGAGAGAGAGAGAGAGAGAGAGAGAGATTTGAAGATTAGAGAAAGACAAATAAATAATCAAATAAAAAGAGCGAGAAAGAATGAGAGAAAACAAAGGAACAGAGAGAGAGAGAGAGAGAGAGAGAGAGAGAGAGAGAGGTCGTAAATCATGAGAGAAGGAGTTAGAGAGAGAGAGAGAGAGAGAGAGAGAGAGAGAGAGCTGTACACCCAACACTAGTCATGGGAGGAACAAGGGATGAGTTCAGTACACCATAGAATGACACTTGACCACAATCTACGCTGTATTGTGCCTCTGATGAACGTTTGTCAGCCTATTGTGTGTGTGTGTGTGTGTGTTTGTGTGCGTGTTTGTTCTATGTAGTGTGTGTGTGTGTGTGTCCTCCCGTCCACGTGTCCTCCCGTCCCATGACTTCCGCCACAGACCGAGACAATCTGGTTAAGTCCTCCCTCGGCTACAGTAGACTCCCTTCTTACCGCCTCTCGCGCGCGCGTGTGTGTGTGTGTGCTCTCTCTCTCAGTGTCAAGACCTGACTGAATTACTCAGAATAGGCAAACTGTACTACAAGCTCTGCCAATAAATTTGTTAAACAAAAAACAAAAGCTCTCTCTCTCTCTCTCTCTCTCTCTCTCTCTCTCTCTCTCTCTCTCTCTCTCTCTCTCTCTCTCTCTCTGTCTCTCTCTCTCGCGAGATAGATATAAGCCAATAAGAATCACCTCGATCTTTGTAACATTTTAATTAAACCCTAAACCCACCTATTACCATATTAAGTCAACAACTCACGAACCGTAAACAAAAATAAATCACACATCGACTTATCCTCATCAAGATAATCGGGAAAAAATAATCGGATTGAAAAAATAAATAAATCTGTAGATAAAATTATTCCCAGATCGTCCTTAATCTGTCGACACAATTACATACACCATCACACATCCCCAGAACTTTCGGAGGGATTCATAATCTAATTTAAAAACAATGAAAATCAGATAAGGAGAGTTGGATACAAAGGCGGTGGGCGAGGCTGGCGGCGGGGGGAGGGGGGGAGGAAGAGATGGGGTCCGAACCCATTAATATCAGAGTCAGTCGACCTTCACGGAATACGGGGAGCATCACGGTGCTGTTCTCTCTCCTCTTTTCAATGTTGAAAACCACCCAAAAACTTCCTTGAATGTATTTTTGTATTTTTGTTGTTTTGATGTATTATCGTGTGTGTGTGTGTGTGTGTGTGTCGTCAACATATCTCTCCGTTTGACTGTATAAGTAATATGTATTGTTTATTACTTTGTATTTATCTATAATAGTGATTTACACACACACACACACACACACACACACGGTCTTGGTGTATCATGAAAGGAAACTTCAGGCAAGGAAGTCAGCGTCATTAGTGGGTCATAAGAGGAGGTACAAGTGAGGTTCTCGTCTCCTCACATCTGAAGGTCCATCTCATTTAGTTCCCCGTAATAATGGCGTAAGTCTTGTAAAGGAATGGACCGAGAAAATATTTGAAAAAGTACTCTTGTTTTTTCGTCTTCATTACAACAATATGTGAAGTTAATCCTTTTTCTCGTATTGTTTCGCCTCTTCAGCAAGAGAGTGATGTACTGTACACCACAAAAACTGCCGCGGGTGAGGCTCTTTCTTTCTCAGCCAAGCAGCGATCAGGTCTCCTTGAGGGTGGCCGCGGCAGGAGCTCCGAGCGTCCCACAACGCCTCCCTCAGGAGTGTAAACAATGGTCGTCAAGAGGGACAAAGGCAGCGGTTGCGACGTCTCCACCACCCACCGCCAGACAGCGGCGCCGCCCCCCGGGCCACCGCGCCTCTGGGAGTCCCGAGATTGAAATTCTGAGGAACTGAATTGTACCGTGAGTGCCGAGGGAGGGAGGGAGGGAGAGTCTTTTAAGGAAGGGGGATAGTGGGAGGGAAAAGGATGGTGAGAGACAAGAGGGAGAACCCTGGGGAACAGGAGATGGAAGAGGTACTGTAGGGGTAGTGAGCGACTCTTGTAGGTGGGGGGGAGGGGGAGGGTTGGAAAACTGTGGATGGATTAGGAGGTGGAAGAGTTGTTGTGTTGTGACAGTACAAAACGAGCAGTCCATCCCAGAGAGCTCAACCCTTACCACGGAGACAACACCAGCACGAGAAACTAACATCTCCTGACGTTCCTCTTCAACCCAACATAACAACATGCTTATGGGAGTTAAGCCAGAAGAACGTTCGACCACCTTCTGATCGCAGCGGCGTTCTTTTAGATACAACCTTCATACCGACATTCATCTCTAAATTAGATTACCCCCCCCTCTCCAAATGTCCCCTCCTGACCCCCTCCCCCCCAAAAAAAAGAAGATAAAAACATAAAATTAATCGTGTACGGAGACGAGAAACGAAGAAGTGCCAAACACGAACTCTCCCGTTGTTGTTGAAGACTATTGACTGACCAGTGAGGTGATGTTTGACCGTCCCTATACCTGGTTCACACCTTGTCTCCTGTGTGAAGGTTTAATAATGGAGAAGAAGTGTCTTGTTAACCTACAGTACAGGAGAATGGTGACGTGTAGGGGGTGGGAGGGTATAGGGAGAAAGAGGAATTAGGGAGATAGCGAGGGTAGGGAGTAG
>CAUDMG010000569.1:5333202-5353202 GCA_958450375.1 Homarus gammarus
AATACCGTGACACATTACCTCTCCCCCCCTCACCTCCCCCTCACCTCCCCCTCACCTCCCCCCTCACCTTCCCACCCCAAAGTCCCCCCCCCCCTCCTCCTCTTTATCCTCAGACAAAGTCCTCCGTTTCCCTTCCATTCCCTTCCCTTTTCCTCGCCTCATTATCTGTATTCCCCTCTCCTTACTATCCTTATCTCCCTTCCCTCTAATTCTCTTTATTCCCCCCCTTTCCCTCTCCTCTTTTTCCCCTTCCTCTCCAACCACCCCCTCTCTCTCTATCCCACCAACCCCCCCACCCACCCCCATCACCACTCCCTAAACCAACACCATACTCCCTCACCCTCTCCCCCTACCTCTTATCTCTCACCTCTCATTTACACCCCTCACTCCCCTCTCCATAGCCTCCCCCTAACCCCCCCCCCCCCGACTCTTCAACAACTCTCCCCACGACCTTCTCTCCCCGTCACCTCCCCACCCAACCCCCCGGGAAGCAACTCAACCACTCTCATATGTAAAACAATTTCACAGCTCATTTGCATATCAAAGAAAGCGTAACATTTGCAATTTGACGCAGGCAAGGGACCACCTCGCTAGTGATAATACTCCCACACACTCGCCTTCCTGACACTCCTTCTATTATACTCGGAAGAATAATAAGTTACGTAAAGAATAATAACTTGGGGCAGTCTTGATAATAAAGTTGTAGGAACAGGTCTCGCCGATACACACACACACACACACACACACATGAGTTATCTTAGGTCAGGTCAGGCTTTATGCTGTGATAATCAGAGCTCCGAGCAAAGTTATCGGGAGGACCTCATGACCCGCCAGCCATTAGCTACCATTAACGCCCATTAGATACCTACAGTAGTGGTTAATGACCTTTAAGAGATTATTAGCTGAGGTTGATAAGTGTTAATGACATCTGCTGAACAACCTGTGTCCATTAGTAACCATTAGCGACTATGAACGACCATTAGCGACCATTAGCAAGCCATAGTATCAGTTAATGACTTTCACCCAACAGTTGTAGTAATTAGGTACTATACAACACGATGGAGTTAATGACAAATGTTGAAAATTGATCTATTACTGACACACACACACACACACACACACACACCTCGGCACAATAGACTCATCACAAAAGCGTCTCTCGTCCCTGGAGTCATACAGGTAAAGGGGAGTGACACAGGTGAGCTTTAGGGGTCGGCACAGGTAAACCATAAAACTGGTTCTCTCACACCTGACCCTCCACGTCACCCCCCGTCTCTCACACCTGACCCTCCACGTCACCCCCCGACTACCCTCCGAGGACCGCATAGCTAATAAAGGTGGATCAAAAAGTCCATGTGCACCTGCAGTAATTAACATCCTTAATATTTCTCAATTTAAACTAGGATGTTTTTCTTATTAACGAAATATAAACAATAGAGATATGTTTACAAATGCATGGAGATTAATTTCTATGTTTTTTGTTTGTTTTTTTGTAATGTTTACTGTAAGAATAACAAGGTTTGTAACTTTTGGTAATTATTGTAGGTGCACAGGGACTTCTCGATCACCCTATACTGCGGGAGGTTTTAAGACACGGGATGAAAATTTTACGTCCATATGTGTCTGGGATGAAAGATACAGATGGTAGTAGTAGTGGTAGTAGTGGTAGTGGTAGTGGTGGTAATTGTGGTAGTGATGATGTAATGATTGTAATAGTGGTGATAATTATACAGCCAATAACAACAATACCACCATTAACAATACATACCACACAATCTTTATATCCCATCAACAACTCAACACAACACCAGGCATCAGAAGACAACACAAACTACAGTAATAAATAAACAAATATTATATAACCACATAATAACTAAGACACAAATAGTTTACCATATTCCTCTTTTATCATCACTTTACTGCAACATCAAATTTTATAGCCATTTTGTTGCAACATATCATTTTACCGCTTTTGTGTTTGCATTAAGGCATGGTTGTTTTTTTTTAACGATCGCTCCGGGTAATTTTTTTTTCTTGTCGTTTTAAAGACCATTTTTTTTTTTACTTCTATTTATTTTTATTTTTTTTAATATATTGTCTTTGTGTATTTTTTTTACAGCGTATGAGGATGATTTATAGTGAAACCTGTATTTAATGGATTATTTGTGTTTTTTTTTTTTTCATTAGATCAAAGTTCGTTAAATATGAAACCTCCTTCTAACGGACTATATGGGTGAGGGTAGTCCGTTAAATCGAAGTCCGTTATTGGGAGGATTTACTGCCAGTACTTCTTGTTATCGTCCTCAATGCATTATTAATTTTTTTTTTTTCAATTTGGTTTGTAACGTCAACTAAAACAATTATTTTAAACACTAAATAACTTTTCTCTCAGTTTGTAGATAATTTTAAAGTCTTTACCTTCAGTTTGTGTATAAGTCTTAATATCATATACGAGAATATCAACATGAGTATTTCTGGAGGACTTTTGGGTACAGGACCTACTAGTTGATGCAGTCACTTGCGGTCCAGTGTGTTGTTTATTGATGACTCCAGCAGGAAATCCGAAGGAGAGGGAAGACGTTTGGCCCCTTAGCTGAAGTGTCTCAAGGAACATCACCTGTCCACTGTACCACCAAGCCTCAAGATGTTGTCCAGAATCCACAAGTGGTTTACTGTGTTTCTGGTACTGTAAGGATTTGGTTTATCTGCTGTTATAGTGATGTTGTTTTGTAGAAGATAAACACCACGATCTAGAACACAATATTACTGTTTCGTGCTGAGTTTTGTCACCCTCAACAATTGTTTAAAGAGAATAAAGGGGGAGGGGAAGGGGTAGGTATAAGGGGGGGGAGGAGGGTAGTAGTAATAAGGGGGCGTGTCAAGGGGCGTGTTCCATCTTGGGGGCCCTGGCGTTAGGGAAAGATGATCGGGGTCATTAATCATACCGTCAAGTGCCTCTGTCCCGACGCCTCCTTCATCATGTTGCTCGAGGAGGAAGGAAGGAGAGAGAGAGAGTGGGGGAGGAGGAAGGAACTGGGTGGGACAGGGAGAGAAAATAACAAGGCTAGGCGGGAGTAGAGAGAAAAAAAGGGGAGAGGAAAAATAAGAAAAAGAGAGAATAAGGGTTGAAGGAAAACTAAAAACGTCACCTTTTCCTCCTTCTACTCCTCAGTTTTTTCCTCCTCCTCCCCTTCCTTTCTCCTCTTCCTCCTCCTCCTCCCCCCCCCCCCATAACCTCCACGTCTCTCCTCCATACGTCAACTCAAGCGTCGTAATCAGTGTCACCTACATCTTCTACTTCAATTTCCTCGGCATCCTTCTGTCACCCACAACTCCTTCGCCCTCTCCTTCCCTCCTATCTCTCCCTCCCTCCCGCCCTCCCACCACCTTCCTCTCATATTCTCCCTATCTCTCCCTCACACCTACTTCTCCCTCTCACCTCCTTCTCCCTCTCACCCTACCCCTTCCCTCTCACCCTATCTCTCACCTCCTCACAGCATCCTTCCTCCTTCAAATCTTCCCTCTTATCTACAATCTTCCTCCCGTCTCTTCCCGTCTGTTAGAGGAAGATAAAGATAACATAGACGATAATATAATAAGTTAAAGACAGTGAAGATAATGTAGAATAAATAAACTAAACTAAAGATAGTATGGAGAAGAAAATAATAATGATTGATGGAAAAATATGATAAAATAAATATAAAGAAACAAAGGAAATTAGGAAATAAAGAAAAACGAATGGTAGGCAAAAGAAAATGGGAATCAGTGACGAAGAGACGTAAAAAAAAATAATTCAAACCACTAATTACTGAAAAATGTGATAAACGATAAAGAGGAGACAGACGAAGGAGGAAGAGAAGGGAGAAGCCAATTAAGGAGATAAAGAAGGATTACGTAATTGATAAACAGAGACACAGGCTTATATAGGATTGCCATTTTCTCTCTCTCTCTCTCTCTCTCTCTCTCTCTCTCTCTCTCTCTCTCATGAAAGAAAACGGAAGTGGGGCAGAAAAGATGAGAGGAAACAACAAACGATAAGAGAATAAATAATGAAATAAAGAATGCAGATAATTATTATTCCCCGCTGTTACTGTGCTTGTTGCAGCCTCTGTGACCTTGTTTGTGCATTTGTTTGTTTTAGTATATTTGTATGTTTGTTACAACCTCCTCCTGTGTATGTGTGTGTTTGTATTATTTAATGAAGAAAATTATAAGAAAATGAAGGAAGGGAGAAAGAAGAAAATAATATTAACAACAGAAAACCAAGATAATAATGGGAAGGAAGTGACGTAATGAAACGGAATAAAAATGAGAGAAAAAAAAATGGTTAAAGAAAATGGGAAATGAGACGACGAAAAAATAAATAAATAACAGACAAATGACGAAATGAGGACGAAAGAGGAAGACAGGAAAGAGAGAGGGAGAGGGAAAGATTTAAGGGAGAGATGAAAAGCGATAATGAATTTGCAGATGGGGGACAAAGGTGAACTAGAGCGGGGATTAATTAAGGCAGGGAGGAAGAGGAGGAGGAAGAGGAGGAGGAGGAAGGGAGAGACAAACAAAGGAGAGTAATTAGGGTAGAAACATAGGATACATTTACATAAAACTTATAGGAGGAGGAGGAGGAGGATGCAGAGAGGAAGAAGAGGATGATAGAGAGGGGGGAGGAAGGATATGAAGGAAGAGAAGGAGGAGGGGTGTTGTAAAGGAGAAGGAGGATGTGGAGGAAGAGAAAGAGGAGGAGGAGAATGTGGAGGAAGAGAGACAAGAAGAAGAAGAAGGGGAGAGTGATAAAAGCGTGTTGACAAGAATGGTGAGGGAGCGTTTAGAGGGCAGCTTTTAGGCAGTGATCACAAGACGTCGAAACTAACCCAGGAGGAAGAGGGAGGGGAGGTAGGGTGAGGGAGGAGAGGTAGGATGAGGGAGATGATTCAGGGTGAGGGGGGATAGGTAGGGTGAGGGAGATGATCCAGGGTGAGGGGGGATAGGTAGGGTGAGGGAGATGATCCAGGGTGAGGGGGAGAGGTAGGGTGAGGGAGATGATCCAGGGTGAGGGAGATGATCCAGGGTGAGGGTGGAGAGATAGGGTGAGGGAGATGATCCAGGGTGAAGGGGGAAAGGTGGGGTGAGGGAGATAGGTAGGGTGAGGGAGGGGAGGTAGGGTGAGGGAGGTGATACAGGGTGAGGGGGGAGAGGTAGGGTGAGGGAGGAGAGGTAGGGTGAGGGAGGAGGTACAGGGTGTAGAAAATGATGAATGAAGTGATTATTTATGGGTGTAGGGGAGACGTGAATAAGTAAAATGAATAAAAGAGGAGAGAGAGAGAGAAAAAGGAGGGAAGAGAGAGAGAGAGAAAGGAGGAAATACGGCAAGATAAGATAAACCATAAATATAGAAGGGATGGGGAGGATTAATAAAGGAAAGGAGGTAGAAATACGAGGTATAATAAAGAGAGTAGAGGTAATGAAGGTGGACTCAACTTAATATAGGAAGGTGAGATAAAGAATGTCACGAAAGAAATTGGTAATAAGTAAAAAACGATGGAAAAATGTGATAAAAGTGGAATATATTTAAGGAATTATAGATTGATGAAAGAAAAATATGATAAAGAAGAATAAAAATGAATAGAAAAAAATAATAATAAAAGTATTGGAGAAGAAAAAGTCTAATTTAGTAAAGGAATGGAATATAGAATAGAAATTTGCTGTTTAAATTGTGTTTATATTTTCTAACACACACACACACACACACGTAGACTTCATGAACTAGTAGTTTTAATTAAGTGTGAGGTAGCGAGGGTCGGTATCCATATTGAAGGCCAGGCTACTACAGCGACCAATGAATACATTATACTCTGCCATACTGCCAGCTCTTGCACGCACCACCGCCTTCCTCCCTCCCTAACCTAACCTAACCTAACCTAACCTAACTCCCCCCCCCCATCCACCTTGTCCCTCCTTCCCCTTCCTCTTTCTCAGTATTATAAACCTTTTGATAATTTTAACTTATAGTGAAGTGTCAAGAAGTACATTTTGTAGTTAATTTCCCTATATGTCTACCTGTTTCCACGAGTTTGTTAATAATCTGGCATATGTGTGTCTTACCTTGTAGTGAAGAGAACAAGTATCACATTTTGTAATTTACGTAGGTTAGGTGGGTTTAATGAGGTGTATATCATAATTTATCTTGGTTTAATGAGGTGTATATCATAATTTACCTTGGTTTAATGAGGTGTATATCATAATTTACCTTGGTTTAATGGGTTTAATGAGGTGCATATCATAATTTACCTTGGTTTAATGGGTTTAATGAGGTGCATATCATAATTTATCTTGGTTTGATGGGTTAATGAGGCGTATTTCATAATTTATCTTGGTTTAATGGGTTTAATGAGGTGTATATCATAATTTACGTTGGTTTAATGGGTTTAATGAGGTGTATATCATAATATACCTTGGTTTAATGTCTCCGTTGAGGTGTACTGTGTGTGTTTATTTTCCTTTGTATCTTCCGCAGGTGGTGAGAGAGACGACAGCTGATTGAGGTAAGTCCTTTTACACCTGGAGTGCCCACCTGAGTGCTCACCTGAGTGCTCACCTGAGGCCAGTTAATTGGTGATTCCTATGTCGAGTCTGAGCTCCTGATACCTGAAGGGAGTTGATAGATGGATAGATAACAAGCTAAATGGATTTGGTTGTTTGCTTAGAAAGTATTTGGTTGCTCTGGGTGTATGACAACTGTCTGGGTGTATGGCTACTGTCTGGGGTATGGCTACTGTCTGGGTGTATGGCTGCTGTCTGGGTGTATGACTACTGTCTGGGGTATGGCTACTGTCTGGGTGTATGGCTGCTGTCTGGGTGTATGGCTACTGTCTGGGTGTATGACTACTGCCTGGGGTATGGCTGCTGTCTGGGTGTATGGCTACTGTCTGGGGTATGGCTACTGTCTGGGTGTATGGCTGCTGTCTGGGTGTATGGCTACTGTCTGAGTGTATGGCTGCTGTCTAGGTGTATGGCTGCTGTTTGGGTGTATGGCTACTGTCTGGGTGTATGGCTGCTGTCTGGGTGTATGGCTACTGTCTGGGTGTATGGCTGCTGTTTGAGTGTATGGCTACTGTCTGGGGTATGGCCACTGTCTGGGTGTATGGCTGCTGTCTGGGTGTATGGCTACTGTCTGGGTGTATGGCTGCTGTCTGGGTGTATGGCTGCTGTCTGGGTGTATGGCTGCTGTCTGGGTGTATGGCTGCTGTCTGGGTGTATGGCTACTGTCTGGGTGTATGGTAACTAACGTGGTATGGCTATCTGGAATGACGTCACAGTTAAGTCACCAATAAATAGAGTCTTAATTTCTCGAATAGAACAGAAATTTTTGAAATACAATACAACATTAACTTACAATATCATAATTTAGTGTTCAGTTATCAGTGATTTCATTCATATATGATCATTTAAATACACTGAAGATTTAATAAGAGTAAAATTATAACTTGATATAGTAATTTAGACTTGATATAGTAATTTAGTGCTGTAATAAAAATAGTAACTTGTTATTTTGAGAATAATAGTAAACTTTATATTAAACCTGAGATATTTTGTTCTTATTTTGGTAAAGGAAATATAAGTTTTAACATAAGATGATATTTTAACTTTGAAGTGTGTAGTAAGTTAGGATGTTATTGTCAGAGGCGGATTATAATAGTTTCCCCTGACCATATTGGATTTTTTTTTCTTCATTTTTTTAGTTTTCTATTATGTAAAAAAAAACTCAGTCGTGTGTTTTGTTTTGTGTGTTGGTAGATAAAAAGTTTTAACTAACGAATATAAAAGTTGGGTGTTTGTTTGTTTAGACGTGTTTGTGTTGACCTATCTCCGACGATGCCGATAATAGAAAGAAAAAGAAAGACAGAAAGAAAGTAAGAAAGAAAGAAAGAAAGCATGAGTAAACAAGTAGGAATCTCTTGTTAGCAACATCCAGAGACCATAAGTTGAGAACTTACCAGCCATCCATTAGAGGAAATGAACCACGCCCGCCAGGCCCTCCTCCTCCTCCTCCTCCTCCTCCTCCTCCTCCTCTTCTTCTCCTCCTCCTCCTCCTCCTCCTCCTCTTTTCCCTCCTCCACCTCCTCTTAGCCCCTATCCTGCCTCCTCTTCCATTCAACTCCACCTCCTCCTCATCCTCCTCTTTTCATCTCTTCTTCCTCCTCCTCCTCTCCCCTGCGTGATTTCGCCCCAACTAGCTTCCACTTTCCTCTTACTTTCTACTTCCCCCAGCACCCCTCTACTTCCCCCAGCACCCCTCTACTTCCCCCAGCGCCCCTCTACTTCCCCCAGCGCCCCTCTACTTCCCCCAGCACCCCTCTACTTCCCCCAGTACCCCTCTACTTCCCCCAGCACCCCTCTACTTCCCCCAGCACCCCTCTACTTCCCCCAGCACCCCTCTACTTCTCCCAGCACCCCCCTACTTCCCCCAGCACCCCTCTACTTCCCCCAGCACCCCTCTACTTCTCCCAGCACCCCCCTACTTCCCCATGCTCTCTAATACCCTCCCCTCCCCAACACTCCCTGACTATAGCCTCCCTACTATCCTCGCCAGTACTACCCTTCCCTAATACACCCCGCTGCCTCCCCATCCTCTCCCCATAAACATTCCTTAGCATTTCCTTATATCAGTGTACATCAATCCTGTCTCCCCACCCTACTCTCTCCCCACCCTACTCTCTCCCCACCCTACTCTCTCCACACCTTACTCTCTCCCCACCTTACTCTCTCCCCACCCTACTCTCTCCCCACCTTACTCTCTCCCCACCCTACTCTCTCCCCACCTTACTCTCTCTCCACCTTACACTCTCCCCACCCTACTCTCTCCCCACCCTACTCTCTCCCCACCCTACTCTCTCTCCACCCTACTCTCTCCCCACCTTACTCTCTCCCCAAGCCTACTCTCTCCCCACCCTACTCTCTCCCCACCCTACTATCTCCCCACCTTACTCTCTCCCCACCATCTCACCACCTTATTATCTCCCCAGCCCTTTCCCCTACCAGCCTATCCACCCGACTAACCTGCCCTACTCAACGCCCCCATCTCCATTCCAGCTTCAGGTTCCCTCATCACATAGTGTGTGTGTGTGTGTGTGTGTGTGTGTGTGTGTGTGTGTGAACGTGAGTGATGTCTCGGTTGGGTCACCAGAACGCCCTTAAAGACCTCCTCGATACGTTCTCCACAAAACCTAACGACTACTCCAGTTACCAGAGCTGACGTGATGTTGTGAGAAGGAGGAGTAGTGTGAAGGAGAGAAGAGGGAGGAGATGTAAGGTAAACAGGGAGAGGAGAAGGAGAGTTGAAGGTAGAAGCCAGAAGGAGTGTCCAATGGCTGAATAGAGAGCTCTCAACTTGTAGAGGGGGGGGGGGGGTGTTGGGTCACAGCCTATGAGAGAGATACAGTTTCAGGAGACGATGGTTACAACAGGAGGAGGGAGGGCGTGTGTTACTGGGAGTAGGGTGGGAGGCTGTGTGTCACCAGGGGGAGGGTGGGAGGCTGTGTGTCACCAGGGGGAGGCTGGGAGGCTGTGTGTCACCAGGGGGAGGGTCGGAGGCTGTGTGTCACCAGGGGGAGGGTGGGAGGCTGTGTGTCACCAGGGGGAGGGTGGGAGGCTGTGTGTCACCAGGGGGAGGGTGGGAGGCTGTGTGTCACCAGGGGGAGGCTGGGAGGCTGTGTGTCACCAGGGGGAGGGTGGGAGGCTGTGTGTCACCAGGGGGAGGGTGGGAGGCTGTGTGTCACCAGGGGGAGGCTGGGAGGCTGCACGGTGTTTGTCTCCCGGTTATCAAGATCCGACGCGACAAAAAGAAATTGAAGTCGTTTCTCCGTCACGCTTCACGAACTTCTAAACTCTGGTATTGGCTGGCGGCAGCTGAGATACACGGAGGTCCTGCCTCTCCTGGCTGGCTGACTAGTTGGCTGGCTAGCTAGTTGGCTGGCTGGCGAGCTAGCTGGCTGGCAGGTTATGGGGAGGAAGTGAGTATGGAAGAGGAGAAAAAGGAGGATGGAGAGAAGGTGCTGAGAGAAAAGAAATACAAAATGTAAGAAATGAGAGAGAGAAAGAGGGGAGGGAAGGAGAGAGGGGAAGAAAGGGAGTGTAGTTTCCACATTGAGAAGAGGCGAGAAAGATAGCGAAGGAGAAATTAAGAAGTGTGTTTTGAAGAATACTATTCCAGCTAATGCATGACAAGACATGACGATTGTACTGCGATTTTGATCAGTACTTGATGGTGATCCTCCAGTTCAGGTGATCCTCTGGCTCAGGTGATCCTCCGGTTCAGGTGATCCTCCAGTTCAGGTGATCCTCTGGCTCAGGTGATTCTCCAGTTCAGGTGATCCTCTGGCTCAGGTGATCCTCCAGTTCAGGTGATCCTTTGGCTCAGGTGATTCTCCAGTTCAGGTGATCCTCTGGCTCAGGTGAGCCTCCAGTTCAGGTGATCCTTTGGCTCAGGTGATCCTCCAGTTCGGGTGATCCTCTGGCTCAGGTGATCCTCCAGTTCAGGTGATCCTCTAGTTCAGGTGATCCTCCAGCTCAGGTGATTCTCCAGCTCAGGTGATCCTCCAGTTCAGGCGATCCTCCAGTTCAGGTGATCCTTTGGCTCAGGTGATTCTCCAGTTCAGGTGATCCTCTGGCTCAGGTGATCCTCTGGCTCAGGTGATTCTCCAGTTCAGGTGATCCTCTGGCTCAGGTGATTCTCCAGTTCAGGTGATCCTCTGGCTCAGGTGATCCTCCAGTTCAGGTGATCCTCTGGCTCAGGTGATTCTCCAGTTCAGGTGATCCTTTGGCTCAGGTGATTCTCCAGTTCAGGTGATCCTCTGGCTCAGGTGATCCTCTGGCTCAGGTGAGCCTCCAGTTCAGGTGATCCTTTGGCTCAGGTGATCCTCCAGTTCCGGTGATCCTCTGGCTCAGGTGATCCTCCAGTTCAGGTGATCCTCTAGTTCAGGTGATTCTCCAGCTCAGGTGATCCTCCAGTTCAGGCGATCCTCCAGTTCAGGTGATCCTTTGGCTCAGGTGATTCTCCAGTTCAGGTGATCCTCTGGCTCAGGTGATCCTCTGGCTCAGGTGATCCTCCAGTTCAGGTGATCCTCTGGCTCAGGTGATCCTCCAGTTCAGGTGATCCTCTGGCTCAGGTGATCCTCCAGTTCAGGCGATCCTCCAGTTCAGGCGATCCTCCAGCTCCGGTGATTCTCCAGTTCAGGTGATCCTTTGGCTCAGGTGATTCTCCAGTTCAGGTGATCCTCTGGCTCAGGTGATCCTCTGGCTCAGGTGATCCTCCAGTTCAGGTGATCCTCTGGCTCAGGTGATCCTCCAGTTCAGGTGATCCTCTGGCTCAGGTGATCCTCCAGTTTCTAGACACTTTGAGAAATACCTCCTGATTATACTCTTTTATCTGCCCCTGAATTATCTCCTTCTTCTCCCTCTTTCTCTTCATCCATTTATCTCTTTCTCTCTATCCATCCTTCCATCTTTCTCTCTGTTCAAATTCATCCTTCCCTTTCTTTCCATCCTTCTCCCCCTTGTGTCTTCACTTTTCTGTCCCTGTTTCCTTACATATTCTTTTCTCCTCCTCCTTCACCTCCTCCACTTCCTCTCCTCTTCCTTCTTTTTCCTACCTCCCCTTCCCCATCCTCTTTATCCTCTTCCTCTTGTCTCTCCATTCCTCCCTTTCTCTCATCCTCTCCATTCTTTTCCTCGTGGATTCTTCCCTGTCTAGCCATCCTTCCGTCCTAGATCCACCCCTCCTTCTTCCTGTCTCTCCCCTCCTGCCTCCCCTCCTCTTTCAACCAGCCTGGCCTTGTGCGCCCTCTGTGCCTCTGGGCGTCCAAGGAAGAATTCTGGCTGGAAAATCTATTAGGAGAAAGTTGTGTGGCGTTCCTGTGTGCTCCCTGGATTATTGTCCCTTGTCTCAGTTACTGCTTTCGTCCTCCCTCCCCCCCTCCCCTCCTTCGTCTCTCTATCAGTATGTGTGTGTGTGTGTGTGTGTGTGTGTGTCATCATATGTAGTTCAGAAGATCAATAACACCGCACCAGAAGTGTTCTCTCTTAGGACACTCACATCAAAAACATTTATATTATTATTTTTTCCTTGTCTGATTCCTCTCTAAAACAGATCTGATTTCTCCATTGGTTTTGGCAACGGTACACACTCTAGGTGGAGAGAGAGAGAGAGAGAGAGAGAGAGAGAGAGAGAGAGAGAGAGAGAGAGAGAGAGATGATTTTTTTGTGGTCGGGGTCGGGTCATCGTCTACCCTATCACAGGTCGTCGAGTCAGTGTCCACAATATATTCTTGATCTCCATAGAGTCCTGCAGGCTCTTAGGACCTGCACCTCAATTTTGTCACCGATATCAATGTCTTGACTCGGTAGAATATATTAGCATTAACAGGTGTATTATTATCTTTAATTAGCGTTGAACTCTTGCTGTTGTAGGTGTGTAATGTACTAAGGTAGATGAAGAAAAATGTGTTATATTTCTTTGTAGTGTTTGGGAGGAAATATATGATAGAACAGTTCGATAATGAATGACAGTCGAGTGTTGTGTGAGAGTTTTGTGTTGGTCTTCACTCTAAGACACACTGAGCTGTAATGTGAGAAGCTATCAGGAGGAATAACAATCAATAAGACGAGACGTGACCCACACCATACACAGATTAACCTCAAGACATCTACGTAAAGCAATTAATACACTAACTTAAGTAATCAACACTAACACATTTTACTTATTGAAAGACACAAACAGTAACAAATATTTTTCTCTTTTGTACAACTGATGTGAATGTGGGTCAAGTCCTCTCGGTATACGACCTGTGGATGTATATATTTTTGCAATAATCTGTAAAAACAAACATCCTCCAGCACTGACAATAACGAGAATTCAGCCATACTTGTATATCAGCCAGATGCCCAGACTGTATCCCTGGAATCCCAACAACAAAAACGCCCCACAAATTTACGGACGCTATTGCAGGCGATCCGCTGTGCGAACGTTGTTTTACGAAGCTATTAAACTTTGCTTCCAGACTCTGTCCTGGAACGATTGAGGGCCTTCAATGACTCTTGCAACGCTCTATCTCGAAACGATTGCGTATTGGGAACGATTTTGTACTTGGACGACTCTGCTGAAACTACACTGTGCTGGGTTGACTCTGTGCTAGAACGACTTACGACTTGATTATGGGAATAATATTATGCTTCATGAGCTTATTCTAAAATGACTGCTTATTGAATCGAGTTTTTGTTTGAATGTTTTTCTGCTGAAATGACTCAACTGAAATGACTGCTAAAACGACTGTGCTGAAATGCTTTACTGAAACGACCCTGCTGAAATGCTTTACTGAAACGAGTCTGGTGAGATGACTCTACGCTGGAACGCCTGTGCATTGTAATATCTTTAAACGCTGAATCAATATTCTTTGTACCAGTGCTAGTCGGTGCTGGAAGGAATCTATGGTAGAGCGATTGTTTAATGGGGTGACAAGTTACCTGACAGTACTAGTATATCTTTAATGGCAAACCAATTATGACATGTGGAATGACTAAACGCAGGATCTAAATTTGTGCCATCAGCAGTTGTAAATATGGAACCTGGATATGTTGTTTTTTGCCAGTATGGACTTGAGCCGAGAAAGATATTGAATTGCTGGGAACTGTATGGTGGGGGAGAAGCGTAAATCCTGGAAAACTATGAACTGGAACGATGCTTGCCTGAACAATTGTGTACCTAGAGAGACAGTAAACCTGGATGGGATGTGAGGTGGAATGGTGTACTTGGACGACTTTATGGCAGAAATCAGAGCTTTCCAGGAGGAACCGCTTACCTGGAACTAAGATAAATCTGAAATCTGATGTTATTTTGCACTTGAAACCATTCTTCTGGAAATAAGTGTGTGTTGGAGCAGTTTTGAGTTGAAAAAGACAGCTTGACGTTAACGACTGTACCTTGAAGCGAACGAGATCCTGGACTGTACCTCACACCTGGGGTACTTTTCTGGCTGAAGCACCTGTGTGTCTGGATCACCTGTGTGTATACCTGGATGCACTTTTCTTATATCACCGTGAACTTCTTAAGGTGTTGTGCCAGGTATGATAATGTACCTAGAACGACTGTGAATCAGGAACGTCTTCGAATCTGGAACTCATGTAAATCCGGAACAAACTGTGAATCAGGAACGTCTTTGAATCAAGAACGACTCTCACCCTAAAAATAACACTGTACCCAAGGAACGAACACCACACACTAATAAATAAACTCTACGATTCCTTGACATCTTAGGTGTACCCTGCAGTTAAGATATAGTATGTGTGTGTGGGACGACTCAGAGCCTGGAAAACGACAGTAACTAGGGAATGATTGTGTGCTCTAATAACTACGATCCCTTAACGACTGTATATACTGGAAGGACATTGTGCCCTGGAATGACTCTGAGCGTGAAACGAATTAATGTTCTCGTAAATCCTAGCCCCCCTCCCCCCCTCCCAACCATTGTCACTTTCGCTTTATGTGACGACTGTGTGTGTCCCCCAGCAGACCAGTAGCGTGCAACAACGTGGACCCGATGGACAAGAGGTCGTGAGTGTGGGAGGGGTGAGGGATGAAGGGGAGAGGGATGGGTTAGGGAAGAGTAGGGAGTGAGGGATGGAGGAGTTAGGGTTAAGTGAGGGGGGATTGAAGGGAGGAGTGAGGGATGAGTGAGGGACGCGTGAGAGTGGAATGAAACTTGTATAACGTGGCGAGTAAAATTAAACTTGTATAACGTGGCGAGTGGAATGAAACTTGTATAACGTGGCGAGTGGAATGAAACTTGTATAACGTGGCGAGTAAAATGGAAGCTTCACCTCATTTAACATAACACAAGAAACATCGATTTACTGCAGCCAGGAAGACTCGAGAATACTTACAAAATATTTCTGGGGCTGCCGGAATGGAGTGGTCTAAGGGACATGTTTTACTGTCGTTAAGAATCCATTTTTAGAACGCGATGCTGTGTGGTCTTCCTCTCTCGTCCCTGCTCTTTTGTTCAGCCTAATTGTGTGTTTTGTTCGTGTTTTATTTGTGTATTTTTTGGGGGGTGGGTGTCTCCTGTCATTCACCTGGTGTATGAATATATTATCAAGTCGATGTGTTTTTTCGTTTTTTTTTTTTTTTTTTTTTTTTTTTTTTTTTTTTTTTTTTTTAGGTATTGAGAATTGTTTTGTTTTACTGTGGTGGTTTATTTGTTTCTTGTAATATTAACGTGATGTTTGTTTATTAGATAGAGAGTAGTGAATTTTTTTTTTTATTTTTTTTGCAGTTTATTGGGTAATATTTATGGCACTGTTTGACTTCATCTCTGTTTTGGGAGGATAATTTATGGACCACCACCACCACCACCACCACCACCACTACCACTACCACCATCACCACCACTACCACCACTACCACCACCACCACCACCACTACTTTTGGAAATAAAGGATTTTTTTTTTTGGGGGGGGGGGGCGAATTTTCCTACATTGGGGGGAAAATGATAAATTGCTATCAGGGAAAAATTGTATAATTCTCTCATTATTTACTAAAACAAAACCATGAAAGATAATACAAACTTATTTTACACAATCATAAATATATCCTTTTTTTAATAGCTCAAATATCTCTCTTATCCATAAAATTTAGAAATTGCAAACAAAATTCAGTATAAACAATAGACAAAATTCATACAATCCTTCCGATAAAATAGCAACAGCATTTATACAACAACAAAATAAGAGAAATTTTGAATCCGGAAGCAGATTTAAATTTGTATGTGATATTTTCGAACAATTTTTTTAAGAGCTGAAGTTTACATTGGTTTTGATAATTTATTCAGAGATAATTTTCAGTGATTTATTATTATTAGTATTAGTATTAGTGGTAGTAGCTGTTGTTGTTGAAGTTGTTGTAGGTGTAGCTAGTAGTGGTTAATAACAGTTTTAGTTTACATCACTCAGAAGTAGTTGTAGTTAGCGGAAATTAACATCATCAATTAATAACAATAAATTTCTAACATTACCAGTAGCTGTAGAAGTAGGAAGAACAACACCAACGATAATAACCCTTAAAGAAAAAGTCATCTTCAGATTTGTAGATTTCAAACGCTCTAGCCTAGCGATGAAGATAAACAGTGTGGTGGTGGGGGGAGGGAAAGCAGTGAAGGGGGGGGGAGGTAGGGGGGGGAGTAGGGTGAACCGGCGTAAAATGCAGGTTTAAATGCATAGGACATGCATTGTAATGGCGTGTGTTAGTTGTTGCCCGTCTGTAAATTAGGTCATACAGGCGCTGGAAGGTCGGGCGAGGTCAGCTGGGAGTGAAGGAGGGAGCCATTAGTGAAGTTTATCTTGGTGAATTATACGGTGGTTGAGTAGTCTGAGGGTAACAAGAAGTAGTGGAGAGAGAGAGAGAGAGAGAGAGAGAGAGAGAGAGAGAGAGAGAGAGAGGAAATTGTGTGTGGGAAGGATGGTGAAGGAGAAGAGTTAAGGGGAAGAGAAAGAGATGGGGGATGAAAAAGAATTGAGGTAGAGTAAGAAAGTTAGGTGAGAGAAAGAGTTAAGAGAGTTGGGAGAGAGATAGAGAGAGAGAGAGAGAGAGAGAGAGAGAGAGAGAGAGAGAGAAGAACGGAGGAAGATTTAGAAAGACATAGATGATAAGAGACTAAACATAAACTAACAAGGAATAATTAACTTCTGATTCCAAGACAGTTTAAGACATTCCAGCGAAGACTCCCAGAACAGACAGACATCCCGACAAAGACTCCCAGAACAGACATACATCCCGACAAAGACTCCCAGAACAGACATACATCCCGACAAAGACTCCCAGAACAAACAGACATCCCGACAAAGACTCCCAGAACAGACAGACATCCCGACAAAGACTCCCAGAACAGACAAACATCCCGACAAAGACTCCCAGAACAGACAGACATCCCGACAAAGACTCCCAGAACAGACATACATCCCGACAAAGACTCCCATACACAAACAAACAGACATCCCGACAAAGACTCCCAGAACAGACATACATCCCGACAAAGACTCCCAGAACAGACAGACATCCCGACAAAGACTCCCAGAACAGACAGACATCCCGACAAAGACTCCCAGAACAGACAGACATCCCAACAAAGACTCCCAGAACAGACAGACATCCCGACAAAGACTCCCAGAACAGACAGACATCCCGACAAAGACTCCCAGAACAGACATACATCCCGACAAAGACTCCCAGAACAGACAGACATCCCGACAAAGACTCCCAGAACAGACAGACATCCCAGCAAAGACTCCCAGAACAGACAGACATCCCAGCAAAGACTCCCAGAACAGACAGACGTTCCTCCCTCCCGCGTCACAAACTTTAAGGTGGTGGGAGGGGATGGTTGGATGGCAGGAGGCCCCCCCCCCCCCCGACGTTTGCCTAGTTCGAGTCCAAGTGTTTTGCTGGCTGCCTAAATTGGCCCGGTAGCCTCCGTGATGGATGGCTACATCTGCTACCAACTTTACTCAAGACTCTTACACAAAAACGACTAAATGCTTGAGATCAATCTTAGCCAACATGTTTTGTCTGCCTCCAGTCCACAACGACACACCGTAATTGTGACTGTGTATGCTGACTGGTGACTGTTTATGCTAACTGGCGAGTGTGTGCTGACTGGTGAGTGTGTATGCTGACTGGTGAATGTGTGTGCTGACTGGTGACTGTTTATGCTAACCAGTGCGTGTGTGTGCTGACTGGTGAATGTGTGTGCTGACTGGTGAGTGTGTATGCTGACTGGTGAGTGTGTTTGCTGACTGGTGAGTGTGTATGCTGACTGGTGAGTGTGTATGCTAACTGGCGAGTGTGTGTACGTTGACTGGTCTACTGACTGTTCTTGCTTTAGTTGGCTGCCTGACTGGTTTGCCAACAGTCTTTTGATGTTTATGACGGAATAATGACAATATCTCCAAATATAAAGTCACCATCTGGTTCAAAATAATGATGATGATGATAATGATAATGATGATGATAATGATGATAATGATGATAATGATAAATGTTTTAACTCCTTGTAATATCAGTTTCCAAACCATCATTACTACCTACTAATTATGTGAAGAACCCCCCCAAAAAAATAATACAATCCTCATATATTGGGTCCAAGTCATTTAATTACCGGCCATGTTCGATACAGGAATCACCCTTCAAAGAAATAGGTGCAATTAGTTGGGTCGTGGTGGGTGCCGGGGTTAAAACTCTTGTATAATTACGTAAAATATGACATTATTCGTTAAATATTTCGTTAATTACTTCATGGTGAAGGAGCACAAGACAGGTAATTAGTGGAACGTTAATAAACTTACGCAGGTAATTGGTCATTAAAAATTCCTCTGCCTGTGTCAATCGAAATTGTGTGTGTGTGTGTGTGTGTGTGTGTGTGTGTCCAGGCTGTTCGTATAGGCACGTAGTCTCTCGTGATGCCAAGAATTTAAAGGTTCTCAAGAAAACCTAACCTAACCTAACCTAATCTAATCTAACCTAACCTAACCTAACCTAATGATGATATATTGATCAATTTATACATATTGGTCTCTTTTTTTTTTAATTAATTTATCATAGTGAATAAAAATAAAGGATGATATCAGGAAGAATTGATCTGTTTGTCTTAGGCGCCGTAACGAAGAAATCCGGCAGTTAATGTAATCATTTGTGTAATAATTGTCTTCTTTAATAAACAAAATGATGATGACGGAATACAGCTATAGGTATTTATATACAGCCATAGAGATATAAGTAAAACCTGTTACCTTTATGAACCAGGAACAGTTGTAGCATGAATGTTGGGTCGACCAGCGGTTGCCAGAGAGTCACCTGGTCGAGCTCAACATTCAACCATGAACGCTCCTTTTTGTGTGTGTATTTCTGCGTCTAAACAACAATGTCCTACACTGTACAGCAAAGTAAACAGCGTTAAGTCTCCCATAAACATTTACGTCAAATGATAAGAAAGGAATTAATTATTTTGTGTATATCACGAGGGTTATATCCTGTTGGTGGTGTGTAGTGTTGGTGTTGTGTCCTGTTGATGTCGTGTAGCGTTGGTGTTGTGTCGTGTTGTGTTGGTGTTGTGTCCTGTTGGTGTCGTGTAGTGTTGGTGTTGTGTAGTGTTGTGTCGTGTAGTGTTGGTGTTGTGTCCTGTTAGTGTTGTGTCGTGTTGTGTTGTGTAGTGTTGTGTCGTGTAGTGTTGGTGTTGTGTAGTGTTGGTGTTGTGTAGTGTTGGTGTTGTGTAGTGTTGGTGTTGTGTCCTGTTGGTGTTGTGTAGTGTTGTGTTGTGTAGTGTTGGTGTTGTGTAGTGTTGGTGTTGTGTAGTGTTGTGTTGTGTAGTGTTGTGTCGTGTAGTGTTGGTGTTGTGTAGTGTTGTGTTGTGTAGTGTTGGTGTTGTGTCCTGTTGGTGTTGTGTAGTGTTGTGTTGTGTAGTGTTGTGTTGTGTAGTGTTGGTGTTGTGTAGTGTTGGTGTTGTGTAGTGTTGTGTTGTGTAGTGTTGTGTTGTGTAGTGTTGGTGTTGTGTAGTGTTGTGTTGTGTAGTGTTGTGTTGTGTAGTGTTGGTGTTGTGTCCTGTTGGTGTTGTGTAGTGTTGTGTTGTGTAGTGTTGTGTTGTGTAGTGTTGTGTCGTGTAGTGTTGGTGTTGTGTAGTGTTGGTGTTGTGTAGTGTTGTGTTGTGTAGTGTTGGTGTTGTGTAGTGTTGTGTCGTGTAGTGTTGTGTCGTGTAGTGTTGGTGTTGTGTAGTGTTGGTGTTGTGTAGTGTTGTGTTGTGTAGTGTTGTGTTGTGTAGGTGTTGCGTCGTGTAGTGTTGTGTCGTGTCCTGTTGGTGTTGTGTCGTGTCCTGTTGGTGTTGTGTCGTGTTGTGTCGTGTAGTGTTGTGTCGTGTAGTGTTGGTGTTGTGTCCTGTTGGTGTTGTGTAGTGTTGTGTCGT
>CAUDMG010000569.1:5358202-5378202 GCA_958450375.1 Homarus gammarus
TTTGATGTGATGAGTGCTGTTTGATCTGTGAAGGAATAATTTTGGTCGTCGTGTAAGAATCCGTCAAAAAATTCCTCACTTGTGATTAATGTTAACTCGAAGGTGATTGAAAAGTTGTCGTGTTAGATTTTCTGTCTAGATAATAATGATATAAAAAAAATGTGAACTATATTACGTAAGACAACTGACCTTAATACGGTATAAAAATTCTTGAAATATAAGTTAATTAAAATTAAATAAACTAGTTTATATAATGTAACTATTAATCTGAATTTAATATATAGAGCTATATTACTGTAGAACATTTACCATATAATATAAAGGTATTGAGCTAGAGTAAAAAAAAATAGTTGATATTCGTGTGTCATTGAAGAATAGGAATAACGATGAGCTAAAGAGGGTCGCCTCGTGATACATTGGGACTGAGACTATCAATACAAACCTGAACTCTCTAACTTGAATAGACTTTAGTTATCAGAGACTCAACATTGTTACTCTCTGCTCCGGGGGAACTCGTCGTGGTATGAAGCCATTGATGAGGAATTCCAAGTAATAAGGATCCCGGTTTCACGGTCTCGAAAAGTTTAGGTCTTTAGGATGGCTATGACTGGAGGTGAAGGAGATGCAGGAGGAGGAAGAGGAGGTTAAGGAGGAGGAGGTGGAATAAGAGGAGAAGGAGGAGGCACAGACAGAGTGTGGTTGTCCCGGGAAGAGAAAGGAAAACAAAGCGAAGCGTCGGCGTAAACTCGACACGCCATTCATCGGACTCCAACAAGCAGAGATTCCGATCCTCTAATGAATGAGTTCTCGAGAAGCTTGTGACCGTCGCTTTATCCCCCCTTCCTTATACATCCCACCAGTGTTGCCAAGTACACATCTCAAGACACCTTAACATGCTCCAGTCCTCTAATTTCTTATACCCTTACCTATATTTCTTTATAATAAACCAAAAAATCTTATTAATGTTATTTAGATATTGTTTTGTGGATGACGTGAGATGAAAGGCGAGTTATATAAGAGACACTCGGAAGATAACAAGGAGGATGGGTGTGTGGCAACGTGTGTCTGATCAGTCTTCATTATATATTACCGAGTGGGGTGGAGCGGGGCGGGGTGGGGTGGGGTGGAAGAATGTGGGGTAAGTGGGTGGGTGGGTGGGCGGGGGTGGGAGGAAGATCGTGGGATGGGATAGGATGACCGTATGATGGGGAGATTGTGGGATGAGGAGGGTGAGGGATGGGGTGGGGTGAGGAATAGGATGGGGAGACAATTGGATGGGGGATGAATGTTGGTGACTTGTGAAAGAGGGGAGATGGACTGCCAGTAACTTGGGAGAGAGGGGGAAGGGAGAAGAGGGAGAGGAAGCGAGGGAGAAAAATGAGGGTAAGAGAAATGAAGAAAGAGAGGGAGAAAGGGGGAGGGGTAGACGGGCCAGAAGGAGGAAGAGAGGGAGAGGGAGAGAGAGACTGATTTAAATGTTTGGATAATGGGAGACAGAGAGCCTAGGGGGAGGACAAGGAGGGAGGGAAGTCATGAAATATCTTAGGGGAAGCGAAGGGGGAGAAAAGGAAAGGGGAGGAACGGAGAAGAGGGGAATAAATATGCAAGGGAGGCAAGGGAGAGGAGGAGTAGGAGGAGGAGGAAGAGTAGGGGGAGGACGGTCCATGAAAAGATAAAAAATATGCGACTTTAAGTACCAGATATTGAGAACATGTTAAGGAAGAGTGTGTGTGGCAGGGGAAGGAAGGGTGTGTGTGGCAGGGGAAGGAAGGGTGTGTGTGGCAGGGGAAGGAAGGGTGTGTGTGACAGGGGAAGGAAGGGTGTGTGTGACAGAGGAAGGAAGGGTGTGTGTGGCAGGGGAAGGAAGGGTGTGTGTGGCAGGGGAAGGAAGGGTGTGTGTGGCAGGGGAAGGAAGGGTGTGTGTGTGGCAGGGGAAGGAAGGGTGTGTGTGGCAGGGGAAGGAAGGGTGTGTGTGGCAGGGGAAGGAAGGGTGTGTGTGTGGCAGGGGAAGGAAGGGTGTGTGTGACAGGGGAAGGAAGGGTGTGTGTGTGGCAGGGGAAGGAAGGGTGTGTGTGGCAGGGGAAGGACGGGTGTGTGTGGCAGGGGAAGGAAGGGTGTGTGTGGCAGGGGAAGGAAGGGTGTGTGTGGCAGGGGAAGGAAGGGTGTGTGTGACAGGGGAAGGAAGGGTGTGTGTGGCAGGGGAAGGAAGGGTGTGTGTGGCAGGGGAAGGAAGGGTGTGTGTGGCAGGGGAAGGAAGGGTGTGTGTGACAGGGGAAGGTAGGGTGTGTGTGACAGGGGAAGGAAGAGTGTGTGTGGCAGGGGAAGGAAGGGTGTGTGTGGCAGGGGAAGGAAGGGTGTGTGTGACAGAGGAAGGAAGGGTGTGTGTGGCAGGGGAAGGAAGGGTGTGTGTGGCAGGGGAAGGAAGGGTGTGTGTGACAGGGGAAGGAAGGGTGTGTGTGACAGAGGAAGGAAGGGTGTGTGTGACAGGGGAAGGAAGGGTGTGTGTGGCAGGGGAAGGAAGGGTGTGTGTGGCAGGGGAAGGAAGGGCGTGTGTGGCAGGGGGGAAGGAATGGTGAAAGAGAGGGTGTGTGTGACAGGGGAAGGAAGGGTGAGAGAGTAATAAATGAATAATTAGAGGAAGTGATAAACATTAAAACAAAATGTTGAATGATGTATAGACGAAGAATGAAGAAGAGGAAAAACCAGAAGAACAAAGGAAGTAATGAATAAAAAGGAAGGAAATAAAAAGGGGAATGGGGAAATAGGAGGGAGGAGAGGAAGGAGGATGGAAGTGAGGGAGAAACAGACAAAAAAAAATAAACTTTACGATATAAGAATGAAGAAAAGAAAGAAATTTTGATAAACGAATGAAATAAGGATAATATTAATAACACGTTAACGGTTAGTAACGAATAGGGGAGGAAGGAAGAGATGATGATCAGAAGAAAATATAGAAGAAGAAGATAGAGTGTAGAATAAAACTTGTTAAAAGAAATAATAGGATAAGGGGGAAGGATAAAGATGGAATGAAAGAAGGAAGGAATGAAGAAGAAGGAGGAAAATACGAATTGATGGAAGAAAATGACACACACACACACACCACGACCGGAAGAGAGGAGGAAGAGGGCTGAATAGGATAAATGAGAGGGAGAGAGGAAACGTTGATGAATGATTAATGAATAACTCAACTGAATAATACACGCTCGGTGATCACCAGATGAATAAACAACAACAATAACAAAAACATGATTCTTCAGTAATAATAATAATAATAATAATGTCAACACTTAACACTTCTCTAACCCAACACTAGAGGGGTGGGGTGGGGCAAGGGGTGGGGTGGGGCATGGGGTGGGGTGGGGCAAGGGGTGGGGTGGGGCAAGGGGTGGGGTGAGGCAAAGGGGGGAGATTGACACACGGACATCGGCTCATTGCCTACCCAGTGAAGCGTCATCCCTTCATCGAATTAAATCTCCTGATGTTGATCTTCACAGCAGACAGACAGACAAACAGACAGACAAACAGACAGACAGACAGACAGACAGACAGACAGACAGACCCTCATGGAAACTATTCTCATGTTTTCTTTATCAATTAAGTATTTTTTGTTTTTAATGAAATGGAATTATAAGATAGGGGAATTGTTTTTAGGACACACACACACACACACACATTACAGTAACTAACAAACAGACAAAAAAACAGAAGACTTATACACACCTCTACGCCCAGAACTCATTCCCAAAGCACATGAAGAATAAAATAAAAAAAAACAACATTGGACCAGAAATCGACTTCTAATACCGTGGTGCCGGAAGCTGGTGAAAATATTACCTGATTCCCACTTCAATAGTCCCCAAGGAATTTCGGCAGTTTAATAATTTTCAAGGAATTACTTCTGGATACATATATTTCCAAGGGAACAATTCGTGAGCTCAGTTTATTGTCCTACAAGTATCTGCGACTTTGTATTTTCGTGCCAAAATTCACGGCTCTGCGATTCAAAAACAAAATTTCCAAACTCGCGGGAAATCTTTCTTAGTCGTTCGTGTGAAGTCTTGACGGAGTAGAATCGCCAGAGATGTGTTTTGAGGGGTTTTTCTCAATAAATGCATTCTTTGTTTTATTATTATTATTATTATTATTATTATTACGTATTTTCTTTCCCACTTTTTTTTCTCCGTTTTATTTATTTCTCTCTCTCTCTCTCTCTCTCTCTCTCTCTCTCTCTCTCTCTCTCTCTCTCTCTCTCTCTCTCTCTCATAGGACTGTGACATGCAGCCTCCGTTATGTCCTCGTCGTGGTGTGTGGACGTGCAGGGTGGCTTAGTGCCCACCACACCCACCTCTTCCTAGCCTGTGATCCACTTCCTGGCCCCCGGGAGCTGGCCAAGTCCCCGGGGAAAGATAAATTTATAAACCCCCTTTTGACCTTTGAACGGTTAATATTATCTATCTGTAACACTTGGCCTACGTGCCTATCTTTACCGCCCCATGTAATTCGATAAACTACATTACAGATATATTTAATTATTTATATTCCCCTTTTCCCGGTCACCCCTAGAGGCCCGGGCCCCAGGGATTTATCCCGGCTTCCCCGTCCTCTCGGAACGGCGGCCCTACCAGTAGAGTTGACAATGTCCGTGACCGTTGTGCCGCTCCCCATGACCTTAACCTGGTCGGCTATTGACCTCTGGCGTGTTGGGCCTCTATGCCTGTACAAAAGGTCAGGTCAACAGTTATGTGAATTAAAATATTTTTCTCAATAGAAATTCATTGTATTTCGATGATACTCAAGTATTAATATCAGCATATGTTTTTAAATACAGCAATTACATATAACGAGAGAGAGAGAGAGAGAGAGAGAGAGAGAGAGAGAGAGAGAGAGAGAGCGAGAGAGACTGGAGGAAGCCTGTACCATCATCCATCAAGGTCAAGTCAGCTACACGAAATAAACTACGAGTCACCTTAGTACACTCTCCCTACACGGTATACGTCCTTACCTCTACCTTTGACCTCTACCTTTGACCTCAACCTTTGACCTCTACCTTTGACCTCAACCTTTGACCTCAACCTTTGACCTCTACCTGTGACCTCAACCTTTGACCTCTACCTGTACATAGACAGCCATACAAAGCCTTCAGTGTTTGGGGCCGTGACTGTAAAGTGTGTGTCTGGGTGTTTATTTTATGTTTATTTAAAGCGTCTGTGTCGACTTATCAGACTTCCTGACACGATGTTTGTGTCTGACGATACCGAAATTTCCTTGTATTTTTTTTTATGATCTTACTCCGTGTGTGTGTGTGTGTGTGTGTGTGTGTGTGTGTCTGTCTGTCTGTCTGTCTGTCTGTCTGTCTGTGTTACGCCATATTTGTCTTTTTATGGCTCCATATAAGGCATTAAGATAGCCTTTATGTCTCACGGTGTTGCTTCCCTCATCTCACCTGACGCTCATGTGTTACGTCATGTTGGCACTCTGACGTCACCACACACACACACAGACACGATTAGAATTCATGTTGTTTTACTAATTTCTTTGGTTGTGTGGTGGACTATAGGCGAATCCAGGCATTGTAAGTGCACATAGCCTCCCTTCCCTCCTTTTCCGCCCCCTCTCCCCTTCCGTCTCCATCCCTCTTTCCTTTGGGTAATGACGTCAAATGTTACTCCATCTGGTGAGACAGAGAAAGGGTGGACAAGACAGGAGGGGAAGTGTTAAATATGGAATAGGAAGAGGGAAAGGAAGACATAACGATTTGAGGGAGGGAGAGGGAGTAAAATGGGATGGATGAAAGGGTGTTTAACGAGGGGAGAGGAAAAGGGAAGGATAGAGATAATGAAGGGAAGATGCTGTTTTGTTGTGGAAAAGGTGGAAAGGCGGAGGAAATGGAGAAGATGGTGTAAAAAATGCAAGGGAGGAGGAAAGTGAGAAGGGTGTTTAAGGAGGAAGAGGTTAATGGAAGGGTAAAGGGAGAGAGATAAACAGGGATGGGGGTTGAGGGTATTAATACCATATGGAATAGAACTTGAGGATGGAAGGGTGTTGAATGGAAGGGGGGGGAGGAGGCTGAGGAATTCGTCATCGCCGGGAAGGAATAAGAAGTGGAAAGATGGAAAAGAGAAAAAAAGGGAAGAATGGAAGAGAGAGAGAGAGAGAGAGTTAAACAGATCATTTTTTTCAATCTTTTTAAATTAGTTATCAAAATTCCCTTCTCTCTCCCATTTCCCTTTCCTTTCTCTTCCCTCCTATTATCTGCTATTCCTCATCTTCTTTCTCCTAATCTTATTCTTAGTCTGTTGTCTGTACTTGTCGACACACACACACACACACACACACACTCTCTCTCTCTCTCTCTCTCTCTCTCTCTCTCTCTCCACAACACCCTGTAGTACTGTATATCTAAGGGGAATTCTCTCCCTTAAGCCTCCCTCTCCCCCATTTTACTCCCTCCCCTTACAACCTCTTCTCCTACTCTAGCTCTCCTGTAAGCATCATCTCCCTGCCATTACTCTCTTCATCTTTATCATCTCCCTTTCCTCCTTTCTTCCCTCATCCGCCTCTCCTCCTCCAACCCTCCGTAGAGAAATTAAGTAGTTGTTCTTCCCTTAGGTGTTTCCTCTTCCGCCTCCTCCTCCTCCTCGTTCCTCCTCTTCCTCCTCTTCCTCGCCTTCTTCCCCCTTCAACTCTCTGTCAGGGGAGCGAGAGACACCCCCCCTCCCTCCCTCTCCACCATGAACAACACCACCTCTCCCTCCGTTCACACTTATCCTCCCCTCACCACCACCTCCTCTCACCACCACCTCCCCTCACCACCATCTCCCCAGTCTTGTCATCACCACCTCCCTCAATCCCTTCACTCCTCTTCCCCACTTCACACCGTCCTCCCCAGGCTACCACCCCCCCCCTCCCCTCCATCCCTCGGTAGCAGTAGGGGAGTTAGAGAGACGCCTTTCTGACAATGCCCCTCCCCCCACTCCCCCCCACCCCCCACACACACACGTCCATTAAGTAAATCAGAGAGGTTCGTGGGTCCTCCCTAAAACACGTTCTTAACCCTAGTGTGAATCTTTTGTTGTCTCTTTCTCTCTCTCCTTTATCATATTTGTTGCTCTTCTCCTTTTGTGTGTGTGTGTGTGTGTGTGTGTGTGTGGTTGGTCACTTCCCTTAGAAACAAATGACCTAATAGTGACAAATTGGTGGTAATACTATAGCAGGTCATCCATCACCACCCCCATCATCACCACCACCAGTAGTTTCTCCTCACTCCGTCTTCCCAGTTCTTGTAAACATTAGACAGCGGCACGTCACGGGTCATAGAAGGTTGGCACAGTAGGTTCGTCTGACGTGGAAAAAGGAACGCTGCCAAAAGATCTTGTTTTCTCCACACTAGCGATGAAGATATTAATAACAACAACTTTGGAATTATTTGTTACTTATATTTGTTCTTTAATTTATATCTCGAATGATAATATAGAGAAGAAGAACGATAAATTAACAATGATAGTGACGATAATGATGCTGATAATAACGAGAAAGCAAAACAATAATACTAACCTTTCTGTTAAGCACCAGTGATTCCTCCCCATAACATTCACTGAAGCTGAAATATTTAATCCCGTTGTGTTAGCTAAAAGATCCCTAATGTGTTTTTGTTGACATAGTTAAGAGCTGCAAGGCCAGTGTTCCCCTCTGCTGGGTCATCATTGTTGATATGCACCACACAGTAATTGCACAATGTTGCAAATCTACGATGGTGGGGTGTTGTTAGTTGGTGTGTGTGTGTGTGTGTGTGTGTGTGTGTGTGTGTGTGTGTGTGTGTGTGTGTGTGTGTGTGGCCACCATAAACACTCACTCACTTCAAAATAGTAACTGTGTTTGATGTTCGCTTTACTATTATTGTAATATTGTAATAATCATATAATTGTGCAGTTAATTTCAAATAAAAATTCAAATGGCAATTGAATCCGAATATAAATCACCAAGTAAATTTAAATGGTCTATATCACCAATCATTCCTAAGGTCTGTTTTAGAATTTCATTAAACCCCCCTCCCCCACCTCCCCCATCACCCCTTAACCTCCCCCCTACCCCATACCCCAACCCCTTACCCCACCCCTTACCCCACCCCTACCACCTATCCCCCTACACTCACCCCTACCCACCACCCCAATCGGTATAGTGTCTGGGAGAGAGTCAAACCATCCTCCGTCCTGAGTAATAAGACACTATCCTCGCTTAACCAATCAAAAACGCCGCCTCATATTACGTCACAAGAGGATACCTGACTTCTTTGATGACGTCTATGGACACCAACCAATGAAAGATAAATGATCATATGATTCCGTTTTCAATAATATGTGATTTACCTTTTATGTCGGTGACTATGTTGTGTTGGTCAAGAACTGAGTCTCAGGGTTGGGTAGCTGTTCGTGGTTGGGTTGGTGTAATCTATGACGTTTAATGGTATCAGGAGAGAATGTGTATTACTGGCTTGTTTACACACACACACACACACACACATACACACACGCACACACATACACACACGCACACACATACACATACACACACACACACACACACACATACATACATACATACATACACACACACATACACACACACATACACACATACACACACACACACACACACACACACACATATATATCTCTCTTTAAGTGATAAATTCCCTCCGTTAACAAGCATTTAGGGTTATGGTCAAGAGGAAATTAATAGTTAAGGATAAGCTTACCTTGAGGGTAACCCAAAGGCACCTTAACCTAACCTAACCTAACCTAACCTAACCCAAAGGCACCTTAACCTTAACTAACTTAACCTAATCTAACTTGACCTGACCCAACTTAACCTAATTTAACCTGACCTAACCTGATCTTCTTTAGATTTTGTAAGTATGGTTAAGCTTTTGTGTGGTTAAGCTGGGGTTCATAATTATCATGTGATCTACTTGTTTTGGTCGAGTCGAAAATTACATCGAGTGGTCGAATCTTGATGTCAATTGATCGACTCATTCTATCAAAATTTACGTCGACTTATTGATTCTCTCGATGGTCTGGTCGAATTATATCCTCGTTAGGGGTCGAATGCCATTGTCCACACGTCGAGTCTATAGCAATGAAGGGTCGAATCTTGATATTGTGACTGGTCGAAGCATTTTGTCGAGCATGGTTAGTGGAGAGTCTTCGCGTCGACATATATTTTGGATCTTTTAATTTAATCTGTTGCGTCAGTCGAATCTTTTAGCCGTAACTAATGCGTCTTGTTTCCACAGGTTCATCAGTCAACTCCGGTCTACAGTGACGCCTAACAGACAAACAGACGGTCGAGCGTGGCCCAAGGGGAGGACGACCCGGGTGAGTACCAACACAACACCTGTGGGAAATCACCTGAACCCCTTGAGTACGATGACGTAATCTCGTGAGTGGCATTGTACTCAAGGGAATTAACTCTCGTATTCAAAGAGGTAAAATTTCGTACATAAGGGGTTAAATGTTGTACTCAAGGGGTTTAGTCGTCGTACTCAAGGGTAAAGATGCCGTACTCAGGGCGGATTCATAGTACTCAAGAGAAAGACATCGTACTCAAGGGGTAAAGTTCCTGAGGTTGAGACTATTTGTTTTTACTGTTTTTTTTCTCTTACTTAATGGTTATAATCATTAAATAATAGAAAAAGAGTAATTATTCCTCCCACCTTATTTCACCTTAAGGTTAACCACCCTAGCGGCGACGGTGACGGCGGTAGCGGTGGCCATGGCCGTCATGAGGGTTCATTACTGATATCAACACCAAAAAAAAAAAACATCTCCCAATGTTAAATTCTTATCCACGGACCCCTGATCACCACACATCCGCCCGTGGCACTTTTTGGTACCCTTAGTTATAGATGGCATATGATTGCACAGGAAAATCGACCTATTAAGTTCACATTAGTTTAGCGTGTGTATGAACAGTGTGTGTACAAAGAGTGGAAGCTATAGTGAGGACAAGACAGTGCTTTCAGTTAGTTGAGAAGCTGAGTGTAATTTTTTTTTTGGGGGGAACCATATTTCAATTTCGATGTTTTCTTTGTCGTTATTTCTGTAAGATTTCATAAGCTTGATGGCCTTTACAGGTACCCATTTACAACTGGGTGGACTACGAGTGCCCCTGGGATCGAACCACTGCACCCCGGTTATCTCTGCGAGTAGCATGAGTGAACCAGTTGGATAAGACCACTTGGGGGGTGAAAAAGGTCTTGGTAGGAACCTTAGAGAATCCACGTTCACGTCTCTTAAGAGGGTCGAGATGGTCAACAGGGTAGCGCCATTAATCTTGTTGACCGACTTAGTGTGCCACAGCGGTCGTAAATTATGGCACTGTCTTGCCCCTGGTGTGATTTGTTGCTGCCGCGAAGGTCATTAAGGGCGAATCTATAGTACCACTGGTGTGCCATCCCTCTCCTTGACCTGACCTCTCCAGTGTTGTCAGCTTACCAGTGTTGTCAGCTTACCATACAACAAAACCACACCAGTGTTGTTAGTGTTGTCACCATTGATGTCAGCTTACCAACGTTCCCAGCTTAAAACACACCAAGATCAGATTCTGTCCTGTACTCTATTAGTCAATGGTGTAATAATATATTAACTACAAAAAATCGATTTCTTATCTGACCAAGACTCCAACTCGTCGATTTTGTGGGTCTGTAAAACGTGATTATTCTTACCATTGTTTTATACTAAGAGTGACAGATCTCTTAGGCTGTGTGTGTGGAGGGAGGAAGTTGATTGGCCAATACAGATGAGGTCCTCTCTCTCTCTCTCTCTCTCTCTCTCTCTCTCTCTCTCTCTCTCTCTCTCTCTCTCCTTTACACTTTCTTCTCTACATCCCCTCCCCGTCATCTTTCTCCCCCTCCTTTCCCTCTCCCATTCATTTCCTCCTCTATTCCTCACTCCCTCTTCCATCCCCTCCACCCCCTTCCAACTTTATTGACCAGGTGTTTGTTACCTTGTATGGCACTGTAAGACGCTGTATGGCACTGTATGGCACACTATGGCACTGTAAGACGCTGTATGGCACTGTATGGCACTGTAAGGCACTCTATATAATAATTAACATTTTCGAGCTACGTGGAATGGTTATGACTTCGTAAATGGGATCTCATTGTGTATATTATCTGTCTGTCTGTCTGTCCAAAACATCTCAAGGAAAGGAAAAGTGTGGCTCTAGACAGGTGGTGTGACGGGTGTTGACTGAGAAAGAACTGACGGTATTTTTTTTTTTTTAGGGAAGTGATTCAAGTGAAGTTACCTGCCGGCACCTCCCTTCTGATCAACACCTGCCTGGGCACTTCCTCACTCTCTTCCTCACTCTCTTCCTCACGCCCTTCCTCACGCCCTTCCTCACGCCCTTCCTCACTCTCTTACTCTAAAGTTGACGAGGGCGCTGTCTTGCGATACACATAAGGGGTGTTGTGATACATACATACATACATACATACATACATACATACATACACCTTAATTGGATATCGCTGTTCTTTAATAGTATTACAGCACGTGGCTAATTTTGTCAGTGTTTTGAAAATGATTTAGTCCAGAAGCGGAATAATGCTGAATGGAGGCACTCTCTCTCTCTCTCTCTCTCTCTCTCTCTCTCTCTCTCTCTCTCTCTCTCTCTCTCTCTCTCTCTCAGCATCATACGATATTTAAACACATAAAGGAAGTATTATATATAGTTCACGTACCAGAAATAGATATATTATATATATTTTTTACACTTATTTAAAGGTGATGACGCGTGTCCCTATAAGTCATTAGTAAAAGTGTTTAAATGTACCAATAGGTGTCGCTTTTATCACGAACACATATTTTTTTTTCTCTTCCCGCCATAACAGATAATCAGGTGTTATGACGTCACGATCTGCCTTTTGTTTACTCGTGTTTTCGCTATTCATATTTGTTTATCGTGTTTTCGCTGTTTTTTCGATTTTTGTTTATCGTGTTTTCGTTATTTTTTTTTACTTTTGTTTATCGTGTTTTCGCTATTTCTCTTCTTTGTTTATCGTGTTTTCGCTAATTCTCTTTTTTTTTCATCGTGTTTTCGCTATTTCTCAACTTTGGTTTCTCTTGACCTATTATTAACGCACAATAAAAGACCAACTGATAAATAGAATAAAATAAAATTAAAAAAAGATACATTAAAAGAAAAAATATATATGGTTATTTTAATGTCTATCAAGTATAAAACATTGAAACAAATTTAATGGGTTATATTCACAGGTTAAAAAAATTGGCAAAGTGTACTATTTTTGGGGGGAAAGCTTCGTGTGTATTTGGGAAGCTTTATGTGTACATGGAAGCTTTGTGTGTATATTGAAGTTTTGTGTGTACATGGAAGCTTTATGTGTACATGGGAAAGGTTTGTGTGTATTTGTGTATGTAAATAAGATAGTTATGGTGTGTTTATTGGAATTAAATTAAGTGTTTTTCCACACACACACACACACACACACACACAAACACACACACACACACACACACATCGCCTCCCTCTTTCTTACCCCTTTCCCTCCCTCCTTCCCTCCTTCCTTCTCTCCTACCCACTCTCTCTCCCTTCTTCCTTCCTTCTGGTCTCCCTTCCTTTCTTTCCTCTCCTCCCTTCGTCCCTCCTATAATCCTTTGCTATTCCATCATTTTCCCTTATTTCCCATCCCTTTTCCAAGCTTAACTTAGTACTGTAAGTTGGGAAGCTTAATTTGGTGCGGTGAGTGTGGTAAGCTTAACTTGTTACAGTGTGTGGGGAATCTTAATTCGGTGCTGTGAGTGTAGTAAGCTTAACCTAGTGCTGCGAGTTTGGTAAGCTTAACCTGTTAATATTAGTGGGTAAGCTTATCTCAGTGGTTTGGGTGACTTAGCTCTCCATTGAGAGTACCAAATGTCGCTCTTTCCCGGACAATCTGCGCAAAAATATCAACTTCCTTCGACGTCACACATCATAGTGTCAGCGGTGACATTACTGTCGCCCCGGGCCACAGGGGATGTTCCCGTATCATACGTCACCATGGGTGTATATAACCTGCCACAACTCCATTCACTGGTCATCACCTCTTGTGGCCTCTGAGAGTACACACAGAGAGGAGTCCTGGCACTTGCTGGTTTGCACTACTGTCAGAGCCACACACACGACAACCTCTCCCTTCCTCATCATGAACACCAGGATGCTGTTGTTGTTTCTTGTGGTCGCCTTATGTTGCCCTGTCAATGTGTATCTTTATTCACCCAGTAAAGAAATCTGCAACGAAAACTATGAAGGTAACCTGGATGTTGACTCTACGGTATTCAATCAGGTTAAACGCAATTGCGAAGGTGAATGCACCAGAAGGGGCGGCATTTGTCACCAGTTGATCCAAACCTTCATTGACTCAGAAGGAGAGTCACACGAGTGGAATCGCGGCTGTGTTTGTGCCCTTGTTCCTTAGTGTCGTCCTGGGTGTAACTTAAGTGAGATGTTACCTAGACCCTCATTACAAGGAAGCAGTCGCCGGTCCCCTTTGAGCCCTGTTCAGTGCAAGTAGGTCCCGCAGACTCGACGGCCCGTTAGAAACAGTTTGGATACATCACACTGTTTACTTTCGGCACACAAGGATGCAGCGAGGTCGGCACTGCTTCTACACTCTTCACTGTAGAGTAAGGTGCCCATTTACAGCCGGGTGGACCAGCGACCTTTAGGACAGAAGGCGACCGCTGCAGCCACTAGTCCGCCGCAGATGGTGGACCAGCCGTCAGCACCCTCACAATGGCCGCCTTCGAGAGTCACGCTACAGAAATGAACACTCCACGCCACCAAGATGTTATTGTTATAATGTATTACTGCGCTTCACAACTTAGCCCTAAAGCGTATATTATAAAGTAATACACACTAGTCATCAACGCAGATGGAGTCGATGTTAATATTATAATGTCTAACTGCACTTAACTAATTAAGGCTCTTAAACGCGTAGTCTGGGTTAGTAATACCAGTCCATCGACAATCAAAAACGCACACACATACTGTGATACTTATAGGAAAGATTCCTTGGTTATACAAGCAAGAGTATTTATATAATTATATTTTAAATATTACTATTTATTATTAATTACTGTTATTAATAGATGCAGCAAAATATATATTTTTATTATAATAAAATATAATGTATCTTATCGAAGTATTTACCTTCCCCCAGCCTGTGATGTACTGTACACTACCTTGGCTCACACTCAAGGCTCACTCCATACTATCACCTACCCTCTACACTGACAATGGCACTACCAATCAGCCCTCACACTGAGAAACACTTTAAAGAGCTGCTTTATGCCCACCGGCTGCCCACTGGCAAGCTATTCATATCGAGACAGTTTATTTAACTGGAAAAACACAGATATAAACTGAAAAATAACAACTCCTAGCGGCACCTGATATATACTGTACATTTACCTCAATGACTTATACTGTATAACATTTAGTATCACTGGATTGCAATATGTGACATGATGTTTGTAAATACATATTAGAATGTTACCACGCTTAGCAGTTTGCATATATGGGATGTTTGATCGGCCTGTAATTTTCTGCTGCACTGTTTCTACCCTTCTCCAATAAGAGTCTTAGTGCAGTGCAAATATCGTTTTCCACCTCCTCTATAACCTTGATCTGTGCTAATTTCCTTTTGATGTAATTACTGTCTCTCTTAATTTATTTTCCACCCCTGAGGTATACAGTGTCTTAGGTACTGCCATGTTATCCATTACTTCTTGTTTGAATACTGATGTAAAGTATTCATTTAAGGTATCAGCTGTTTGTCTGTCATCCTCCATAATCAATTTAGCAAATTGGTCGTTTGTGTGGTCAGTTATTTTCAAAGGGTCATTGTCCCCACAACTCTCTTCTGGGCAGTAATCAGGGGCTATGTTTTAATGGTACTGGAGGCCCCCCATACTGTATGACAGAGAATCGAGAGTTGGGAAGCAAAATCATAGTAAATTTATTTCATTGCTGTAAGAGTGAGTGACTGATGAGTGTGATACAAGATACCGCACTGTTTATTGACTTTACTGTGAATGACTTGCATGTGGTTTCTCCAGTTTATCAGTAACAACTACAAGGAGTTTAGTAGTATGGTCATGTATGAGGGCAGTACTACCGAGGGTCCAGGTTTGGGAGTAAGTTTTTTCTTCTGTGAAATATTGTGTTGTGGGTTTTTTTTGTCAAGATTCAAGTTCAGTTTATTAACATATCCTCCAGTTCCTGACTTTAGTTAATTCACTTTTCATTGTTCTTATCAAGGAATTAAAATCTGCGTGACTGACTTACAGATTATTATCATCAAGGAAAAAAAACAGTACTGCTTCCTGCTATGCTCACTGTCATACTCACCTGTTGCTCACTGTCATACTCACCTGTTGCTCACTGTCATGCTCACCTGCTGCTCACTGTCATGTTCACCTGCTGCTCACTGTCATGCTCACCTGCTGCTCACTGTCATGCTCACCTGCTGCTCACTGTCATGCTCACCTGCTGCTCACTGTCATGCTCACCTGCTGCTCACTGTCATGCTCACCTGCTGCTCACTGTCATGCTCACCTGCTGCTCACTGTCATGCTCACCTGCTGCTCACTGTCATGCTCTGCTGCTGCTCACTGTCATGCTCACCTGCTGCTCACTGTCATGCTCACCTGCTGCTCACTGTCATGCTCACCTGCTGCTCACTGTCATGCTCACCTGCTGCTCACTGTCATGCTCTGCTGCTGCTCACTGTCATGCTCACCTGCTGCTCACTGTCATGCTCACCTGCTGCTCACTGTCATGCTCACCTGCTGCTCACTGTCATGCTCACCTGCTGCTCACTGTCATGCTCACCTGCTGCTCACTGTCATGCTCACCTGCTGCTCACTGTCATGCTCACCTGCTGCTCACTGTCATGCTCACCTGCTGCTCACTGTCATGCTCACCTGCTGCTCACTGTCATGCTCACCTGCTGCTCACTGTCATGCTCCCCTGCTCACTGTCATGTTCACTCTTGTCTGTACTCACTGTCATGTTCACCTGCTGCTCACTGTCATGCTCTCCTGCTGCTCACTGTCATGCTCACCTGCTGCTCACTGTCATGCTCACCTGCTGCAGTGACGAAAGTGTCCTGGTCACTTTCTTTCTCTCTTGTTTTATCATTATTTTCTTCCTCCTCCTCCTCCTCCTCCTCCTCCTCCTCCTCCTCCTTCTCCCCACCCTCCCCCCCCCATCCTCCTCCTCCTCCTGCTCCTCCTCCTGCTCCTCTTCCTACAACATTAAACTTAACATGCACTTTCCTCCTACCTCACTTCTTGTAATTATCTCTCTCTTTTTCTTCTTTTTTCTCTCTTTCTTTATTTGTTCTTCCTCCTTTTCCTTCTCTTCTTCTTGTTACTGGCATTAACCTTTACCTCACTTCTTATCCCTATCTCCGACCCTTTCGTCTTCCCCTTCCCCTTCCTCTCTCCTCTAACCCTTTCCCCTCTTCCTCTAGCCCTTTCCCCTCTTCCTCTAGCCCTTTCCCCTCTTCCTCTAACCCTTTCCCCTCTTCCTCTAACCCTTTCCCCTCTTCCTCTAACCCTTTCCCCTCTTCCTCTAACCCTTTCCCCTCTTCCTCTCTAACCCTTTCCCCTTCCCCTAACCCCTGATGGCCGCCACTTTGATGAGTATCTTCCGTGTTATTGGAACCATCCTCCTGAACCAAACATCAAGAATGAATCAATAGATGGAACAGAAAGAGAGAGAATGGTAGGGAGAGGAGAGGAGAAGAGAGGAGAGGAGAGGAGAGGAGAGGAGGGGAGAGGTTGGTAGGGGAGGAGAGGTAGGGACGGAAAGGGGTAGGTAATGGAGAGATAGGTAAAGCAGGAAAGAAGGGAAGGAGGAAGGGAGGGAAGCTGCTGTGGAAGAGGACCCAATTCCCTGTTTGTTTTTCTGGAAGTTAATCGCCTTAGGGAGGGAGCTTTCATGGGCAAACAGGACTGAACACCATTAACTTAGGATCCAGTTCGATTCGCTTACATTCCATTACTTATTCTTCTTCAAAAATCCTTCTCTTTCAACTCTTGTCAAGGAAACACGTTAAGGGAGTTCCAACCCCTTGTCAATATTTACCTTTTGTCTTGTTGTTGTTTTAGGGGAGACTAATATACTAAGGCACACATTGTTTATCTTTACATAGAACCTTTTAAGGTATGTGTATGTTATGGGGGTTTTTGTTTATATAATTTATGTATTATTGTCTTTTTGCTTATAATTATTGGATTTACATACACGCACACACACACACACACACACACACACACACACACACATTAATATAACAAACCAGTGTGGCTAAAACATTCATTATTATGGTTATGGAGATTAAACCATACCATAGGATTTGTTGTGAGTGTCATTTTTCCCCAATGGCCGCTACTCTCCTTGACTCACTCCTACTCTCCCTGACTCACCCCTACTCTCCCTGACTCACTCCTACTCTCCCTGACTCCCTGACTCACTCCTACTCTCCCTGACTCACTCATACTCTCCTTGACTCACCCCTACTCTCCCTGACTCACTCCTACTCTCCCTGACTCCCTGACTCACTCATACTCTCCCTGACTCACTCCTACTCTCCCTGACTCACTCCTACTCTCCCTGACTCACCCCTACTCTCCCTGACTCACTCCTACTCTCCCTGACTCACTCCTACTCTCCCTGACTCACTCCTACTCTCCCTGACTCTTCCCTACTCTCCCTGACTCACTCCTACTCTCCCTGACTCACTCCTACTCTCCCTGACTCACTCCTACTCTCCCTGACTCTTCCCTACTCTCCCTGACTCACTCCTACTCTCCCTGACTCACTCCTACTCTCCCTGACTCACTCCTACTCTCCCTGACTCACTCCTACTCTCCCTGACTCACTCCTACTCTCCCTGACTCACTCATACTCTCCTTGACTCACCCCTACTCTCCCTGACTCACTCCTACTCTCCCTGACTCCCTGACTCACTCATACTCTCCCTGACTCACTCCTACTCTCCCTGACTCACTCCTACTCTCCCTGACTCACTCCTACTCTCCCTGACTCACTCCTACTCTCCCTGACTCTTCCCTACTCTCCCTGACTCACTCATACTCTCCCTGACTCACTCCTACTCTCCCTGACTCACTCCTACTCTCCCTGACTCTTCCCTACTCTCCCTGACTCTTCCCTACTCTCCCTGCCTTTCCCCTACTCTTCCAATCCTTTTTTATCGTTCTTCAGCCCTCCGCTCCTCTCCTTTCTCCCCCCCTTTTCCTCATTCTTCTTTCTCCTTTCTCTATTTTTCTCCGAATTACCTCTTCTTCCCTTTCCACCCTTTCTCAACATCTACTCTTTCTTTCTTCTTTCCCTCCCTCCCTCTCCCCCATCCCTCCTTCCATCCATCCATCTATTCTCCCTTTCTTCATCATGCTTACCACCATCACCACCACTATCACCACTATCACCACCACCCTCATCACCACCCACCCACCCACCAGACCGGGGGCCCCTAACATGCACCAATCACCAGCAGTGAATGGAAAAAAAAAAAAAAAAAAGCCTCCCGGTGGGCAGTATACGCCCACCATTGCCCTGATTGGATCGTATTGAGTTGACGCCGCGGTGGGCATTAGGCAGTGGGCTCCCCTGTGGTCTTGCCAAGCCCCACAACATCTCCAGTCTGGTGTAACGTTTTCATTCCTATTTAGTTAAGTGAGTCCAACGCTGCAGGAAACGTGAGGAGAGTTGCAGTTTTTGGGTCCTCCTCACTGCATATATGTTTCCCTTTTATATACCATGAAGAGGACGTTACAGGACGTTACAGGATGTTATAGGATGTTATAGGACGGTACAGGACATTTGGGTCAAGGGGACTGACTTAGGATGACCGCCTCAAACTCCTCTAACTTTTATTGTTTTATGGCCGGAATATTCCTGAGAGAGAGAGAAGTTTGTGTGTGTGTGTGTGTGTGTGTGTGTGTGTGTGTGTGTGTGTGTGTGTGTACGATATGTATTTACAATCCTAACCAACTATATTATCTTGCTAAAATAACATCTGTGAACGCACTTATATTAGAGATGAAAATAAAAATAACTAAAAATAACTCATTTTTTTAATACGTTGAGTTTACTAAGAACATTTACTATTTACTATTATATGTCAGGAATAGATTTAGGTAGATTACAATGAGGTAAATTATATAAACAATGCAATAATGTACGTCACGCAGGACTTAATATAGCCTCCTGATGGGGTACCTACGTCAACACCTGCAGTCTCTTCCGGGTCCTGAACTTTACCAGAAGGGGCGAACCGGACCTGAATCTTTACGTGTATTGTTCAAGCTAGATTCTCGGGCTACGCAGTATGAGAGACATATACATAACCTAACCTAGCCAAATATAACCACCTAACCTAGCCAGATATAACCTAACCTAACCAAATTTTACCTAACCTAACGTAACCTTTTGGGTAGGTTAGGTTAGGTTCATGTCCGGTTTAAAGGAAATAAATAGGCATCTTCTTTTTGTTTGTGTTTCCGTTAAGATAAGACTCGCGCTCAGTCCCAGAGGCATAACAACAACAACGATAAAATAATAATAATAATAATAATAATAATAATAATAATAATAATACAATATTACAGCAAATACCATAGGATTGGAAATACAATATTTTCTTATCAATATTTGAAGTTATTCGTGTTATAATTCAATTAATATTAATCTAATTTGCAAAGTGATGATGAGATGGATTTAATTTGATCTATATCCCCAAGGTGTGTGTGTGTGTGTGTGTGTGTGTGTGTGTGTGTCCAATGTTACCGGCAGTATTAATTTTCTGTGTATTGGGTAGGTTACGAAAGAAATCAGATTAGGCTACACACACACACACACACACACACACACACACAGGTCTAACATGCTTCTAAACAAAATTCCCGAAG
>CAUDMG010000569.1:5383202-5393202 GCA_958450375.1 Homarus gammarus
GGTTCCATAACTCACTAATACACCCTTGTGTTCATTTGTTGTAGGACTTTTAATTTATAGTAGTTGCATGGCTGCTTCCAATTAAATTAGTCTTTTATGCCGTTCATATTGTAAAAAAAAAAATATATATATATACTTTATTTATAACAACGTATACAATCCGCCTCTGGTCCTGTTGTTTCGTTTTTACGGCTTAAACTTTTTTTTTGTGTTTGTGTGTATTTTTAGGTGTATTTTGGTATGTATATTTTGGGTGCATTTTTAATCTTTGTTTCTCATCATCTTTTCCACATTTCTCAGATTATATGAATTTATTTTTTGATGATATTATAGTTATATGTTACTTTCATTGGGAGAATGTTGCTTTAGTGTTAGTTTTCGTAGTTAAAATGTGTAATTCAGTCATAATGTGGCAATGGGGAGAATAATGGGTGTATATAAAGGTTTGAATGTTGTTGAGTTAACCAGCGCAACGGGTCTAATGGGCCCCAGGTCTAATAGGACCCAATCCAATATAACCTAACCTATTAGGATTGGGCCCTATTAGTTTTATCATCCAGTCCTATTGGTTAGGTTGAAATGAGGTATATCAGGACTGGGGCCCATTGTGATTAGTACCCATTAGAAACAGGGGTCTAATAGGACTTAGGGGGGAGGGGGATGGGGGGGCTCTTAGGAACCTGGGCCCTTGCACCAGTCCTCCCCCGTAGCTCAGACACCTTCAGGTACATTATAGTCACGTAATATCTTCCTCAAGTTTGTCCTCCTCACTTTAAGTCTTCCAATTTTCCTCACAAATCCTTGGCAATTTCCTTGGGCAAATTTACGCGTCTTGCCTGAAGTGTTCACGACTTTTCCCTACTGTGGTTAGTTTCTCTCTCTCTCTCTCTCTCTCTCTCTCTCTCTCTCTCTCTCTCTCTCTCTCTCTCCTATTCACTCTTGTCATTTTCATTCATAAAATTAATATATCGTTTTGATTGTTTTTGTTTTTTTTTATCATTTTTTCTTCAGTTTATTTGTTCTTAGTTTATAATGTCATTGTTATTATTTATTTCATTCGTGATGATGTTCAAGAGTAAACATGCTGCTATTACTAAAAATTGTAAGTCACAGGTTCCCTCTCCTTCCCACCGTCCCTCTTCCCTTCCTTCTTCCTTATTTCTTCTCTTCTTTTCTCCCTCCTCCCTCCCTCCCTCCCTCCCTCCCTTTCCCTCCCTCCCTCCCTTTCCCTCCCTCCCTCCCTCTTCCCCTCACCCCTCCCTACCATCCATTCCTCCATCTCTCTCTCTTCCCTCTCTTCACCCACCTGCCACCATCTTGAGAGAATCACGTTATCAGGCCTCGCAGGGAACTGCTGATTACCGTCAATTACACTTATGAGGGCCATTCATGTCCTTATCTGGCCACATCAAATAGCTCACATCTCGATGATTCCCTCTGGCCATCTCCCCCTGGTTTACCTCCCCCTGTCCACTTACCCCTAGCCACCTTCCCCTGGTCTACTACCCCTGGCCACTTACCCCTAGCCACCTACCCCTGGCCACTTACCCCTAGCCACCTCCCCCAGCCCGGCTACCCCCCCCCCCGGCCACCATCCTCAATTTACCATAAAATAATCAACTCAGCCAGAACACAGATGGGGACACGAACCCAAGGAGCAGCTGGTGATGAAGGGGATGTTTACCTTACGCCTTCCTCAACTGCGTAACTGTTGACACCCGAAGACGTCCCTTATTTACTGTGGAATAAAGAAGGTTTTAATATACAGTAATAAGATGCCTATCGTGGTGCCTGGGGGTGGGGAGGGAGACTGGTTACACACACACACACACACACACACACACCAAAAGTGACAATTTCGTTTCGATGAGTGAAGACAGTGCTAAACAATAACAGGTGAAGATCGTGGTCATTTTAACCTTCACCCACCAGTTAGTTTCTAGGATACCCAGGGTGACGCGCCCATCAGAACCAACAATTCCTGCGACAAGTGCTAAAATCCTGTCAGCACTGGGGACGGTCGAGGGTCAGGCAGTGTTGATGCTTCCACAACAGCACATGACAGTGAGTGAGGAACTGCGATACTATACTAAGTGCTTGTTACGACTGGAGCTAAATCCTTGTAATTAGGTTAGGTTAGGTTAGGTTAGGTTAGGTTAGGTTAGGTTACAGCCTAAAAATAGTTCGGGTAAGGCTGGGGATTAATGGAACTCGACCCCAATGCTAGAGATCATATCAAAATAGGTCGTAGTCTACCTGAACTGGAGGCTTACTGGACCTGTAGACGCTACCACCATCACCACCAGCAGGCGATCATCACCTCCGGACTACCTCCCTCCCTCCCAGTCAACACACACACTCCCGGTAATTGGTGGTGGTGTGGGCGTGCACCTCACCTTCAGTCTGAGGGTGGGTGGGTGGGTGGGTTGAGGTAAGCCTGGGGGTGGGTGGGTGGGTTGAGGTAAGCCTGGGGGTGGGTGGGTGGGTTGAGGTTAGCCTGGGGGGTGGGTGGGGAAGTGCCTGAGCCGACTTACCTGAGCTGATTATCCTGTGTAAACATATTAAGTGTTCAGTGACGCTTATACTCGGTTTACATGACGCCATGGCTCTCACCCTGTATCTCTGGCTCACACCCTAGGGCTCTGGCTCACACCGCCATTCTCATATAAAAGCCTCACAGAACTGAGCTGGTGGCTTGTAATGGTTTAATACGTGTGTTTATCCTCACTCCACCTCCCGTCAGCGTTAGTAACAGGGTGACCAGAATGTCCCAGGTGCATCAAGCTTCACACGTAATTAATATAGATCCATTGATCCTCGGTTCACCTGCCTTTGTGTTTTATTAATAGTGTATAATACGTTACTTCCCGCGTATGGAATGTGGTATGTTCTATTGCTGGGTTTTGTATAACCGCTAAAACCATTCATTCCAGTTTATTTTTTTTTTTGGGGGGGGTCGTTGTCATTGTAGTCGTCATCGTCGTGTGGTCGTTGTCGTTCATGTGTGCCTCAATATACCTACAAGAGAGCATCATTTTCGTCTGATTTAAGTTCAATCTGATCCACTATCTAACTATCTTCATGTGTCTGTCTATTTATCTAGGTATTACATGAATAGCTAAAAACTCCTTAACACTCGGCACTCTCCTGAATCTAATTATATATCCTGTAGGGCTGTGGGTCGCTATATCTTAAGACAGAATAACATTAAAAATAAACCAATTTATTAGAAGAAAAAAAATAGTCTTGTGTAAAATAGGAGTTAAAATCCCAACCCGATATGCACACACGACCGTCTATAGATGCCAAAAACTGCCAACGGTGATGAGGGAAAGTTTGACAATAAGTGTAATTACGTTGTTAAATCTAATGAGTGATAATGGGTCGTGTTGTTGTTGTCTTGAGTGTCACATTAACGAGACGATGATGGTGGAGATATTGTTACCAGCTGTTTCTGTTTAGTTATGTCAACAATTTCCACTTTTAATCTGATTTCCTGCCTTCTCGTCCTGTGTAATCATCAGTACGGTATTTAAAGGGATTATCCTGCTTATCTAATTAGTGAATAATTACCAGTTGCAATTACAATATAATTACTTACATAATAATTATAAAGAATTTATCTTGGTTTAAATTAATTCATGAATATTGTATTGCTTTGAAAGGGAAACAGTTTTGTTTTTTTTTTTTTTTTTTTTTTTGTTTTTTGTTTTTTTCAGCGCGGAGGAGAACTCATCATCCAGCGAGCCAATACACAACATTTCCATTTCAATGGCGTCCGTTCTTCTCTAACAGAGGGATGCATTTTTCATGTTGGCTGATAAAGGCTTTCCTATGTTCATGGCTGTACCTCAGTACCATTAAAATCGCCGAGTTTATGCCTCTACTTTGACTATCGATGCCGCCCACCCCCCAGAACTCCGATACAAACCTCGGTCATAAGCGGGAATTGTTGCTCTTTAGCGCCTAAGTGAAGCGAAAGCCGATAGAACGCTGAATATTAGCGAAAAGGCAGAAGTTCCCTCCTTCAACCCATACATATTCTAGCACCTTTGATTAAATTTGCATTCCGGTACGTCAGTGTTGGCGAAAAACACCGAAGGGGAAATTGGCATCACATTCCACCCGGGAAATAATTCATCTCTGGCCTCTCCCGCCCCTGATAATTTGTAGGCGGGTTACAAGCCTTCTGGATTAAACAAATCGATTGAAACTCTAAAATTATGCATAGACTGAACACCGAAAACCTCTTCAGCCTCTAAAAATAGACTCAAGGTAATTTTTACTTAACGATCGCCGTGGCTCTAGGTAAATAAATACTGGTGAATAATGACCAAGTATTTGCATTAATAATGAATCGAGCGGAAATAGTTGGCAAAGGTGTGTGTGTGTGGAGGCGGGGGGCGGCGGGCGTGCGGCTTTAAGGTACAGGTACACCTGCTGCCCCTCCACCGCAGTCCACCACACGGGGGGAAGGAGGGGTGAGGTTAACATAGATGGAAGGGAGTGGTCTTAAAACACCTTCCCCCCGCCTATGTTAACATAAGTGGGAGGAAGACTTAACATAGCAGAGAGAGAGAGAGAGAGATAATACTTAAGAACATAAGAAAATAAGGAGTCTGCAATAGGCCGGTTGGCCTGTGCATGGCAGCTCCTGTCGAGAGTTACTACCACTCTCTATCATCCATGAATCTATCCAGCCTCCCTTTGAAACTTTCCAACGTTCCAGCACTTACTACAAGGTTGCTAAGCTTGTTCCACCTGTCCACCACCCTATTTGTGAACCAGTTCCTTCCTATCCCCCTCCTAAACCTAAACTACCTTTAAGATATATCACTCACTCCCAACACAGCAGAGAGAGACAAGTGGGTATATAATCAAACACAGCCGCGGGGGAGATGCAAGAGACTCAACTGTACCAAGAGACAAGCAGAAAAAAAAGTCATAATGGGAAGAGATAGTGTGATAATGTTAAGGGCAAAAGAAGTAGACGGGAGAGATGATGAGACAGTGACAGTGTTCTCTCTCTCTCTCTCTCTCTCTCTCTCTCTCTCTCTCTCTCTCTCTCTCTCTCTCTCTCTCTCTCTCAAAAGACAGGTCCACTTGAGACGGATCTTACCTCCTTGATTCCCACAAATCCTTCCTCACACACCTGGGCCCGGGAGACAGGTGTCAACTCCTTAGTATTTGTAACTCTCACTGAGGCAGATTACTGACTGATTGGTCATGTGCGAATTGTGTAGTGTTGATATTAATGGTTGTAGTGATGGTAAATAATCTACTATTACTACTACTACTATTATTACTACTACTACTACTTTTTTTTAACTACTACTACTACTCTTAGTAATAATAATAATAAGTACTGTCAGTGTAGCGATATTGACGGTACTGTAGGTGTTGCAATAAACTCTTCTATAGGTGTAGCGATAAACGATACTATAGGTGTAGCGATAAACTCTTCTATAGGTGTAGCGATAAACGATACTATAGGTGTAGCGATAAACTCTTCTATAGGTGTAAGCGTGTTTAGAACAATAACATTTTGAAATATGTTCTTCGCTACACCATAACATCCTCTTCATAGTTAATAGTTCTTCCTGTTTGTTATTTCCACCGTTTATTTAATGTAATCACGTCTCTAGTTATCTACCCGTTAGCCTTACCGTTTGTTTTAATGGAGGATTTATGGTCAACGGGAAATCTATTTACAGATTTACAACAGCATAGATTAGATGTAACTATTAACCCCCTTGATGATTTAACCCCTTGTGTATGACGATTTAACCCTCTTGAGTATGATGATTTAATCCCTTGAGTATGATGATTTAACCCCCTTGAGTATGATGATTTAACCCCCTTGAGTATGATGATTTAACCCCCTTGAGTATGATGATTTAACCCCATTGTGTATGGTGATTTAACCCCTTGAGTATCATGAATTAACCCTTTGAGTTTGATAATTTAATCCCATTGAGTATGATGATTTAAACCCTTTAAGTATGATGATTTAAGCCCTTGAGTATGATGATTTAACCCCCTTTAGTATGATAACTGAACCTCCCTAGTACAGAACATCGTACTCGAGGGAATAAGTCATTTAATTGAGACGGTCCTACTGAAAGTATAGTCAACAACAGGACACGAAAAATTTAATTGACGTAAAAATTATTGAGTAAAATTGTTCCTCCTGCAGCTGATGTTTCTCTCGCTGCCTCGCCTGCTGACCAAGTGCCTCGCTGCCTTACCTGCTGAACACGTGCCTCGCTACCTCACCTGCTGAACACGTGCCTCGGTACTTCACTTACTGACTACGTGACTCTTTCTCTCACTGTCGGTTGTTAACTTCTGAGATAACAGTAAGTGAAGTGATATTTGCTCTGACGTCTCAAGGAGGGAAGGAGGATTGTTAAAGTATTTATAAAACAAAAAAATATACAGGGATAATTTGTTTTACCTGGTACAGTACTATTGATATGTTTTTTAACTTACCTGGTGGTTTAAATGGCATGGTAGACTAGTTAGTTTGTTATAAGTCAAATGAACCATTGAAGTAAGTCGCTCCAGGACACTTAACTCACGATTTTATATGATAATTAATAATCTTGAGAAAAAGGCCTATATGGAAGGCCTATGTGGGGAGTTGCCATTTAGGGAAAACACATTGCTTATAACGTCACGAGTCTATTAGTTATTACTGTAATAGTTTTAATATCAACAATGATCTTTCGAAGGACAGGTCTCTTTCTTCAGGGTAAAAATGTAGTTACATATTTATTTTCAATCCGTGAGACTGTATCGAATCTTCGGGTGAAACGGATGGTTCAAGCGGGTCTGGTTCACATCAAGACTCTACTATAGACCTTCTTGGTTCACATTAGCGGTCAAAACACATATCAGTCTCTAAATACTCTTTAACGAAACCTTGGGAAACCATGAAGGTCTATTGAATTAAAAAAAGACGCTCAGTAAACAGACTCTCGCCGTACTGAAGCAACACCATGACACAGTTTTTCTTTAATATTTTTCTTAATGTCTTGATGAGTACTGTATGTCTGTCTGTCACTTTGAAATTGAAAACACATGAAAATATTACTATACTCCACTGATTTACTTTATTCTGATATAGTAAAGCTTAAAAATCACGAAAATAAGTCACAATAAAAAGCGTTTAAGAGTGTGAGGTGTCAGTTGTGATTTCAAAGTCATGTTAGCCGTGTGGGTGTGCTGGGGGGCGATGGGGGGCAGGGAGGCGTATGGACAGCTGTACCTTCCTACTCAAGTGACTATTGATATATCGAAACAGTGATAAAACAAATATAGACGAATCTCTTTCCCTATAACTGGAACAAAAATGAGAAATAGGATCTTACAAGTAGACTATTACCTTCCTATTACCCAACTTGGCTATTTGATTATGTTATGGCTATATTGTTTACCGTATATACAATGTTAAGTACCGAGCCATCATCCATTTAACCACACCACAATGAAAAAAAATGTACTCAAGAAAGGTGAAGCTGTAGACAGGTGGTGAATAGATGATTGATTATTGAATATCTGTTTATTTGTGGTAGGAATATGGTGTCAGGTGTTGAGGAGGAAAATTAAGGAATCGGAATACCTTTGTTGCCGTTTTAATGTATTGAGATGCTTGAACGGCCGTGACGAACCTCAGAAACATGGAACTTCTTGAAATTAAACCATTTGTACCTCTGTGTCTCTTTATATATTGCTGTTAACATACACGTAATAAAAATCTTGAGCTGAGAAAACTTATCTTACAAACATACAAGGGTTTAATGGGGTTTAATTTATACTAGGTGGTGTATTATTCAGGCACCCAGAGACGCAGGTTTATTGAAGGACATTATTTTAAGATGGAAACTAATAAATCGATGTTGTACGCATGCGCAGAGTATCACATGATTGCTAACAGCCTCAGTGATCCTCCTGATGGTGCGTATGGCGAAGTGAACCAACCAAATACAAGACATGTCAATATCTTTACGAGTTATTTAAGACATCTTACTGTATCCGGTCTGTTTTTTGGTCTCGTTAAAATATTATGTAGACAATTAAGTTGTTTTTTTTTAATTATTGTATTTGAATTTATGCTCATATTTGAGACAGTGGCAGAGATGGGAATTAATTACATGGTCATTTGTTTTCAGAATCTCTCTCTCTCTCTCTCAGCACACTCCCTCATCTCTCTCACTGTCCCTCTCCTCTCCCCTCCCTCTTCCACAGCCAATAAGCAAGCAGAGGTAAGATCAAAGACATTCCCGAAATACTTGAAACGAAAGTTCGTGGTCGTTCCGCATCTATGTGTGTGTGTATGTATGTATGCGTGTGTATGTGCATGTGTGTTCGGAAGAGGGTAGAGGGAGATAGGGAGAATAAGGGAGAAGTGAGGGTAGGGAAACGTGCAAGGGGATGCCAGGCCAGCTTGGGTTGAATATTAATACCAAACAAAGAGAGAGTGGAGGGGTTGGTGGGTGGGATTGTGTGCGCCAAGGATTATATTAGTTACTCCTAAAGGCAGCCTCGTTTTCTCTCGTGGTGTCTTATATTCATGGTCCCTTCACTGTCGATGTTTTTACAATATTTTTTTTTTTTAATCTGTGTAACATTTTCAGTATTTTTGTATATATTTGATGTGTCATGTTTATGTATATTATGAATGATGAATACGGATATTTTTGTCTTGAGGGAATTATGTATAGCCTCTGTTCACTATTTTTGGGGGGCTATTCTTATGCATATACGTAATACATAAAGAGATTGAATAATAATTAATACAAAAATAAAATAAAATAGCATTATATACAACATAAAATTGTATATCGTATGTATATATTTCGTATGTTTTTAAAGTGGCCAAAAAAATTCTCCCTTTATCTTGAAAATAAAGAAAATTTAGAACTGGAAAATGAGAAAGAAAATTTATTGTTCTTTGGAAAAATATTTTTTAAAAAGTTATAAAAAAAATGAAAGTTATTTATGTTATGAGTTTATTAAGGGGAAGTATATAGAGAGAGTAAAGTGAAGGGAAATTGACTATAGTTTATACTGATGGTTGCTGGTCAGATGGGCCCTTGCGTAATGGGTCCGACGTCTTAAAGGAGCCTGCGGTTTAATGGGTCCCCTGTTTTAATAGGCCCCATGTTTTAATAGGCCCCTCGCCATAATAGAACCCTCACATATACCCGTAATGTGTCAGGATTACTGCCCTTTATGATCGAGTATTAGAATTGATGCCCACTACGGCTTAGGCCTATTAGGGTCAGTGTCCATTATGAGTAAGGCCTATTACGGGTGTCTCTGTGGTTAGCTTAACGTTAGGGTATGTTACTCTCAAGGTGGAATAACCTGAGGGGCTAATATTCAGGTGATCCTAATTGTCATTTTAGTGAAAGTCTCAGAGAATAATTGTGTATTGTTTTCGAGGAACTAACCTTAACCTTAACCTAACCTAACCTAACCTAACCTAATCATGTATCCCTTTGATGTAAACAGTACCTCCTATATCTCTTCACAGTGTCTCCTACAGTATCACTTAATTTGATATTGTCTCAGCTCAAGAACAGCTCAGTAAGGTGTGTGCGTGGGAAAGGTCTGCGCACCAACCAACCCTTTGAGAGAGATTACCCAGTTTTAATTAGATTAACTTGGGCGTAATATGAGACCCGTACGCCTTTGCACAACTCCGCCTTTATCTAATTTCAAGAAGGCCAATTTTCTCACCAATCTGCCCCTGGTTACTACGAGATTAAACTTATTTGTAATCAACCGAGAATTGAAGTTTTAATCAAGTTTCAGGAATTATAGTATATGGTTTGGTCGCTCCGTTTACCCTGAGTCAACAACACGTGTATGGTAGAGTTGCTTCGAATGTTATTTTGTATTATATCCGATAAATTAAATTGCGTCTTTTGATTTAATTAATATGATATATGTAATCAGATATTAAGTAATTATATTTTGGATGTGAAACTGC
>CAUDMG010000569.1:5398202-5525702 GCA_958450375.1 Homarus gammarus
CCGTCCACCACCACAACTCTCTCTCTCTCTCTCTCTCTCTCTCTCTCTCTCTCTCTCTCTCTCTCTCTCTCTCTCTCTCTCAATCTTCATGCAGTTTTAATGCAATTTTGGCCGGCATCTTCGAGTTGTACCTTGAGCGAGCCAAGTCGAGTTAAGGGGGACAAAATATACTATACAGGTCTTTGAATATATCTTGAAACTCTGGACACAGCTTTACAGAGGCGCGTAAAAAATGACAACACAATCAGCTGTTCTTATACATTTGTTTGCTGATGTTGTGACATATAAAAGCTTCCCAAATACTCAGACAACATTGAACGTCTCGAGATTGTTTACCAGGGGCTGTTTACCTTTATATGTACTGTAATTGTTGATGGTAGTTCAGGACCTTTTCTTACAATAGGAGAGGGAAACACTTGTCCCAGGTTTAATAATGGAGGGAACACCGCAGGGCGAGTTTGTCAAGGCCATTGGTGTCTCATCGTGGCGCATGTCTAAGTATATATCCACGTAAGTTCCCGGATCAGAATGTTTTGAGAAATAGGGTTGATGATGTAATGGTTATAGATTTTAAGGTTATTATGCCATAATTATAGACTTTTTAGGTTATTACGTCATGATTTAGATTTTTAAGGTTATTACATAATAGTTATAGACTTTTAAGGTTGTCACGTCATCAAATATACTATAGGAATAGCCGTGTGTCTGTCTGTCTGTCTGTGTGTCTGTTCTGGGCAGCCGAAACGGCACAATCGTTTTTCATCAAACTTGGTGGAAAAATCGCAAAAAATTCGTAGAGTGGAACAAACCTGGTCCCATGTCGATGGTTTCTTTAGGGAGGCATTAATTAACAATTTTATTTACGATGGAAAACGATGCAAGTCTACGGACTTGGCGCACCCTCATTCGCTGTACGCTGTCACGAGCGTTCATACTTTCACAAGGGCACGAAGGGCCCGCGATCACTTGTAATTATTATAACTTTTAATCCCCACATCCCTACCGAGGAACACAACACGAAATTAGTGAAGTACAGTCAACTACTAAAGCCTGTTTGTCTCTCCCTCCTCAACCACGAACCCCTCGATTGAGATTCGTGAACCCGAAGCAGTAGACTGATACATTATTCTATCCATAAATGCTTCGAATTCGTGAGTTTGAATTCTCGTGGTTCAGGAAGGAGAGACGAACAGACTTTAGTAGTTAACTCACTATAGTACATCTTCCATCTTGAACGGCAAGGATGAAAAGTGGGAGACTGTACTGCCTCCTGCTGGCGGCGACAACAACTTTACGAAGGAAGTTACTGCCGGGCCGCCACAACCCCGCCGACGACAACAACACCAGACTGCAGGAGAGAGAGAAAGAGAGAGAGAGAGAGAGAGAGAGAGAGAGAGAGAGAGAGAGAGAGCTGTGGTGTTCCCTGCCGCCAGCTAGGTCCTCCAGGGATGATGGATGAGTCTGGAAAATAAGAAAAAGAATTAAAAAAAAGTAAAAAAGAAGAAGAGTGAATCAAGAGACGAGATGGAGAAAGGAATACCCCCCCCCCCCCTCCTCCACCCTCCCTTCAGGCTATCATGGTGATGCAGTTCTGGGAATATTTTCTACACACTTCATTATACCAGAATAGACACAATAGTAAAATAAGAAAATACTGGTTTATTATTCTTACATAAAACTCGACTTTGGAGGGAAATTTGTCCTAATCTGTTATAATAATTTAGAGGGGGGGAAATGCTTTGTTAAATTGAATTATATTAGATGCAATTATCATGTTGAGTACGATGACTTGGCCTACGGGATATATTAAGTCATCGTATCATACTCAAGAGGTCAAATTATCATACTCAAAGAGGTTAAGTCATCATAATCCAGGGGTCAATTCATCATACTGAAAGGTTTAAGACATCATATTCAAGAGGTCAAGTCATCATACTCAAAGAAGTCAAGTCATCATATTCAAAGAGGTTAAGTCATCATATTCAAAGAGGTTAAGTCATCATACTCAAAGATGTTAAGTCATCATACTCAAGGGGTTAAAAATCATTGGTAGTAATATTAATGATTAAGGAAAACGTCAACTATTAATTTCGTCATGTGTGTGTGTGTGTGTGTGTCCCCTGAGGTAGCCGTCATCAACACACTTGCTCTCTAGAGACATTTAAATATGATTAAATTCTCATCGTCTGCATAATTCAATCTCGCTCTATTTACCTGTTAATTATTTTATATATTTTGTTAAGATATAAGAAGAAGGTGGTTGAGTGTGTGTTTGTCTGGGGGTCATGTATGTAGGTTCAAATTCCAGCTTGTTATGGGTTCAAATTCCAGCTTGTTATGGGTTCAAATTCCAGCTTGTTATGGGTTCAACTTCCAGCTTGTTATGGGTTCAAATTCCAGCTTGTTATGGGTTTCAATTTCCACATTGTTTAGGCTCTGTAAATGCTGTAGGCTCATCACACCTAATGTAAGATCATCACACTGACTTTAGTACACACTGTAGATTCACCATACACCCATACACACTGTAGACTCATTAAACACACACACACACGCACTAGACTCACCACACTAGCTCCAAAGTAGACAGGCAGACAGACAAACAAACAGACAAGACTCACATAGCGTGGTGGGTGACGTAGCTAGTTGGCACCTCGTGTGATGCTGAGTTGCCAGTTGGTCGTAATCTAAAGGTAATGATTCCAATTACGTCGTGATTAGAATTCCAGACCCGCGATTGAGCCCGGTAACGCCAGTACTCATTAGTGTAGCGGGAAGGACCTGCAACAAGCACAGTACGACCACCATTACCAGTACCTACCAACACTACCAGTACCTACCACCACTACCAGTACCTACCAACATTACCAGTACCTACCACCACTACCAGTACCTACCAACACTACCAGTACCTACCACCACTACCAGTACCGACTACCACCACCAGTACCTACCACCACTACCAGTACCTACCAACACTACCAGTACCTACCAACACTACCAATACCTACCACCACTACCAGTACCGACTACCACTACCAGTACCGACTACCACTACCAGTACCTACCACCACCACTACTTTCCACCAACATCATCACCTCCCACCACCACCACCACCACCACCACTACTACTACCCATCACTTCCATTTACCACCAACCACCACTACCTACCACTACCACCACCACTACCAGTACCTACCACCACCACCACCACCACCCACCACCACCACCACCCATCACTTCCATTTACCACCAACCACCACAACCTACCACTACCACCACCACTACCAGTACCTACCACCACCACCACCCACCACCACCCATCACTTCCATTTACCACCAACCACCACAACCTACCACTACCACCACCACTACCAGTACCTACCACCACCACCACCCACCACCACCCATCACTTCCATTTACCACCAACCACCACTACCTACCACTACCACCACCACTACCACCTTGTTACTGCCCCCGCTAATGACGGTATAACACTCACCAACTTTTGTGATAGAGTATTTCCAGTCTTAATTCACTGTAGTTTCGCACTGTGTATGTGTGTTTGTGTGTGTGTGTGTGTGTCTAGTCTTTAGCATTGTGGGACGAGGTATTAAGCAAAATCCACTCGTATGCGGGATTTACGTGCGCTGATTGGCTCTAGACCACTATGAGAACCACCGCCAGCCTCCAACAAGCACCACGACCTTAGGACCTTGTTAGTGACCCGCGCTAATGATGACCTCACCAGGCAGAATCACCTCAACTTTTGTAATGTTTGTTCCTCCGCTAGTTACTGCAGGTGGTGGCGTTGTTGTTGTGTGATTGGTTGTGGTTAAGTGAGAGTTGTTTTCTAACCTAACCTAATCTAACCTAACCTAACTTAACCTAACCTAACCTAACCTAATCTAACCTAACCTAACTTAACCTAACTTAACCTAATCTAACTTAACCAAAATTTAAACTTACTTAACCTCTCTCTCTCTCTCTCTCACTCTCTCTCTCTCTCTCTCTCTCTCTCTCTCTCTCTCTCTCTCTCTCTCTCTCTCTCTCTCTCTCTCTCATCCTGTACACACTTCCGGGAGTACTTCCTCCTCAACTCCCACACACATTAACACAGTATAAAACTACCGTACCTCCTCCATCACTACTCTCTATAAAACACATTCCTCTTATAGTTTCCTGTAGGAGGGCCGTAGGGGGAGGGAGAGGTACACGTACTTCCTGGTAAAAAAAAAAAACAAAAACATGGAATTAAGCATTAACTATTGTCAGATTTTTTTTCTAGGAGGAAGGAAGGAAGGAAGGAAGGCAGGAGGGAGAGAGTGTGTGTGTGTGTGTGTGTGTGTGTGTCTTTCCCACTGAGAACACTGAACACGATGAAAACACGTCTTATACATGGTGGTGATTAGGTGTGGGGTCCAGATTGTTAAAGAAGTGTACAACAATCCCAGTAATGATTGGTGATGGTGTTGTTGGAAGTCTACAATCATTGGGGAGATAAACAAACTACAAGTACGATAATTTTATAGCGAGGAATTCCAACTTTATCTCGACTTTTCAGTAGCGAAAGTCAGATTAAAATCTTTCGTCGTAAACCCGAGAAAGTGTGAAGGAGTTGCCAAAATATTCACAAACTTTACCTAAAAATAATTGATAATGCTTTTGAAAGACTTAACAGCTGTATAATATTCACTCGGCTTCAAACAGAGGAGGAAAATAAAAGTGAGATTTCCGAATTGTTAGATAAATGCGAATCAAACTCACCAACTCGGAATTGAAACTCGGAGACGACGTTGAGTCAATCCTGCAGCCAATTCTGGAAAGTTTTGGAGTGGGACCGCCTGGAGTCCTCCCTGGAACATCTCGGCAAGCTAATGGGTTCTGCCAGCGGTTAGAAGTTGGCGGAGCGTTATGGTAATTCTGGCTACACTGACTTATCAAAAGACGCCAACCTGGCCTCAAACTACTGCTACCTTGAGGCCAAACCTTTCCCCCTGTGTGAGGTCACCCCGGCGGAGAATGGAGGTGTTTTCTTTATTGGTTCATCCTGGTTGAGAATGTGGTGTGTTCTGATTGGCAAAGGATGTGGGTGTCCTGAGTGGCAAAGGATGTGGGTGTTCTGAGTGGCAAAATCGGATATTCTTCCCTTGTCGCTCTCGTAAAACAGCAATTGTTATAAAGTTTTTCTTGCGTCTCAGGACCTATTGTTTGTGACCCTGATAATCTCTCTCTCTCTCTCTCTCTCTCTCTCTCTCTCTCTCTCTCTCTCTCTCTCTCTCTCTCTCTCTCTCTCTCTCTCCATTTATTCAACATTTTCCTACGTCTCCTCTTTATTCTATACCTGCTGCTCCTTCTATTCTTCCTCATTCTCCTCTTTCTCTCGCATTTTATTCACCACCTCTTCTCCTTATTCTGTTAATGATACTAAATTAACCTAACCTTAAAGCTTTCTAATTTCCTATGTCATTCAATGCTCTTAAAGAATATTTGAACGTAAATATTTTCTCTATATAAAAATTCATTATTATTGTTATTTTTTTCACTTAAATTCATCTAATTTCCCTTCAACAGTGCAAATTATTGACCTTAGATGATTTAATTTAATTTACTTACAGGTTAGCACAGTAGTATAGGGAATGTTTACCTTTTCAGTTATCTCTCCTAAATAGTAACATAATCTATCAAACTGTAGCGTATGTGATATGTTGTATTTGGTGCGTCTTTGCTCCCTAGTGCTTCAGAAGTACCGATAAATAACTCGTAACTATTTAAGTATACAATTATATTATGTAGGACATTTTGATGATGTAATGTTTGTTTATTGAGTTATAGCTCTTAAAGAGTGACATAATCTAGCAGAGTGTGGCTGTTATGACGTTATCAAGCGCGTCTCTCCCCTCCTCCCCAGTACCTCACCCGACACAGTTTCCTCACTTCCCCGGAGATTAGATAATGAAGGAAATTATCTAGAGGCTGCCGGAGGAGGTGGTGGACGGGTAGAAACGGGGGGGGGGGGGGAAATAGACAGGTGAAGAGAGAATGTGTGATAATGGTGGGGAAACTGACGCTGGACGGTAGGTGCTGGGAGCCATAAGAGTATACCGTTTGATTTTACCCAGACAGACAGACAGACAGACAGACAGATAGACAGAGACGAAGGAAAAGGAAGAGACCGAGTTAAATGGAAAGGGAAAACAGTGAAGGGAAAAATAGAACAAGACAAGAGACGTAGAAGGATTGTGAAACACACCCACCCACCCACCCACCCACCCACCCACCTACCCACCTAACACCCTCGTCCACCCCTCCACCTTCCCAAAAACTCCTCCAATAAATAGTCAACAACATATGCCATTTCTTTCAATATAAAAAAGGAAAGTGGACTTGTGAGAGAGAGAGAGAGAGAGAGTGAGAGAGAGAGAGAGAAGATGGGGTGGAGAGAGGGGGGTGGAAAGAGTGTACTCACTGGAATCTCCTACACAGTGAGAGTACTACACCATGTGGGGGAGGAAGAGACCTGGAGAGGGAAGCAAACACGAGGAGAGGCAACAGCAATTGAGGAAGAGAATGAGAGAAACAGACAGAAAAGGAAAGAGAGAGAAAGTGTAGGAGAGATAGAGAGAAAGAGAGAGAACGTGTAGGAGAGATAGAGAGAAAGAGAGAAGGAAATAGAGAGGCGTGAAGTGAGAGTAGAGAGGGGGAGAGGGAAGGGAAATGAAGAGGAGGATGAGAAATATGAAAAGGAAGAGAAATGGGACGAAGAGGTACAATAAGAAGAGGAGGAGGAGAAGATAGAGGGGAGGATCAAGAGAAGAGAGGAAAAGAGGAACAACAGGAAGAAGAGAGAAGAATGAACAGAGAAAGAAGAGGAGGAGAAGGAAAAGGCAAGGAAAAGGGGCAGAAAAAAAGAAGAAAAGAAGAAAATAGAGAGAAGAACGAACAGAGAGACGAAGAGGAGGAGGATAAGAAAGAAGAAAGAAGAGGAGGAAGAAGGAGAAAGCAGGAAGAGGAAGGAGAGGGTAGAGTGCCAACACCCAGGTTATGACACTGTGCCAAGCATCATCAGCAGGAGGAGGCCAAGCTTTACTGGCACTCGGACAATGTTGTGGGCAGGTGGGTGGGGGGGGGGGTGGCTCTTAACATCTGACCTTTGACCTTAAAGAGAAAGAGAACGAGAGAGAGAGAGTTGAAATAGACGGTAAATGAAGACAGACATACATACTATTTCCAAGTGAACACAACTACACTGAACACAAGAGTGAACAGTGCCACTCAGGCCCTCCTCCCCTCAGAGTGTCACCTTAACCACCGCCTCTCCAGTAACAATGTGCCATAGTTGGGTAGTTTAGTGGCCCTCACACACCCAGCCTTTGAAGAGTTCTAATTGGCTACTGCGGGGTTGTTGATTCATTGTTACCAGAGCCGCGGGTTTTCCCCTGATCCAGATGAGGGGTGAGGTTGGTGAACTGTGTGTGTGTTTCTTTGTTGGGTGTGTGCTTGTGTGTATGTCTGTTTAGGATGTATGTTGGATGTGTTTGTGTTTCGTGTGTGTGTGTGTGTGCGCGCAGAAGTGAAAGTGATATATATACAGTATATATATATATATATATATATATATATATATATATATATATATATATATATATATATATATATATATATATATATAAATACAGTACACCTTTGTTTGAATGTATTCAAGTATGTATATATGCCTGCATACCTTCAGGCTTGTGTGTATGCACTTACAGTATGTATCTGCAGGTGAATATTCATTTGTGTCTGTATTTGTGTGCGTGACCATGTGTATGTATGTTACTAATGTGTTTGTGTGACAATAGTGGAATAATTCCCACACATATACTGATCCCGCTCTTAATGTCCGCTAGGATGAATAATAATAATGATAATAATAATAATAATAATAATAATAATAATAATGATAATGATAATAATAATAATAATAATAATAATCATAATAATATATCACACAGGTAAATAGGTGGAAACAGAGAATGACCGTACATCAACAACCACTTAGAGTTAAGGTATACTGAGGCAGGTGTGCAGGTAGACGATCATACATACAGTTACTCCACCTCCTTACCTTAATTACATCACAGGTGTACCAGGTGAGGGACTGTCTAAAGTCTACAAAATGAGACGAAACGAAAGAAATGATTTATTGTGAGAAAGATTGAAAATATGAGAGATGGATAAAGCGAGGATACCTGTGTGATGGGTAGAGTGCTCTAGGATACGTTTTGACGCCTTCTATGCCATCCCATCCCATCCCTCTCCTCCTCTTCCTTCCCCTTCCTCTTTACTTCTCCCCCTATATCCCTCCTTCCATCCCTTCCTTCCCCTTCCATTCTTCCCCACCCTTCTCTTTCCTTCTTTCCCTTCCTTTCCCCTTCGTTCTCTTCCCTTCCTCCTCCTCTGGCCCCGTTTCCCCTCCACATTTCCCTTCCTGTTCTTTTTCTTGTCCTCTCCCCTCCTTTCCGCTCCTTCCTTCCTTCCACTTATTTCCGTTTTCTCTTTCCTTTTCCTCCTCTCCCCTCCCCCTCCTCGTCCACCATCTGCCTCACTGCCACACACCTCCAAGCTACCAGCACCACCACCACCACCACATGACACTACCAGCACCACTACCACATGACACTACCAGCACCACCACCACATGACACTACCAGCACCACTACCACATGACACTACCAGCACCACCACCACATGACACTACCAGCACCACCACCTTACACTACCAGCACCACTACCACCACCCTACACTACCACCACCTTACACTACCAGCACCACTACCACCACCACCACTACCACCACCTTACACTACCAGAACCACTACCACCACCCTACCATCACCACCACTACCACCACCTTATACTACCAGCATCACTACCACCACCCTACCAGCACCACCACTACCACCACCTTACACTACCAGCACCACCACTACCACCACCTTACACTACCAGCACCACTACCACCACCCTACACTACCATCACCACTACCACCACCCTACACTACCAGCACCACTACCACCACCCTACACTACCACCACCTTACACTACCAGCACCACTACCACCACCCTACACTACCACCACCTTACACTACCACCACCACTACCACCACCACCACTACCACCACCTTACACTACCAGCACCACTACCATCACCACCACTACCACCACCTTATACTACCAGCATCACTACCACCACCCTACCAGCACCACCACTACCACCACCTTACACTACCAGCACCACTACCACCACCTTACACTACCAGCACCACTACCACCACCACCACTACCACCACCTTATACTACCAGCATCACTACCACCACCCTACCAGCACCACCACTACCACCACCTTACACTACCAGCACCACTACCACCACCTTACACTACCAGCACCACTACCACCACCACCACTACCACCACCTTACACTACCAGCACCACTACCATCACCACCACTACCACCACCTTATACTACCAGCATCACTACCACCACCCTACACTACCACCACCTTACACTACCAGCACCACTACCACCACCACCACTACCACCACCTTACACTACCAGCACCACTACCACCACCACCACTACCACCACCTTACACTACCAGCACCACTACCACCACCACCACTACCACCACCTTACACTACCAGCACCACTACCATCACCACCACTACCACCACCTTACACTACCAGCACCACTACCACCACCACCACTACCACCACCTTACACTACCAGCACCACTACCACCACCACCACTACCACCACCTTACACTACCAGCACCACTACCACCACCACCACTACCACCACCTTACACTACCAGCACCACTACCATCACCACCACTACCACCACCATACACTACCAGCACCACTACCACCACCACCACTACCACCACCTTACACTACCAGCACCACTACCACCACTCTACACTACTAGCACCACTCCCACCACCCTACCAGCACCACTACTACCACCCTACCAGCACCACTACCACCACCTTACACTACCAGCACCACTACCACCACCCTACACTACCAGCACCACTACCACCACCACCACTACCACCACCACTACTACCACCCTACCAGCACCACTACCACCACCTCACACTACCAGCACCACTACCACCACCTCACACTACCAGCACCACTCCCACCATCCCAACCAGCACCACTATTACCACCTTACACTACCAGCATCACTACCACCACCTCCCATCCCAGCTACTCCAACTCCCAACTCCCACCCCACCTCCCCCCACCTCAGCCCCTCCCCCCTCACTCCTCACAGGTAAGACTCGTACCACCTTACCCGGCCATTGTTTACAAACATAAAAGACTCCACCTCTCTCAGCTGCACATAATTCACGGGTCACTGACTGTCTTGTTTACTCCTCACAACCAGGAGGTGAGTAGTCCACTTGACCTCAATTTCAAAGATAATATTTCAACTATATATTTATACGCTTATCCATCTATCTATCTATCTATCTGTCTGTCTGTCTGTCTGTCTGTCTGTCTGTCTGTCTGCATTTCTCACTAGCTTACTCATGTCCTCAAGTGTGTGAGAGAGAGAGAGAGAGAGAGAGAGAGAGAGAGAGAGACCTAGCTTCAGACCTCTCTCGACCTTTTCATTTTCATTGCAGATAAAAGAGTGAAAGGGGTGGGAAGGGGGAGATGGATGAGAGAAAGAGAGAAAGAAGAAAGAGAGATAAAGATACGTTCACATAGAGACAGAGAGACAGGCAGACAGACAGAATAATAGAGTGAGATATAGAGATAGAGATAGAGAAAGAAAGTGGCACATAGAAAGAGATACAGAGAGAGAGAGAGAGAAAGTGAGAGACACAGACACAGACAGAGAGAGAGAGATACAGAGATAGGAATAAAGAGAGAAAGTGAGAGATAAAAAGAGAGACAGAGAGATAGTACATCTAAGCGAAAAAAAATAACACAAAAATAGAGACCGGATGTCTTTGATGGCTGACAGTGTTCAATGCCCCCACCTAAAAAAAAAGGGGGGGGGTGGAGAGGGGGGAAGGTGGAGGGGGGGAGGATATATCGGGGGAAACTCTTACCCTTTGTGGATATTCGGAATACATATCGATATTGTCCCGTTTTTCAGCCAAATTCCTATATTTTTTTTTTTTACCCACCTCCGTTTTTGTGTGTGTGTGTGTGTGTGTGTGTGTGTGTGTGTGGCTTACCTGAGGTTTGTGCGTCTCTCTCTCTCTCTCTCTCTCTCTCTCTCTCTCTCTGCCTTCACAAGCAATCTCAACTATTTTCCAACCCACCCTTGAGCAATCACAACCCCCCCCCCCCTTCCTTACATAACCTAGTTTCCTTCATCATTTTCAAATAGGCTAAATCCTCCCTGGGCGTGCTGGCTGCGGCGTAGGGGAGAAAATCACTGGGTGTTCCCCTAGTCCCTACAGCCCTGTTGGGAAAATGTCTGGTAATAAGCCGTAATAAACCGTGCTGGAAGGGACAGTTAGGGGAAATTCCGCACACCACCACAGGGTAATATTTTCCTTTCGGGGATTTTTTTTTATTTTTTATCCCCTTCCTTCCTCTGAATAGTAAGATATAACTAATTAATATCATGTACTTATTTATTTTCTGATTTACGGTAGTTACTGGACAATAATGCAACTATATCTTGCGCTAGTCAGGCCGCACCTCGATTATGTGGTTCAGTTCTGGTGCCCTTATTATAGAATGGATATAAATTCACTAGAGTCGGTGCAGCGAAGAATGACGAAAATGATTCCGGGACTTAGAAACCTTCCATATCAGGATAGGTTAAAGAAACTTAACTTGCATTCCCTAGAAAGACGAAGAGTGCGGGGAGATATGATAGAAGTATTTAAGTGGGTGAAAGGAATCAATAAAGGGGATATAGATAAAGTTCTTATAATATCCGAGCAGGATAGGACTCGGAGCAACTGATTTAAGTTGGATAAGTTTAGGTTTAGGAGGGAGATAGGAAAAAACTGGTTCACAAATAGGGTGGTGGACGAGTGGAACAAGCTTAGCAACTTTGTAGTAAGTGCGGGAACTCTGGAAAGTTTCAAAAGGAGGCTGGATAGATTCATGGATGATAGAGAGTGGTAGTAACTCGACAGGAGCTGCCATGCAAAGGCCAACCGGCCTATTGCAGACTCCTTATTTTCTTATGTTCTTATGTTCTTATGTAATCGGTACTGAATCGGTATTACATGTAACTCGAGGCTCTGTAACTATACTGTACCTTACATCTCGACCTGCCCTTCACCTGTCCAGTCGTCTCTCGAAGGTTAGCACATGTTTTGAGACGAGGCCATTTGCACCAGGTAGACAGATAAGTAGGCTATTCCTATACGTCTATGGTCTTATTTGTTGTTATGTTTCAGTCTGGTCTTTAAACGTGTCTGTGAACTGTATTTCCATCAGCCTTTGTCACTTAGCCTTATAATCTACTCCTGGCGTCAACTTGGTTCATGTTCTCACGTAGTCAACAGTAAACCTCTGATGGCATCTTTCTTTCCTCAGTTTTCCTCGTTGCTCAAGTTCTTTAGTCCGGGTGCCAGTATCGTTTTCCTCCTCCGGGAGCCATTTTACCTGTGTATACTGTAGGTGAGATCAGTCCAGGGCCTCACCTTAAATCTCACAAACGAATCTTTAAACCCGAACCCAAAAGACCACGAAAGGGTTCACTACTACGACACCACGACACTTAAATCACCATACTTGGTTAGCTTAGGTTAGGTTATTGGTGATGCTAGACCAAATTTACCCAAGTCAGGTTAGGTCAGGTCAGGTCAGGTCAGGTCAGGTCAGGTCAGGTTAGGTTAGGTTAGGTCAGGTCAGGTATGTTTGGTTCTACTATAAAATCAATTGTTTAGCTGTACTATTTTCCCAACACGTCTCCTCTTGCCACTCAGACTCGAGGCGTCAATAAGGTGGTTCTAGCCCGCCACTGACTGTCACCAGCAGCAGTTAATCAAATATTTATATATGCACCAATCAATAGCTACCGACGGCCAGAATTGGTTACACAAGAGTGAATCAATGGGTAACGAGGGAGATGGGGGGAGAGGTGAGGAGGGGGGGGAGGGGGATAGATGGGAATGAATAGGGGGAAGGAGGAGGAGGTAGTGGTCTTTAGAGAGTGGTAGGAGGATGGTGGGAATGGTAAGGGAGAGGGAATGAGGGGGAGGTGGGAATGGTGAAGGAGAGGGAATGAGGGGGAGGTGAGAATGGTGAGGGAGAGGGAATGAGGGGGAGGTGGGAATGGTGAGAGAGAGGGAATGAGAAAGGTGGAGGATGTTGGGGGAGTGGCAGATGGAGGGTAGAGGGAGGGACGTTTTTGAAGGAAGAGAGGGGTCGGTACTGGAAAGGAGGATCGGTAGTGGAGGGAAGGGAGAGAAAGGAAGGGAGAGAAGGGAAGGGAAAGGGAGAATAAAGGGCTGTAGGTGACATATTCTCGTTTAACTATTACTTCACATTTTATTTTAGTCAGGCAATTTGTGATGTAAAATTTTCCACAATATTTTATAATTTTTTTCCATATACGAAACCTTTATATTTTGTTTACTACCACAAATATTTATTCCTATTCGTAATTTTTTTTTTTTTTTTTGGTGTGTGTGAATTGTGATGGAACCAAGATTATGTGAACCGTTACCGACCACAAACAATAAACAACACAAACAATAGACAACGCAAACAATAAACAACCCCAATATATTAGACACGGATATTTTGCGTTTCTAATAATAATAATAATAATAATTAACGGTTTATTGAAAGAGCTTGGCAGCCAGAAGGCTGAAAATATACAGTTACATATTTGGGGAATGGGTTACGAATTACAAATAATATACAAGTAACATAAGTGACACAAATAAGACATATAATAACTTAGATGGGGAAAAGCTCAAACTACAGTTCATTTCAACATAGTGACAGTGTTACAGTATTACAAGTTATTGATAATTTTTACAATGGTTGGGACTGGGCTGTTCTTATAGCGATCAGTTCGTGCACGTATGGGCTGGATGCGGTTGTGGTGTCGAACAGCAATTCTCGGACAAGGGACCTCCGGTGGTAGTAGGAGCCGGTGTCGGGGATGGTGTAGAAGCTTCTTACCAAATTTGCAGATGAGGTCGTGGTGATGGTCAGTGAGAGTCGAAAGGGTCAGTGTGTTGAGCGCTTCTTGATATGTGGAGTAGGAGTGGGAGAGAATAATCTTGCATGCTCTCTTTTGCATGCTCTCTTTTGCACTTTTTCAAGGTGTTTACGTTGTGTGGCATTTAGGGAGGAAGACCAGGTGGGGGAGGCATAGGTGAGCTTGGGAAGTATGAATGTTGTGTAAACACTGAGGAGCTCGTGTGCAGGAACTCCGAGGGACTTGAGTCGGCGGAGGAGGTGGAGACGGAAACTGGAGGATTTGACAACTTCATTGACGTGTGGTTTCCAATTTAGTTTGTTGTCTATGGTGACGCCGAGGAGCTTCGTGGAATCTACAACCTGGAGTGTGTTGGGACCTAGAGTAATGGAAGGAGGTGGGACAATGTCGGAGGAGAGGTTAATGTGCATAACCATGGTCTTGGTATGGTTGATGGTGACATGGTTGTTGGTGGCCCAGTTTTGGAGACTGTTCAATAAATCCTGAAGGGCGGTATAGTTGGGAGCAGAATTGTTGACACTGATCCCAATGGTGGAGTCGTCGACATATTTCCAGCGAGCAGGGGTTTCTCTTAGGGCATCATTGATGAGCATAAGGAAGCAGAGTGGTCCCATCTTGGTGCCTTGGGGGACGCCACAGGTGAGTGACTGAGAGGTGGAGACAGCCCCTCGGAAGCGTACAGCTTGGCGTCGGTCACTGAGGAAGTCTGTAAGCCATGGTATGAGGCTTCTTCGAAGCCCGAGGTCAATAGCTTTGTTGATGATTATATTGTGGTCGACTAGGTCGAACGCTTTAGTGAAATCAATGAAGGCGACAGCTACAGACGTCTTTCGTTTCTCGAGATGGCGGTATATGTAATCGAGAAAGCTGACAAGACAGTGAGTGGTGGAGGAAGTTTTCATGTTGCCATATTGCTGAGGGTCTACGACTCCTGCAATATCAGCATAAGCCCAGTCGAACACAAAACTTTCACAGATTAGGCTGGGTATTGGGGTGATTGCAATAGGTCGTAGCTGATTTAAGGATTGTGGGCTGGTTGACTTGGGCACTGGTGATACATAAGAGGTCTTCCAGTCAGCTGGGCATCTGGCTTGACTGAGAGAAGCATTGATGATGGAGCAGAGGGGTTTAGCAAGCTCCGGGGAGAACTCCTTGAAGAGTTTCATTGGTAAGTCAATGGGGGTGGTGGAGCGTTTTAATTTTAGTTTGTCCAGGCGTTTTGCTACGTCAAATTCTTCTACTAAGTCAGTGGGAAGGGGGGCTGGTAGGTAAGCAGGGAGAGTGGTTGTGTCAAGCCGGGGGAGCGTCTGGCATATAGTAGCGAAATGGTTATTTGTTTGCTCAGCTGCGTCAACACTAGTGAGATGGCTAAGGAAGGGGAGGGGGTGTGTCTTATTGTTTAGTCCACAGAGTTCTTTAAGCTTACCATACCATTGACTGATGTTGGTCTGCTTCAGGTGTTGTAATTTGGTTGGGTAGTGGGACTTTTTTGCAGTACGTATTTCGCGGATGACTCGGTTGCGAAGTGACCTGTAGCGGATGTGGTCATTGAGATGAAAGGCTCTGTCTCTCTGTTGCATAAGTCTTTTGATCCGAGGTGTGATCCAGGGCAAGTCAGCTGGGTGAGATCTGACGGACTTCTCGGGGAAGAAGTGGTGGTGAGCTTGCGTGGTGGTGTTGGTATAATTTATCCATTTGGTTTCCACGTCATCCACGCTAAGTACTTCAGTCCAGGGATGGTGAACTATCCACTGCCCGAAGAGGCGCACTGCAGAGTCAGTAATCGGCCTGTAGGTCTTGATGTAGGGTCTCTGTACTTGAGTGGGAGTGGCAGCTGGGGACCAGAGCACTGATAAGTGTGTGCTACACCCGATAGGAGGCATTGGTTGAGGTGGTTGGTACTGGTCCGCTAAGTCAGTTAAGATAAGGTCCAGGGTATTTTGACCGTGTGTGGGGAAGGTCACAACTTGTGATAGTGATAGCTGGTCCTGGATATCAGTGGTGTCAATTTCATTTAAATCCCCACATAATATTAACTTGGCACATGGGTACCTAACTCTGAGGTGGTCTGAGGTGGTGATGAGATGATTGATAAGAGTGTCTCTGGTGGGTGATCGAGGCGGATGGTATGCCACACAGATTATAATGGAAGCAGTGTTGCGTGGGTGGGCTCTTAGCACGACACGCACCCATAATGCTTCCACATCTGCTGGGACTTGAACATCCAGGCGTGACGGGCGTAGGTCATCTTGACAGAAGAGGGCAACGCCCCCTCCGCGTCTTTGTGAACGAAGGTGATGAAAGAGTTGATATCCCTCAATATGACACGTTTCAGGCACAATTTGCCAGGCCTCACATATGGCAACGACGCTCGCGGCGGTTGACCTGACTGTAGTTGCCAGCTCGTCGAACTTGTTAGCTAGGGAAGTGACGTTGGATAGCAGTAAAGACGGGAGATCATACCATAACCGTGGAACTTCAGTGTGGTGGTATGGTCTGTCAGGGGTGGGTTTCTCCGGTTTCCTAGTGGAGGTTACGGTTCTAATGGGCTTATGGGCATGACGGCCTTGTCTACGGCTCCGCGCGTGGAATAGGTTTAGTGACTTGAGTAGCGCGATAACACTGCCATCAGGATAACCGTTCCCACGCTTTAGATGGTACAGAGTGCGTCGGGAGTAAGTGATTGGTGGCCATCTGTTGAAATCTGTTGTGGGCGGACGGAAGTGTTTGTCACTGGCGGCACTTTGAGGGACACTGACACTGGTAGACATCTGTTAATATTTGTCAGTCGTAAAGACGGTGGTCTTTGTCCCTGGTGCTTGGGGTCGCCGACACAGTTATCACGATATATGTAAACACCGCGGTGGTCCTTGTCACTGGTACTTTAAAGGTGACCGATAAAGTGCCCACTGTCTGACTTTTCCTTGGGGTGCACAATCGAGCACTGTATGGTAATCACTTATTGCACTGCTCCGTAATCAATCGTTCACTAATCACGAGAATGTTTTGCTGAATCGATCCTGGTGTAGTAAGGCTGATAGGGCGTTGGGGTATAGCAGGGGGAGCGGGCAGGGCCAAACAGACTCGGCCTGGCTGCTAAAACCGGGAGCGCCTTCGGGGCACGTCCTGTCTCACTGATGGTTGACAAGTGTGTCCCTGTATGTCCTCCTGTGTCCCATGTGTCCCTGTATGTCCTCCTGTGTCCCATGTGTCCCTGTATGTTCTCCTATGTCCCTGTATGTCCTCCTGTGTCCCATGTGTCCCTGTATGTCCTCCTGTGTCCCTGTATGTCCTCCTGTGTCCCATGTGTCCCTGTATGTTCTCCTGTGTCCCTGTGTGTGTCCTAGTGTATCAGTACATTGTTCCATGATGTCCTATTTATATTTCTGTATGTATCTATGTGTCCTTGCGTGTCCTTGATGGGCCTCTGTGTACCCCTGCGTGTCTCGTATGACCCTTAAACGACAAAAGTTAACCCCCCCCCCCCCCACACACACACACACACCACCACATATTCTTAAAGACTTAACAAATTCGTGTGTCGTCCCTTTTTCCCCCTAGACACAAAACATGTTACTTAAAGAAGCTTAACTCTACTAGTCCAGACAGCCACCTCATCAGCTTACTCTTTTCTCTATATACCGTCACCCATGTCAGATGAAGACCCTCCCTGCCCTCCCCTACCCTCCCCTCCCTCACCCTCCACCCACACCCCCCCTCTCACCCAACCCCACCCCTTACCCTAAACCCCCTCCCCCCAACACAACAACAAGTCCTAGTGAATGATTATGATAATCTACGAGCCAATTTCCCAAAAGCTGCTTAAGTCTACGATGGTCCCAAAAGTTATCGTTCCCAAGATGTGTTTGTTCGGTCAGCCGGAAGGTTCGCACCGACATCCATCAGCTGTAATTTCTCCCTTCAGTGGTCCACCAGGATGAGATGCCGAGCCAAGGATGATTTTGTCTTTCTGGCAACACTGAGTAAGACTTTTTCTCCCTTCGTTTGATCCCCAGTAGGAATATTGGCCTGGTTGATCCGGAGAGTGGGAATAATAGCCTTGGTTGATCTTGGAATTGGAATGTTAGCTTGGTTGATGTAGGAATGGGAATGTTGGCTTGGTTGATGTAGGAATGGTAATAGATATACAGACATAAAGACAGATTCACACACACACACACACACACACACACACAGGTTGAGTAATAACAACTCAGCCTCACTAATGGACGGGTCGTGTCTCCCTACAACTCTTCATTTTTTTCTCCCTCAACTAATTTTATTTCCACCTCGATGAAAGGTTGCCATATGGCCACTGGTGTAGCTCTGGCCATTGAGTTGCCATAGTAATAGCTCTTGCCATATAGTTGCCATTAGTACAAGGTGTCTTACTAGTTGTCCACTCTGTACTGCCACCATTACCACATGCTGTCACTCCTGTTGGTATCCCTGTTTAGGTTTTGTTGGCACCTCTGATTGGTTGTCTGGGGATAAAAGAGAACAATAATGTAATGGTCTTACTAGGAATAAGTTCGGGTGTACCAACATGTCCGTTCAACTGGCTTCACCATCATGGAGTCGTCGGCCATCTTTGTACACTCATTGATCATCCTCTGCCGTGCCCTTCCTCCTACTCTTCTCTTGTCTGCCGCCCCCCCTCCCGTTTTATTTGTTTATACTTTGACGTGTGGACCTACGGCGCGTGACAGACTAGGCCAATAACTGCTCCATCCCCGCCACCCGTGTGCTCGTGGACGGTAAGTCAATTGAAAAGAAAATGAAAGGTTGACGAGTTTATTGCCAAGTGTCAACATGTCGGAGGCTGCAGATGGGGAGGTGGACAACGGCAGTATTGTTTTAATCTTGTATAGTTGCGTCAGCTGGCTCTATGTGGGTGGAAATTAATGAGAAATTGTAAAAAGAATTATACAGGGTGTCCATAAATGATTACCCTAAAAACAGTATGCTCTCGTTGGTTTAATCAGGGTAATCATTTATGGACACCCTGTATTTTTATAAGTTACATTGACAGTGAGACACATTTCCACTTCTCATCACATTCAGAATACATCAGGACATTCCAACTCCATTCAATTAGATTTGGAACTTGCGGATATATTGCTTGAGGTGCAGTGCTTGTGAAGGGCAGGCAGGCAGGCAGTAGCGGCTCGCCCTTCCTGGACTTGAGTTGAACCGTTCATCAGCCCGGGACTCGGATTATCCCCTCTGCAATCTGGATCACAAGGACTTAGTTTCCCTTTTCCCATTTCCAAACTTCTATTTTCACCTCTCCCCTAAAATCTTTCCCCAATATGGTGCCATTATCGACACTGAGGGGGAGGGTAAACTCGTTAAAATATTGTGACAAATTCAATTCAGTTGGGTTTTTTTTTGTTGTTGCTGTTACGAGGAAACTGGTGACACTATGAGAGAGAGGAGGAGGGGGGAACTGAGCAGAGAGATCTGGTGTGTGTGTGTGTGTGGACAAATTCATCTGGAGTTGGATTTAGGAGTCTGTGTGGTGGTCAACATGGCAATAGTAACTTGGGAACTCAGCCGTACCTCAGAGTGACACAGAGAGGAAAATATTTGGTCTCTACAAATTCATATAGGGGGAACCGGGTAATTATATAGAGATTAATTATTTGGTTTTATATTAGGTTCTCTGGTTTTAATTATACAGACAATTACACCTTTGGGATTACCTGAAGCATCTTTACTATGGTTTATTTCACCTAAAAATTAACAACCCTAACCTAAACCTAACCTAACCTAACCTAACCTAACCTAACCTAACCTCTAACAGCTACATCATAATCTGTTGCTTTTCATATGTCCTCATAACCAGAATTTCCTCCATCAGCACACCCACTAAGGCGTCAATCAACACACAAAATAACACAAATAATGACTCACCAAGGAACACAATTCCCCCCAGAGGATAGTGTTACTGCGGCCACCAGCTCAACACAGGTGGCAACACAAATGATGACTTATGAGGCACACAATTTCACCCTGGTAATGGAAAGACCGACACGTGGATCACCTGTAAAGCTGGCGTGGTCTACCTGCTCATATTGACGTCCACAGGATTACCAGCAGAGGTGATATTGAAACACAGACCTGAGGAGAGAGAGAGAGAGAGACGGGGGACAAAAAGAGAGAAAGATAAAGCGGGTAGACAGGAGTAAGAGAGAGAGAGAGAGAGAGAGAGAGAGAGAAAAAAAAAAACATGACAGGAAGGAAATAATTACGATTTATAAATAATTCTGATGAAAAATTAATTTGGGGAATATTATTTTTAATCGAATTATTCTTTGATTGAAGGAAATATTTACTGATTGAAGGAAAAATATTTAAGGTTAATCACTGAGTCGTTCATTCTCTGACTACCATCTCTCGTCACGGCGACATTAGCCTATTGCAACTATACAACTGACTAACAACTTCTGGAATATTTATGAGGAATTTCACCTTCTACTGTCTTGTAAGAGTCCTGTCGTGGTTGATTATTGCACGCATGCCATCTTCGTCTTCCTTTGATACTCTTGAACACCTGAAGAACAACTCCCCCCCCCCCCCCTTAAGATGTCTCGAATCATGTTAACACAGAAGTGAGGAGTTCCTAAGTGTCATCTCGAAAAGAAATATAAACATCTCATAAAAACACACTTAGCTATTACACACACGACCTCTATGATACTCGTAAACACTTAAACATTACCTGAAGGATCTAGATTCATGTCAACACAGGAGAACGATGAAAAGATTATGTGGACAACTCTTGTAAACACGTACCCACCAGGACAACACCTATGACGCCTACATCAGAATTGGATGACTTGGCACTGATAGCTGGAAGACTTGAACAATTTGAGCACCTGTAGTAGTTATCGTAAGGATGGGAAAGAAAATAATGTCAATATTGTTGTTAGAAAGACAGGCAGACTGTCACGGTGAGAGCTAGAGGAGAGGAGACGCATATATAAAGGTAACAAGAGCCACTGTAGTAGAGGCAGCAAGAGCCGCTACAGTAGAGGCAACAAGAGCCGCTACAGTAGAGGCAACAAGAGCCGCTACAGTAGAGGCAACAGGAGCCGCTACAGTAGAGGCAACAAGAGCCGCTACAGTAGAGGCAACAAGAGCCGCTACAGTAGAGGCAACAAGAGCCACTGCAAGAGACAGTAAGAGCAACAAGCTAGGCAGGACCACAAGGCCTCCTCCCCAATTGGCGTAATGCGGTTAGTTGCTACAAGTTATTTTACGGAAGCAAGTTAGTGGTGCAGTAACTTGTCCCTCCCTAGGTACTGCCCCCCCCCTTCTTTCTCTCCCCCCCACCTCCTGTCTCTTGCCCCCCTGTCTTCATTTGTCTCCTACCCCCTGTCTCCTGCACCCCCTGTCTCCTACCCCCTGTCTCCTGCACCCCCTGTCCCCTGCCCTCCCCTGTCCCCCCTGCCTCCCCGTTTCCTCCCCCGTCTCCTGCCCCCCCTGTCTCCTGCACCCCCTATCTCCTACCCCCCCTGTCTCCTACCCCCTGTCTCCTGCACCCCCTGTCCCCTGCCCTCCACTGTCCCCCCTGCCTCCCCCCTGTCTCCTACCCCCCCTGTCTCCTACCCCCCTGTCTCCTACCCCCTGTCTCCTACCCCCCTGTCCTGCACCCCCTATCTCCTGCCCTCCCCTGTCCCCCCTGCCTCCCCGTCTCCTCCCCCCTGTCTCCTGCCCCCCCCCCGTCTCCTGCCCCCCCGTCTCCTACCCCCTCCTGTCTCCTACCCCCCTGTCTCCTACCCCCTGTCTCCTACCCCCCTGTCTCCTACCCCCCTGTTTCCTACCCCCCTGTTTCCTACCCTTCTCACCCTTCGTTGTCCTGCCACGCCACATCCCGCCTCGCCACATCATACCCCGCCACAGTCACACCTCGCCACACCCACACTTCACCACACCCAGGATCCTCCACATCCACACCTCGCTACACCCACACTTCACCACACCCACACCTCGCCACACCCACACTTCACCACACCCACACTTCACCACACCCACACCTCACCACACCCACACCTCACCACACCCACACCTCGCCACACCCATAACCACCATATATAAACCTCCTCCGTCATGGCCGTCGCAACTAAAAACAGACATACAAAGAGACAGACAGAGAGTCAGACAAAGAGACAGACAGACAGATTCCTTCTTTATGAACTTTAATGGTGATAGATTATTCATCATTGACAAGTAAGCATAAGCAAGAGGTCTCATAGCTCGCCAGGTGTTGTGTCAGGTCCCTAGCTTAATTAAGGGCCGCTCGCATAATTTTAGACACCAATTAGCAAGATTTCTGGAGCGGAAAATGTGCAGATTTGTTTTGTCCTGTAAGGTCTAAGGGGAGCCCTGGGTAATGGTCGTGTCCCTTTTGTTTTTGTAGTTTTTTTGTTGGTCTTTGTTTCTGTTATTATTTTGGAGTTTGTTTTGTGTGTTTTTATTTGGCTAGTTTATTTTTTTTGTTATAGCTACAGTAGTTTAGTTTTTGTCATGGCTACTTTTGTACTTGGCTAGTTTTGTCGGGGCTACTTTTATCTTTGGCTAGTTTTTTTTTATGGCTCGCCAAACAAGATATCATAAGATGATACTTCTATCATTAGTCAATTACCATGATCTCTGACCCTTGTAACCATGACCTCTGACCCCAAATTACTGATCTTTCAAACAGTTACCCTCGACTTCATGGTTTAGGCTGTGAGCTTCATTTGTCATCACCACTCAGAGCACCACAACACCACCAACACCACTTCCACAACACCACTTCCACAATACCACTATCACAACACTAACACAACACAGCGATACCTTAAAATATCAAAGCTGCCTCATAAACACAAGTGCCAATTTAACCCAACACAAGATCAACACAATGACAGAAACACAACAACATGACGTCACCAACACAGACCTCCGCTCAGTTCCGTTACTCCCTGTACCGCCCCGCCCTGCCCCTTACTTCTCCTCCCCTCCCCGCACCACCCCGTCCCGTACCACCCCGCCGTGTCCCATATATGAACGAGTACATAAGGCACCATCACTCGGGGCTCGATTTCCTTTATTGCTCATAAATTTACATATTGATAATAAGGACGAGTCGTGAATTGTTTCGTTCGATCGACAGATGGCGCCAATTTCTGATAATGTTACATTAAGTACAAAGTGATTCATTCCTAGCCTTTAACGGGGCCGTGTAGGGGTGTGTGGTGTGTGGGCAGGCAGGGAGACGATAGACGCTCGTTTGAACTCTTCGTATAAGATCTGTTCTGGGTTGTGTGGGTCCGGGAGACTCGTCTTTTGTGAGGTAAATAATGGACGTCTATTTTTCATCGGAGCTGATTGTAATTTTATTGAATAGAAGCAGCGGCAGGAGTCATTTGTCGGTCGGTGGCGAGCCGGTTGTGGAGTAGTGGCTGGATGCTCACACACACACACACACACACGTAATTACGCAGCAAAGTCATTCATCTCTTTCTCTCTCTCCTTTTTTAAACTCCTAAACGAGCTATGGAGATAATACCTACTCATAAATAAGAAAGTTTCCCCTGATGCAGTACAGCCACCCTCAGGAGGCCGTCACCACACAGCCTGGCACTGTCCCCGGAAACACCCAACTTGTACCACCACTTCACCTTCTCCACCCATCGTCTTGCGTCTCAGATCTGAAGTGTACAGTTGTTACCCAAATCTCCGTGACACTTGGTATTATTTTGGCGTAATGGTTTTGGCTCATATGATCGGTTTATAGTTAATGAATTGCTAGTGTTGTTTGGTCACTTCATGATCTCTTTATTCCTTGGAGATTATCAGTATTTCCTTATGGTTATTTCCCGGAGAACTTAGCGGAAATTTGACTCAATTGACCATTTACTGGAGTTCTCAGTATATTCATCACCCAGTGCTCCCGGCGTTAGTTTCACCTCTTGGTATAATTTCCCCAGCAGGCCGTGGCAGAGGCGGCGGCCAGGTTGTCTGTTTGGCTACGGGTCTGAATAAATTGCAGGAGAATATTCACAGGAGTCAACCTGTTGTGAAATTGCACATCACCATAACAATGGCGGCCCGTCACCGTGTTATAATGTTTATACGGTGGTGGGGGAGTGGAAGGGGGAGGGACGGGGTAAGGGGAAAGGTGGGAGAGAGAGAGAGGGGGGATAGTGGGAGTGTAGAAGGGAAGGGGGACGGGGTAAGGGAAAGGTGGGAGAGAGAAGAGGACAAGATATAGGAAGAGAGGGGAGACGATGTAGGGAGAAGGGTGGGAGAAAGAGAAGGAAGATAGGGGAGATAAGTCTTATCGCCCCCTCCTCTTATTCCTCTCTGTGTAGTCGGAAATAACATCGTCTAATACCAGTACCAAATAAAAGTGACCTCCCCCCCCCATCCATCCCCTCCTCCCTATACCACCCCTCACCCCCACCTCCCTTCTAGCGTTGACATCCCTGGTATCAGTCTGGAGGGAGTTGTGACGCCCTCTTGGTGATGAGCTGTTAAGAGACTGCAGGGTTGGGGGAGGGGGGTGTGAGAGGCTGCAGGAGAGGAGGGGAGTGGAGTGTGCGAGGCCGTGGTGGGCTGGGACGGACGAGGGACACACACACACACACACACACACACACACACACACAGGAAAACAATACCTATTTGGTTGAGTCAGTCATACTGTTTCATGTATTGTATCAAAAAGAATTGAAAAAAAAATAAAAAACATTGTAATTTCCGTCAAAATGTATATGAGAAAATTTGCATACCATTCACACCGTGGCTAAAAATGTCTATAACATCGGGAAGAAAAAAAGATTATTAATTACGGGTTCATTTACTGTGTTAAGGGAACCAAACAGGAAATTATTATTGGGGGAGTTGTAGCACCTTGCCAGCGTTACGTAGAGCAGTGAAATTTTTTTTTTTTATGTGACTGTAAAAAATGGGACTTTACGGCGACTGACTGGAATTAATGAGAACGAACCAGAAGGTAAACCAAAAAAACAAAAAAAAAAAAAAAAATCGAAAATGAAGAAAAAGAATAATTCAGAAGGGATCATTGTAAAGCTGTGTTGATAAAATATTAACTTAACTTAAACTCCTAGGTGTGTGTGTGTCTGTGTCTGTGTGTGATTTCTCTTCTTACTTCTATTTTCAGAGCAAGTGTCTGTCTATAATTCTGGAAACACTCGATTGGGTTACTCCAGTTGTCTCACGCACTACACTTTGGTAACTGTCACTGGCATGAAATCTTCTAGCTACTAACACAAGTTGGTCCCTAATGCTATTTCCTGACGAAAGTGGCAAGATCATGTACTAACACAAATTGAAGTTCTATTGTCCTTTTCTTTCTCGTTCGTTTTGCAGTTTACATGAAGACGACTGAGTGAGGGGATAGCTTTATAACTTGCTCAGTTGAGTGCTGGCTGTGTTTACGCTTGATTTGGTCACTCACAGGTTGTAGAGCAGAGAATAAATGGCCTTATATCCGTGTTATGTTAGCTTATGAGACCTCCCAGATCTGAATTCCGTAAACGGTTAGTGAATTTCAGCCCTGAATTAGTACATACGAAGAAATCAGTAATACGCGTTTGTTTACCACCCGAGTCTATACATTTCCAGTTTATCACACGGAACTTAGGGATAATGCAGCAAAGGTAAACATTATTACACGAAAAAAATACAAAAACAATAAATCAATATAACAATAAACTTAAAAAGAGAATGAGGACAATACGAAATTATAAAAATAAGATATTACTGACGTCATTTTATTTTATTTTAGTCTTTCGATCCTAAAAGTTTTCTTGATAATTTCTTGCTCTATTGAGTTTTCTCGCCAAATTTTACGGGTGTCGACTCTCTCCCTGCTGTTCATTAAAAGGAGATACTGGGAGTTTTATACTTTAAATGGATAAAAATAATACCCTATGACTGTCTGTCGGACGAACGGGACTTATTTTCTGTTCGTGATTTCGTGAAAGAAAAATATTCATCGTACACCGCAGGAAAATTAACGTTCTTCCTTTGTTTTTTCTCATTTGACGGTATCATAACAAACCAACGAAGAGGAGAACGAATTTACACCAGTTCATTCCATACTCTCTTGCTATTGGTTGTCCAGATGAGTGGGAGGAGCATCAGCGTAAATGTAAACAGACTGGCAGTGACTTTTAATTAACACTGGAGCCTGGAGGAAAGACTAAGTTTATATCCATGTACAAAAGAGTCAAACGCTACGACGCACAGAGCAGTTGAGAAAGATAGAATTTAATCGACAACAACTACTGTATATTCTTGAGTATATCACCATTACCCCATCACCAGTACACTCATGATCACCACCATTATTATCACCAGTACTTTACCAAGATTACTACATCATCACCAACGCATCATCACCAACACCGCATCTCCAACACATCACCACCAGTACTAGACTCCACAAGATGGTTCACTGCCCTTCCCTGTCCGCTCCGACACCTTAACTCAATTCTCAAAATGCTAATTGAGTTTGGCAGCTGTGAAAAAGATGTCTAATTGTGTCAGCGTAGAGCGTGAGGCAGCCTTCCTCCCTCCTTCCCTCCTTTACTCTCTCCTTCCCTCATTCTCTTTCTTCCCTTCCCCATTTACTCCCTCCCTTCCTCCCTCCCTCTTTCCATCCACAACCACCAACATTGTTTTTTTTTCCGAATTTGGTGACGAATTTTTACTGAAGTGTCCATTCTCGTGTTTCTACGCATTGCCAAAACTTAACCCTGCTCTTTTAGGGGAGACTTAGGAAGACTTCTGCCTAGAGTGACGTGAATTACATGAGAAAGTCGTGTATTTAGGCTATAGAAAACACTAATTTAAGTACACAAGAGTAACTAGGTATTAGATTCATTGGTTATAGTTATGAGGTAAAAGATTTTAGTCCCTTGTGTGAAGAACAGCCATCCGTCAGGTCAGGAAAGGTGGATTAAATATTGACCAAAAATAAATGGTTAAAAGATTTTACTCCTCCACATGGCACCCTTCTCATCCTGGCACACCTCCTCACCATGGCACCCTTCTCATCCTGGCACCCTCCTCACCATGGCACCCTCCTCACCATGGCACCCTTCTCATCCTGGCACCCTCCTCACCATGGCACCCTTCTCATCCTGGCACCCTCCTCCCTCTGGTACCGTCCTCCCCCTTGCATCCACCCCCCCCCCCTGGCACCCTCCCCAGCGAACCCTCCCCTCCTTGAGTCATTAACAGCTAAACCTATTAGACACGCGTTAGGCAATAACAAGCACTAATTCATGATGACATTAAGTGCAGTGTTTCACGTCTTTCCCTTTGGATTTTTTCTCAGACGGTCACCTATCCAATTACTAACCAGACCCAGCGTTACTGAACATCGCTGATCGGACGAGAAGTGGTGTGTTCAACGTGGTTCTTATTCTTCATGTTCAGTAGCTGGGAGATTTTTGTGTTGTGAGTCTGAAATTTTTTGCCACACCACTGCCTGTATACACACATTAGCTTTGTTTACTGTTAAAATCAACCCTGAAAGCATAAAATACGTGATGGTGATTATATTTGATATTCCTGAAAATCTCTGCGTTCATTTTGTTTTTTTAGGAAGAGTTAATTGTAGTTCTTATTACTTCTTGAGGCAATAGGATGTGGAGGTGGTGCGTGTAACTGGGTGAAATGTCCTTCTATTCCTTATTCTCGAGTCCAAACATACAAAAAGTATTTTATGAAATTATATTATAAGAGAAATCGTGAGAGAGTAGTGAATTTTTATGCTTTGAACAAGTTGGAAACGAATGATTCTGTTCTACCAGTCACAAAATAAGGAAGAAAATTGTCGGCCGTGATGGGAACAGAGAAAACGTTATATTTTTAAGGATAACTTATCTAAGTTTTTTGATGCTTTGTAATTTTTTACTTTTTGCACTGTACCTGGTTAATGCTGATTTGTGAAGTTAAGTTGATTGGTGTTTCTGATTGCTCTAATATCGTTTTATTGATTTAGTCTATTATTTAGTTATATGTAAGTAATAATTATTCCTTTTAATATGTTACGATTTCAGGATCCAACGTTAGGATGGGCGGTTAATTAATGGTGTAGGCCTATGTATCTTGTGTGTTTGTGTTGATTAAGGACGTCAAAAGAGGGTCACATTTTTTTATACTCTAGAAGGGAAAGGGGAATTTATTAGAAGTTTATAAGCACTTCAAAGTCTCTGTACTCAAAGGGTTACGTGGTCAGCTATCGTACTCAAATGGTTAAATCATTCATTGTACTTAAGGGGGGTTTAGTCATCGTACTCAAGGGTTAAGTCATTGTATTGAAGGGGTTACCGGGAAAGTCACTGTACTCAAGGTAAGTTATGAGTACTCGTTCGGTTTAGTCGTAGTACTCAAGTGATTTAGTCATCGTACCGAAGGGATTAAGTTACCTTACTCAAGCTGTTCCATCATTGAACTCAAGCTGTTAAATCATCGTACTCAAGTGTTTCAGCCATCATACTCAAACAGTTCAGTGATCGCACTCAAGTGGTTAAGTCATCGTACTCACAAATTCATCTACAACCGGGGAACATGGGAGTACTTTCGGCTCTCATTTTCTCCTCTGCTCTTTTGTTTTAGCCTCGGGGAGTTAGGGACCTTGGGGGAGCTCATTCTAGTATAGGGGGACGGGGAAAGGATTCAAGACACATCACACTGGCTTAAAACGAGGTGGTGAGTGTTCTTCGAGGCTCACCTGGACATAGTGTTGTAGGTTCATAGTATGGTTAAACAGAGGACATACTTGACCAGATACAGACACCCCCCCCCCCCCTCTCTCTCTCTCGTCACACATCAGCGGGCAAGACAGTAGTCAGGAGATAGAGATGAGTAACCTCCTCGTTCATTCAGGCGTGAGGAAGTGACTTAGTATTCCTACCGTGTTGTTGACTTACGTTAGTAGTGCGTGATGATGCCTCTGGTGGTAGTGTTGAGTACTAACACAGGGTTATGGAGATGCATATACATACACATAGACGTACACATATGGAGATGGTGTTTGTATGTGTATGTGTAAATACTCCATGACGCCTCCATACGTATATTCACACAGACAGACACACATTTCCTTGACCCCGACACACACACAGGATGACATAATGACCCTGACGAGTCTAGATTCTCAAAGATTCTTATTTAGATTTAGATTTTATCGTATAAGGACAACAGCTTTGACGAATCCGAGTTTCTGATCGATTCGTGACTGGTGACAAGGACCGCATGTTGCTAGAATCGTGTTAATTTGGCCGCAGCTTGAGAGAAAATGTTAACACAGTGATCATTGGGACTGGTGCCTGAGGGAGGGTTAACGGGCCAAGGTGTGATGATCGTCAACATGACCTGGCGGGTGGCGTCATCATTCCCTCCACCACACCTCCGGGTTTTTCTCTCTCACTCACACCTTGATGTCTCTGAAAATAATATATGTTTGTTTTTTATCCTCCTTGTGTTTCTTCTTTCCACCGACTAGATCATTCCCACGACCCTAGCCACAGTATTTGATGTAGCGGTAAACAGTAACGGTAAATTTCGCAATCGTTTATGACTTTATATTTTAGGCTGGTTATTTACACATTGTATAATACGGAAAGGACTGTACGGAGTGTGTTTGACGGGTTATTTTGTGATCATTTCTTGTGTGTGACTCTTCCTCCACACACTACTACTAACCTTCATCAGCTAGGCCAGGGAAGAGTACCAGCTGAGTGTTCTAAGGGTCGGTGGTCAGCGTCTAGGGCAACACTCAGTCAACCTATAGCCGTGAAAGGACACCTTACTTTACAGATGGGAGTACGGAGGTGGTCGAGTGTAATGCCAGCCACACTGCCTCCTGTATAACGAGAACAGTTTAAGTCAGAAATACGGGACTTTATTTTTATCTCAAGTTTTCACGTCAGGGAAGGACAATGACCTGTATTGTAAAGAACATAGTAAACTGATAATCTTTCGTAAGTTATATAAGTATTCAGTGTGTTAGAGCGTCCCTCGCAGAATTTAACATCCAGAACATCAGTAGGTCCTCCATCATTTTCTACAGTCTTCACCAGTGTATGGTAGGGGGTGTTAGGCGACAGTAAGCAGTACGTCACGTGGGAACACTTGCTGGAATACTTACTGATGTTTACATTCCTCGAGGGACTGTAAACACAAACATTAAGAGACTTTGTGAACACCATGTTCATTAACAGTCACCATTTCTCTTACTATGCAGCAAATACGTACATTGTGTCTGTATTTAAACACAAACACTCACAAACACAATGAGTAACTCGAGGAGCAACCAAAACAAGTTTATACACAAACGTTTTTATACACTCATGCAGACATAACACGCGTGTGTACATACACACATACATGCATACGTGATGCAGAATGGCGAGTCTCTGAACTGACTTACACATGTATTACACTTGTGTACACGAGACACATGTGTACCTTAGAAGAGAAAGAGAGAGAGAGAGAACACATATACATAAATAGAAGTATATGCTTAGAAATATAAATATCCATAAAGTACACTTGTATATATTGTCTATTTTTTAAGTAATATAAACTGACAAAATATCAGGAGAGTGCCCTGACCGAGGCTTGGCTTGGAGCAGAGAACGTGAGGCTTCGAGACGTTCTAAAGGCGGAGCTTGAAGCCTCAGAGACTCACACACGGGTGATTGTTCCAGTGTTGGCTGAGAGTCAACACCCGAGCTAACTAAACATCCAGGGAGTTCCTCCTGCCAGGGTCAGGCCTTTTAAGTGTGCGGTGATATGTAAATAAGAGGGCAGAGCACGCCAGGAAACAATGCTGAATCTATCTGGGTTAGGATTTTAAGGTCAAGGGATTCGCGTAGAATGTTGGTGAAACAGTTGGTCAAATTTGCACTATGGATTCAGTCTGGTACTGGCTTAGAGTTTACGAGTCACGGTGCCAGTGATAATTTGTATTTGTGTATTTGAACTAAATTTCACTTTGATCGAATTGAATTAGGATTTACTTACTTTAAAAGTTCCTTAATATTTTTGTTTATTGAAATATTTTATTAATTTCATTAGAACTTTACAAAATAATAATGATAGACAAATATATTATTGTTTAAAAATAAGAGAATTGTCTTGGGTGTAAAGAGACGTTGAGAAAGTAACGTTTTACCTCTCACACTGACGCCAAACCTAAAAGAACTGACACCTTTTTTTTCAGTCCTTGAAGAAAGTGAAAAGCAACCAGTGAGTTATTAGAATTAGTCAAACTCGCAATCACAAGCTAACACTTTACCTGGGCGCAGCTCTACGAGAAGGCCTCCAGCAGGCGCTTCTCGGCCTCTTTAATGTGAACCCTGAGAACGAGGACTTACCTGAAGGTGTTTGTGTTGTCTGGTGGGTCATGGACACATATGGAAGACCAGGGTGGTGACAAAATCGGTGAGAGAGAGATCAAAATACTGAACTAGACATCGTACTTGCCCCTCTCTCTCTCTCTCTCTCTCTCTCTCTCTCTCTCTCTCTCTCTCTCTCTCTCTCTCTGCACTGCTCATAATGACTCAAAACAAAAGACTCAAAAAAACTTCAACTGTACACATCCCGTCTCCTTTAGTACTGATTCAAGCTCCTTATAGTGTGTGTGTGTGTGTGTGTTATGTATGTACGTGGGTATGTATGTGTATGTGGGCGTGTGGGTGTGTGTATGTGTGTGTACAAATATAATTATAAAGTCCTCTGGCAACAACTAAGTGTTTAGTCTGACGCGAAAGTTAAAAATACAACAATCAAAATCTAGTTGACTCAGCTAACGAGGACAGCGTGTGAGTCAATACAGGTAATGTGGTGCTTGTATAGTGTCCAGGTGTGCTGGTATAATGTTGTGGTGTTTGTATCGTGTTGTGGTGCTTGTATAGTGGTATGGTGCTTGTATAGTGTCGTGGTGCTTGTATAGTGTCCAGGTGTGCTGGTATAATGTTGTGGTGTTTGTAAAGTGTTATGGTGCTTGTATAGTGTTGCGGTGCTTGTATAGTGTTATGGTGCTTGTATAGTGTTATGGTGCTTGTATAGTGTCGTGGCACTTGTATAGTGTTATGGTGCTTGTATAGTGTAGTGGTGCTTGTATAGTGTTATGGTGCTTGTATAGTGTTATGGTGCTTGTATAGTGTCGTGGCTTCCCGTAGGTCATTTGGGGGAAAAAGAATTCGATCTGGTGAGGCAAGTGAACCGGGGTCTGGCCTGGTCAGGGTGGACCCAGGGACCTGCAGCAGGGTTGAATGACTGCAGGTCGGGGGATGTCCAGCAGTCAGGCGGGGGCTGGTGTGTGCCTATGGTAATGTGTGTGTGTGTGTGTGTTGCGTCACAACTTTTATTTCCTTGGATATTACCTGATTTTCTTTTTTCTTTTTTTAGAGAAAATAAATAAAATAAAAAATTTAGAAAGTTTGTTGGTTAGGTTAAATTAGGTTATGTTAGGTTAGGTTATGTTAGGTTAGGGTAGGGTAGGTTAGGTCCTAACTACCCTGGCCCAAACCAAACGTCAGTGGCCCAAACGTTCTTAAAGGATGAAGAAAAGATTACGTAAATATCAATCATTTATTACATTGTACATTGTTATGGTAATAGATAAAATCTTTGGTACTAGCAGACATGAGGCTAGACGGAGGAGGGTTCATAGTTCTTAAGTACTGCAGCCAACTTAAGATCAGCAGGAAACATTTTGACATATCTACTCATCACATTGTTTACCTTGTACTAGACTAATGACGTTTGTGTATATTTAGCGAGGCAAAGGAATATGTATACTGTAGACTATGGAAAATATTCTTGAGGTTATTGGTAATACTCACACATCCAGAGATGTGAAAGGAAACCTAGGCACCATCTACCTGATGACGGTCCGATGGGAATAATGTGAATGGATACGTCACACTACTAACCCTTCGGCACGCAAGTAGGCAGTGTGGCCGACACAGCACCCGACCGTCCTTACTCCCCCAACTTGTAAAGTAAGGTGGACTGGAAGTGCCCGGGATCAAACCAGCGTTCCTTTCGACAGAAGGCGAGTTATCTATCCGTTCGGCCTCTGCACCCCGATGATGTGTGTGTATACACATATAAATGTCCAAATTGGTGTAGATGATGACTGTAGTGCGGGAGAGATGTTAGGAAGCCAAGATGGAGGTGTGAGGACGATGATGATGATGAGACGGACACCTAAGACGAGGACTTCACCTCAAGAGTAACAGATGGCGCCTATCTTGTGCGGGAAGAAGAACACTAACAGCACCTGCCAGAAGGTACACCTGTACTGGGATATTTTCCTGTGCTTCTTACTGCAGGGGTCCTCCAGCGGCAGGGTGTCACGGTTGGTACACTTCCCCAACACCTGACTGTACACGTGGTGGTGACTGGGACAACGGCTGTGGTGCTGCTGCCACTGTTTAGACCCGTCCTGCACGCAGGTGTAAAACCATCGACATTTTTCCGGCAACGAAAAGACCCCCGAGGCGGTACACGACGGGAAAATAGGAATGACGATGCATTTCCCGGTGTCTGCGTCGAATTCGTGTTGGTGTGAGCAATAGATGATTTCTGGGTCGGGGTTGTTGGTGTGGCAGAGAAGGAAGGCAGTTGAGTCATAGGGGTCCTGAAGGACCCGCTGCTTGTCGTGACACACACACTGGTGCCGGGAAGGGTGGGGGTAACACACACCCTTGGGGAATTTGTTGTTGTATATACAGCGAGTGGATGGTGGGCAGGACTGCAGGAAGGCCTCGTCCCCTGCACACACCATAGAGTGAATGCAAGAGGCGCAGGCGAACCCCGCGCCTCCCTCACACAGGTGATCATGTCTGGGAGAGCGGACAGGAGCCTCGACAGTAACCACTGGGGCCAGCTCTCGCCTTCTTGAAAAATATTCGGTCTTGTCACCGCTACACCGCGGCACCTGGAAGGCAAGATGTAACTTTAACGCTGCAGAATATTAAACAAGTCTCGTTCATTATTCGAGTTAAGTTGTTGTGTTGGCAGCCTCAGTTGTTTACAACTTCTCTGAGTGGCTCCCTCAGGTCTGATGATGACTTATATTTTTATCCAAAAATATCTTGAAACATACAGCCAATTATTTGTTTTTCTTGAAAATTACGTCTAGTCAACATAATAGGTTAATAATTTCTGCTGCGTGTAAAACAATGTTTATAGTGCACACACTAATACAGAAACACTGGTGATAGGCATCTGCGTGAATAATTATACCAAGATGATTTCCAGATCAAATAGAAATAGGAGCATAGCACTCACCTGTTTGTTGACGACGCACCTGGCCAGGCGGGGGTGGTAGGACCCCCCAGGACACTTGTAGACCCGAGGGAAGAGGCCGCTCCCCACGCCCCCTGCCACACACTCCACATAGCCCCCACACTCCCGCGGGTGAGGGAACCTCCCCTCCTCCAGGCACAGTGAGCTGAAGGTATACACATATACGTTGGGTTCAAGAACTTTGTATCAGACACACATACACCTGAAGGTAGACGACATTTACTGAGCTAATACCTGAACACACCTGCCACCTCCTCTCTCGATACATCCCGGCCAACTCTTCCACGTGTCTGTAACACTCCGGGTAAACAAGTGACGTGTGCAGAGTTAAATGGCTCTTTGGGTCAGCCTGCTGAACATTGGTGTCTTTATCTTTCTCTATAGTTATTATTTTTTGTATGGAGGTGTTACAGTTTATCCCGGACATGATAGGAAGGTCAGGTTTGTTTACATTCTGCCAAGGGTTATCCTGTTAATGTGTACAGATCATTCCCACGTAGAATGAATAGGTGTCACGACTTGTTCATTATGTTGTAGTGTGTTTGAGGCTCTCTCTCTCTCTCTCTCTCTCTCTCTCTCTCTCTCTCTCTCTCTCTCTCTCTCTCTCTCTCTCTCTGACTGATTTTGCTATAGAACAAAAAGTACCTTGGTAATTATAGTCACGGAGTACATTTATTTATAAGTTTCTCTTTAAGTTCATGCACAAGTGTTCATGCTTCTGCGCTGCCAGAACTCGTACACACACACACACACCTACACAAATACATCCACACTCATACACCTATACATAAATACTACACACTCATACACACATATACTCACACGTACACACAAATCATACAGTTTAGAGAGGATTCCATAAAGAGAAACCTATTTCCCTGTACCCCTTCCTACCTGTCCCTCACTAATGACTCCTACAGGTGTGACTTACCTTAGGTTCTGGGAGGTGCTCACTATCACCTGTAAACAATTAAAGAAACTTGATAAATAACACCATTCTTTAGCACCTTTTGTATGTTATGTCTGTATAAACAAAATCGTAAAAATTGGGAGACAAGTTAAAGGAATTCTGGGAAAATAGGGAAAAAGACGGGGAAAAGAAGGGAAGAGAAGGGGAAAAGAAGGGAAAAAAGACGGGGAAAAGAAGGGAAAAGAAGGGGAAAAGAAGGGAAAAAAGAGGGGAAAAGAAGGGAAAAGAAGGGGAAAAGAAGGGAAAAATAGGTGGAAAAAGGAAATATTTTAATGGCTTCACTTTACTTTGGGTAATTTTGGGTGGGTAATATTTCTCTCGTTGGCTTTGTATTGTGTTGATTTATTGGCAAGAAGTGAAAACCCATTTATTATTAACCTTGCAATTTAGTATTTCAACATCACTGAAAGTATAGACAACAGAACCTGGAAAACAAGAAGAAAAGTGTAAAGATTAATTGAGCCAACCAATAACGAAAACGTCACACTTCAGACTACTAATGCTTACCTGAATGACAACTGATCATCCCTGTCCCTAACTTAATAATAATAGTAGGAGTTTATTCTATTTTTAGCCAACCTTAATGTGTCGATCAACGGTAGTCGCGGAGACCATTTGAACAGTTCAGATGTCTACAGAACTCAAACACCAAGTTGATTAATGATACCCCGGTATTTTATTTGTGTTTTTTCAGTGACTTTACAATATTTAGGCGGAAGATGTTAAAAAAATTCAAATAATTTCACTTCACAGATTTAAAAAAAAAATTGCTTATCTTCCCAAGTTACGAATTATACTGTTCATGATTTTTTTTTAATGGCACAGTACTGATAAATTGGTAAATATTATATGTGAAAATTATTCTTGATAAAATAACTTTAAAATTATTGAATAAACACATTTTTCACTGACATTTCTATAGAATTTGATCTTTGTTTGACTCTAATACAATGGCCGTCTCTCCGTGAAGATATTTTCTGGAGTGTGTGCAGTGTAGACTTCCTGATTTACCTGTACTCGCATCATTGTATCTGGACTGGTGATGCTGAGCTAGTTTAAGAGACGCTAAATATCTCAGTGCGTGACTCTTAGTGGCTCACTCACTCACTCAACCATTGACGGGGGAAAAAAATCATCACAAATTCATTCGGTGACTGAAAATTTGTCACTATATCACTTTCCCTCACTTACTGAGAAAAATTGTACCGAGTTGCCTACATTTCACCCCCACCACGCCACCACCACGTCAAAACCACCACACCACCACCACGCCACCACCACCACGTCCACCACCACCACGTCCACCACCATCGCCAACACACCACCACCATTTTTGGCTCTCGTAAAATTCCCCGGACTCAGACCTGGTGAACACACACACAAGCACGCACTGAGCGCCTCCCTCTTTGTTAACACACACTTACGCGCGCCACATGTGCGGGTGTGTGGAACCTTACATGTTATTTTTTCTCCTGTTCACACACACACACACGGTCCTAATAGATCCCTAGCTAACTGACTATAAGTTAATTATTAGTGGTGGGTTCTATTAGGACTGGGGCCCAATTGACGGGTCAGTCGGGTCACCCTCACAAGGCGATCCCCAGATTAAAGGTCCTTAACCCCTTCACTACGGGGACGCCACTTTTAATAATTAATTAATTTGCCTCACGGCTGACGATTATGTTCAGCTTAGAGGGGAACCCGCACACAAGTGGTTAAATTATCACGACAGTAACCTGGCATCACAGGTCAACCGTCTGAAATATGTAGTCAGGATAGACGTCATCAATCTGCGTCAACATAAGGAAAACAAACTCCGCCAGATCGGGAGTTCTGAGAGTGTATGAACGCGAGAGTCGGAAATAAATTGTTTACGAAATTCAGCTGTTTATGTCACCCGTCTATTGAAGATGATGCAACACTTTTAGTATTTACGATGATAAAAATAAAAATAAAACGATAATAAACTTTAATTATTACCTGGTGAAGGGACATGTGGATGATGCCAAGAAGTAAATATTGAGACATTTTTGTGATAGCCGCCGCTGAAGTGAATACTGCACACTGAGCGATGTTACACGGGAAGTACTGGGTAACTAAATCTCGTCGTCAGAGTCAACACAACACTTCACTTTAATGAGTATGCTGGTGAAGTACCACGACGTCACTTGTTCAAGCACTTCATAAACTCTTGATGGTAATGTTGCGTCAGGAACTTAAATTTCCGAATGTCATCTTTCTTGATGTTTTTATATGTCAGTTCACTGCTAGTTTCCATCACACTCAAGTATTCATCACGAGGAAAGATCCACTGGCTGGTTCCCGCGCGACACCCGGTATTCTGCCGCGTTTGCTTTAGATCGGAGAGACTCGTCTGACGATTGTTAGTGCCTCATGGCCACTCACACCTGTAGCTTCCTGTAATACGCACTGGAGACTAACACACCTCCACTATGGGTGCTCCCAGCCTACTTGAGAATGTGAGCTTGGTGAAGTGTGGAGACCTACATCTTTAACCCCGTCCATCCACCCCTCTCGCTCCTCCCTCATCCCCTTCCCTCCCTTTTCCCCCTCCCCCTAACCACCCCCATTACCGCGTAGCCAACATACCGTAAAGCATTGACCAATAGCCGCAAGGCATCAAAGAGTGAGGTGATACAAGGGGGGGGGGGGGATGGTCTGATTGCAAATGGATCACATGTTTCAGTGATAACCTGAGACAAAGGTGGGTGAGCAGTTGTCTTCGAGAAACAACAGGACACAGCCCAGCCCGGGTCCAACCACACTCCTCGTCTGCCCCTCACCTGACCCTCAGTGTTGCTCACTAACAAAATTGGGTGGTGTCCTGCTGATCCCCGTACACTATGCCCTCATGTGTGTTATGAGGATGTGTTTGGGACGGCCAAGTATTGACCAGACGTGTTTGGCGACGGTCGAGATGTGTTTTAAAAAGAGTTTGTTGTGGGACCGTTTCTCAGTAGATACTTACCACATGAGGGCTATTAACTCACACAAACAGCAAGTGTTAGTGTAATCTTGTTAAAAAAAACGTAATCAAGTTGAGAAAAATAACTACTTATGGACGAATGATAGATTTATGTTACTCAAGTCATAATATGTGAAGTATTTATCCCCAACACAGAGGAGACCACATCATAGTAACATAAACACTTGAGTAGTCAGCCTGTGTTTCGTCGGTCACGGAGTATAACCGCCCTGAGATGATGTCTATATATATATACTCAGTTGCTATTCCAGGCCCCGGGAATCCTGACGTGTGTGTATAAGCTTATCACTTGTCATTGTTATCTAAAGCTCTTAAAACAATGAATGTACTACACCTCCTCTTCCTCTTCCTCCACTCCATCTTCCTCCACTCCCTCTTCCTCTTCCTCCACTCCCTCTCCCTCTCCCTCTCCCTCTCCCTCTCCTCCCTTCTAGATTTATCGATTGTTGAGTTATTTTTTTCAAGAGATATTCATTCTGTTCGATATTTCAGAATAATTATCGAATAAATATACAAAATTATCGTTGTATAAAAATGACTACACTCCACATAACAGAAGAATATCCCCAGAAAAAAATGATAAACGAATTAAAATTTAGAATATACAAAAGATCTATTTCTAAAGACTATTATTAAATCCCATAATTATTGGAACCACCTGAACGCTACTTAGGGGGGGGGGGCTAGCATAGGTTAGGTTAACGTTAGGGTGTTTAATCATCAGGTGCAATAAGCTGTGGTGCCTAATCTCCAGGTAAACTAATTGTCAATGTATGGAGAGGTAACGACCAGGTTGTTAACGAGTTGACACACACACACACACACAAGAGCCCGCACCGTTAGATATAAGAACAGCACCATTCCAGCTATTGTTAAAATAATAAACAACTCCTGATTTATGTACTGTACAGCCCTGTAAATGTATTCAACGCATATTATATCATTATGTCTGAATCAAATGTAAGTCTGTATATTTTCAGCCACCGGCTGCAACTCTATTAATAAACCGTTTATTATTATTATTATTATTATTATTATTATTATTATTATTATTATTACTACACACACACACACACAGACACCTGTTACCTGTAAGGTAACAGGTGCGATAGATTGGGATGGGTGTTACAGGTGTTAAAACTCTTAACTGGAGACTAATTTACAGGTGGGTGAGGGCAGGAAGGAAGCGATGAGGACCATTAAGCGTAGACAAACATGATTAACTACTAAAGAGGCTGTGTTTACATCTGTGGTTTACCCTAGTTAGCGACAACCTATAGGACACACGCACACACAACAACTGTTAGGGTGTGGTAGACAGCAGGGGCTTGTGGACCAAGGTAAATACACACAGCTAACGAGGTTGGTAGTGACAACACACACACACACACACACACTACGTCATCATCACACCTTCAGTTGATTCTATGTGAGATATTTTCCTCTTCTATTCTTCAGCCTTTAAGTAGGACTCCCGATTCACCAACAGTGGAGACTTACATAACCCAAGTCACAAAGAGTACTGTATGTGTTTCGTCTCAGCCAATCACAGAATCCAGGGTTTATAAATACAACCAATCACTGCATAGGGTCTTTAAACTCGACCAATCACAAACCTCCTAATAAACCCAAGACGGATTGATAGACATAAGTGATCCGGATTGGTGGTGACGAACGCTCCCTGAGGTTTATTTACACCGTTATAGCTGGGTGTCGAGGCTACCACAGCTCCATTATACAAAGATTTTAATTTACTCCCGGCAAATATCTCTCTTCTTTACAGTCACGCGTCTCTTGATTTTTGCTTTTATTTTTGTTTTTCTTATGGCGGCGTCTGTGGGTGATGTTTTTTTTTAGGAGAGAAACCGTTCACTCCTTGTTATGCCTGTTAGATCAGACGTAGGGGGGAGGCCTCTCTCTCTCTCTCTCTCTCTCTCTCTCTCTCTCTCTCTCTCTCTCTCTCTCTCTCATTTGTGTTTGTATGCTGAGCTGTATGTATGGGAGAGAGAGAGAGAGAGAGAGAGAGAGAGAGAGAGAGAGAGAGAGAGGTAAATAATTAAAAGAGAAAAAAGAAAGAAAGAGGAATATAGACATAGATGTAGAGACAAAGAGGAAGAAGACACAGACGAGAGAGAGAGAGAGAGAGAGAGAGAGAGAGAGGGGGGGGGGGGGTTATGAGTGAACTCGGCCACCAGACACTATAAAGGTGTGTACAGGAGTGAAGGAATGAGACCGTGTATGCACTCAAAGGCGTCTATCTTGGCTCCATTACCCTTCTGCTCTGCTTACTGACTACAGAGACTGAGATAGACAGACAGATAGACAGACAGACAGACAGATAGACAGATAGATAGACAGACACATAGGAATATATTAGAAAACTATTAAATTATGACCAGAATGACATTTTAAACTCACTAAACACACACACACACACACACACACACACACACACACACGGGTATATTAAACGAAAATCATCACCTCTCTCTTGTTTTGTTTTTAATTTAGAAAGTTAATGAAGAAGTTATAGTATTGTAGCACCTGTCTGAACACTTCACGGGGCTAAGGTGTTTAATTTCCTCACTTATGTTATATTGTTTACTCTGCATGTGAGAGAGAGAGAGAGAGAGAGAGAGAGGGGGGGGGGTAATGATGAGAGGGTTGAGGGGCTGTCAGGTAAGGAGGGGGTGTTTTGAGGCTCACAGGGAAGGGGGTGATGGGGATGGCAGGTGAGGGAGGAGGGGGAGGGGGGGGGGATTCAGTACCTGGCGGAGGAGGACCTAAGGTAAGGTGGAGGGCTAGCTTTCAGTTGACTCAGGCGTCTTGTGGTCCGCTACAACGAGTACATATTTAAAAGTTGACGTCTTCTGAAAGTTTCCACCCTGACTCTCACACATCCAACACCCTGACTTTCACACATCCAACACCCTGACTCTCACACATCCAACACCCTGACTTTCACACCCAACACCCTGACTCTCACACATCCAACACCCTGACTCTCACACATCCAACACCCTGACTTTCACACCCAACACCCTGACTCTCACACACCCAACTGAAACAGAAACTTAAGAAAGATCCAAGAGAAGTAACTAAGAGCTCGCAGTGTAAGGTTGTAGAGGAGAGAGAGAGAATTAGCAGGTGTGTCCTATGTGTGACCCCTCAAGTTTCTCTGCCACAACCCATTCAGGAGGAAAGTCTCTCTCTATAGACACTAGCCCAGGCGAAACTGGTAGACGAATGAGCTACCCGCCCCTCAGCTCCACCACAAATATTTAAAGAACTGTATCTCACTCACCGTCGCTGGACTCAATGAGTACATCACGGTGTACTATGAGAGAGTACGAATTTGTTATATAAGGATTTGTTCGTGATTATATTATTGATTATTGAAATTAGATGGTTAAGTAATCGTTTATTATCAACTAACATAATACTGTAGTTTGTCTCTATACGAGCTGCTCTCACGTATCTGGGCCATGAGTACTACTGTACACACTGGCCAGTAGGGCGCCGCCGGGTTACTTGTTCAGCGCCTCAAACGTAGGGACCCAGAGACGGAACACTTGCTGCTCGCTGGGGTCTCGTCCCTCGCCTGAGTAGCTCGAGAGAGTCTTTGAATGGGAATATATTAGTCTATATGGAAATAAAAATAAAATATAACTTTGTAAAATAATAAAAAAATGGGGTGATGAGAGAAGACTATACTTAACCAGAGCTCAGGGAAATATCTGAATTTTCCCTGAATGATCCCTAGTCTCTTTCCTGAGGTTAAAGGTCTCCAAAACACTCGACCAACTGCCCGAGTAAAATTATCTAAATCCAATATTATAAATTAATTTTATTGGAATTAGTTAATTTTACCGCCACACCATCCCCGTCAAGTACTGTACTGCGGTGTCCTTCAGAACTCATTTTTTTTAAACTCTGGTTGAAACCCAATGACCCTCTTCAACGGAACAGGGTGTTTAAAACTCCGGGCGTAAACCTAGTGACTCTTGAAGGTTTATTTAATGAATATTCCTCGTAACTGAAGATGTAAGAATGCACTCAGCAGGTTGATTTAAGCTAAAACACAAATACAGTATCTAAATGATTTTGTTGTTGGTGGTGAATGTGTGTGTGGGTGACTGTGAACCAATCCATGTTAGGCTTCCCATATGATAACTTCTATTGATATTTCAGTATTTTTGTCTTAAATTGCGATTATTTACATATTTTAATGACGTTTTCGGTTATATTATGATTATTTTAATTTATTGTGGGGATTGTAAATGATTAAGTTAGGTCTGATTATTTATTTATTTATTTATTTATTTTATTTGTTTATTTACGTAAGGCCTGGTGGACCAAAGGGACAACTCACCTCTCCAGTGTGCAGTACATGACCATACCAAATCTTAGTTCTCAATCTCCATAACTGTAGCCGTATACAGCGAACATCCATACAACTAACAAACAGACATTGTGATCTATATATTCAATCACATAGACGTAATTAGCCGAGACAAAGGCAGAAAACCAACCTTTTGAGACCCTCCGCCACCAGAAAGTTGACCAAGAAACATGAAGAAAATTGTTACGAGTTGAAGGTTACTGACATCTGGGGTAGATTATGTGGTGAGATGATATTAAGATAAACTGTAGATTTAGTTAATGATGTATAAATTGATTGAAAGGAAAGTATTCGTGTTATTATTCTTAATTTTAATAATAATGTTTGTAGTGAATTATCAGGTATATATTAAGCAGGTGGTGGTGACCCTGACAGTGGGTGATGATGGTGGTGATGGTGGTGGTGACCCTGACAGTGGGTGATGATGATGATGGTGGTGATAGTGGTGGTGACCCTGACAGTGGGTGGTGATGGTGACCCTGACAGTGGGTGATGATGGTGGTGGTGACCCTGACAGTGGGTGATGATGGTGACCCTGACAGTGGGTGATGATGGTGGTGGTGACCCTGACAGTGGGTGGTGACGGTGGTGGTGACCCTGACAGTGGGTGATGATGATGATGGTGGTGATAGTGGTGGTGACCCTGAAAGTGGGTGGTGATGGTGGTGACCCTGACAGTGGGTGATGATGGTGGTGGTGACCCTGACAGTGGGTGATGATGGTGGTGGTGACCCTGACAGTGGGTGATGATGGTGGTGATGGTGGTGGTGACCCTGACAGTGGGTGATGATGGTGGTGGTGACCCTGACAGTGGGTGATGATGATGATGGTGGTGGTGACCCTGACAGTGGGTGATGATGGTGGTGATGGTGACCCTGACAGTGGGTGGTGGTGATGATGGTGGTGACGGTGACCTCAGCGAGAGAAGTCACTGACCTCCACTCTTTATTAGGGTCACGGTGAGGGCGGCAGGTGATTGAGCCAGACAGCTGACCCCTAGTGTTTGTCGTCCGAGGTCCTCTTCCTCCTCCACCCCCCCCTTCCCCCCATACCCTTCACCTTCTTCCCCTCCTTAATTCCTCCCCCACCTCTCCATACCTCCATCTCCCTAACCTCCTCCTCCTCCCTCACCTCCCCCCTCTCCCACCTCCCCCCTCTCCCACCTCCCCCCTCTCTCACCTCCCCCCTCTCCCACCTCCCCCCCTCTCTCACCTCCCCCCTCTCCCACCTCCCCCCTCTCTCACTTACCTCCTCCTCTCTACTATTACCCTAATATACCTTTTTCCTCCCCCTTCAAGCACTTCGTTCATCATCCCTCTATCCTTTTTCCCCCTATACATCTTTTCTTCTGCATATCCCCCTTCCCCCACTCATCTACCCCTTCCTCCTCCCCTCTTGCATGGCGGCGCGGGGTGGGAGGGGGTGCTGAGTTTATCATTACTGGTCTATAGTTTGCATTGCAATTAGTGAGTTTCTTAAGCAAGCGGCATCAACACACACCACGCTTCCTGGTCAATAACACATAATCTTTCTCAGTATAACTTAGTCGATAATTAATCTTTGAATCGTATTTACCTATGGAGTATAATTATGTTTTATATATTTATTAAATTAAATAGGTATTATGGCAAAGTGACGGGGATTTCTAAAACATGTTGTTGATATTCTTACTGGCGATGAGGGAACACATTATTGACGTTAGTCCCAGTGAGGTATTGTCTTTATTTTGGATGCCATGTTTGTGTCGTACAGTTAGATGTCTGATGTCTCCACACACCTGCAGGCCGGTAAAACATAAACACAGACACACCTCAACACGGCACAGTTTGGAGTTGGATCAGTATTAGACGAGAACTGGACAGACTCAAAGATTAACCTCAATTGTAAACCGAATAATGTCCACATGAACCAGCCTGTGTGTATGACCCTCGCCGTGCTGTGAAGATGGTGACTCGAGGTACTGGTGGTTGTGGTGTTACGATGTGGTACTATCACTTAGCTGCTCCTTTACACCACCATCACACGAAATATTTTTACGCACCACAGAAAATATTATGTTGTCAGGCTATTATGTCAACGTGTAGAAGTATTATAATCAGTCTTAATATAATCATTCAAGAATTATATTCGTATTCCTTATGTCGCCTCTTGATCTTGCTGACTGTAAGGTGTATCTTGATGTAAGTATTTTCTGGTGTTGTCCAGATACACACAGGTTCCTACGGTAAATATTACTCGTAAGGAAAGCTGTAAGAATGAATGCATTTAACTGTCTCATTGAGCTAAAGCACAAACATTACAACCAAAATTGCATTATATTTATACTCATACTCTCCCTTAACTTGGCACATCATCCTCTTAACATTACTTATGAAAACTGAATTAAGGGACAAAATTTTCAAAAGGATTCTGTCTTAACGCTGTGTCCCCAGTGCCGGATTTAGACCTATGGAGGCCCATGGGCAGCCTCTTTGTGGAGGCCTCCCTCATTATAACTACCCAAGAGGGTGGGGTGGCGAGTGAAGCGAGCCTAAACATCTGGGAGTTCCGGGGGGCGCTGTAAGCCCCCCGGGAAATTTTAGAAATTTGAACACTTCTTTGGAGAATTTTGAAGCCATATGCAGTTATATTAAAAATATTAAAAATATACTGTTCATAGGAAAACCAGGTATTCATGAATTTCAAGGAGTAGCTAGCCTAATTTCTATCACTCTTCTTGCTGAACATAGTTTTACGTGATGGAATAGATAAACATGAATTTTAAAGAATGAAAATAAAAATAGTCCAAATGAATAAGCAAATAAATAAAATATTGTAATATGTGGAGGCCCCCACATTGTGGAGGCCCCTGGGCAGCTGCCCACTTTGCCCACTCCTGAATCCGGCCCTACATCTGCATTATTGCTTATTCAAATGGCTTGCAAACGTAATTACAATTTTCTGAAAGCCATTTGAACAAGTAATAATCCAGATATCAATTTTTGGTCAACAGATCATTAATCAGCATGTTCAGAAGTACCTATACCGAGATTTTGAACAAAATCTATTTTTTGGCCAAAAATCCTGTAAGGCATAAGACTTACAAATTTTGTCATTTTCGGCCAAAAAAAAATTTTTTTTTTCAAAATCTCAGTATAGGTACTCCTGAACATGCTGATTAACGATCTGTTAACCAAAATTTGATATCTGCATTATTACTTGTTCAATTGGCTTTTAGAAAATTGTAATTACGTTTGCAAGCCATTTGAATTTTAAAGAATGAAAATAAAAATAATCCCAATGAATAAACAAATAAATAAAATATTGTAATATGTGGAGGCCCCTGGGCAGCTGCCCACTTTGCCCACTCCTGAATCCGTCCGTGTGTGTCCTAACTGGTATCTAGTTAAGGTAGTCTTAGTATAATCTAGGTGTTATTTTTGTATGTTAATTATGTGCATTAGTTTAGACAGTTTTGTGCATTCTTATATCTTTGGTTATGAGGAATATTGCCTATTGAGTCCTCGCCCAGGCTAACAGGTCGAAATACGAATCCATTTTAGCATTTTCCTCTTTTATGCTTCTCTCCTCTTCCCCTGTGTCACTACACGTATCTCATGGTGAAGATTTTCTGAATATAGTGATCAGTGGGGTGTAGCCTGGTGCAGGAAGGGGCGAGGGAAGGAAGGGGGGGAAGGAGCAGGTGGGTGTGATGATTAGTTCATTAAGAGGAAACCGTAGCGGAGAGTAAACACCCGTCCATGTCGCTGGCTGGTCCATCCAAATTCTGTTTACTTCTCTGCACTGAGCGAGGTTGTGTACACTCACTCAGATCCCCGCGATTTCTGTTTTTGACTGTAAATTCTGATGGCTGTTTTGTCTTTTTAAAAATATATTATAATGCTTCATATATAGACGTGTGTTCCAGCGACTTGGGTCTCGGTGTAACGCGAATCTTACAAAGAGTTAATAAAGCTGATTGATCCTTTACTTGCTGGTTCCTGGAGTGTGGCGGACTTTTCTACAGCTGCTTCCACTTCGAGAAACTAAGAAACATCGACGCTCAGGTCCTTCTTCAGGTGTTGGGGGAGAATGAGTAGCAGAAGTAAAGCTCTGTAAGTTGTTATGTCTCGTGTATAATGTTTGACTTGTCTGTATCGTGTAGTTTTTGTCAGTCAATTGATCTTTTGAAAAATTCATAAAGTTTTCGCGTCTTCACTGTCTTCACCTCTTACGGGTAGAGAGTAAACAAAGGGTAAACCAAGAGAGTGTGTGACGCTCTACACCAGCAGACAGCCAGACACAGACAGCCAGACACAGACAGTCAGACACAGACAGTCAGGCGGGAGAGAAACTTCGGGAGAACAATAACACGGTCATCACACGGCCAGGTAAACCCTCAGGCAGATAAACCGTGACCAAGGAAACGCTTTCTGACTGATGCACACCTGTCTGGGGTTACCTGTGCTGTTTACGGTTCTTCCTCTCACACCTGACCCATCCTATATCTTGTCAGTCGTAATCTATGCTAAAAGACTCATGAAGTACTGCGTTGTACTCAGTCATATAATATATGCAGTAAGTTTAAAACAATTACCGACGTCCTTAAAATGTTTGGTTCTAAAGTTAGTCGTAACTCAAATTTCTCAAGTCCCATGTGGTCTAGTGGCTAGGATACCTGGCTTTCACCCAGGAGGCCCGGGTTCGATTCCCGGCATGGGAAGAATTTTTGGCAGGTTTTCTCCGGGAACTGTACTCCGGTTTAGTTCTTTACTAAGACTGGGCACTGAGGGTCGTAACAAAGTAAAAAAGAAAAAAATAGTAAGTGAAAAAGTTTCGGAAATGATAAACTGGAAAATATAAATTAAAATATTTAATTTGTCTCTTACGGTGAAATAATTTTTAAGATAAACCAAATAGTGAAGATGGTGACCAGGCAAGATCCGTCTTGCGTCAGGTTACCGTCCTCAGGTCAGTGACGGCCATGGGAGGTGGAACACGAAGGACAACAGATTCTCCCTCGGGAGATATACCCGTAACTTGTCTGGGATCGACTGTGGTGATAGATGTCTGGGTGTCACTCAGTCCTGGTGGTGTCTGGTGCTAGAAGAATGGAGCTCCCAGCTAGGACTTAGACACTAAGTCGTTGCTCTAAGTCTTAGAGCAACGATAGTCAATATTGTTCCAGAATCCTAAAAAAAATAATTTCTTATATAACCCCGTAACTGAGAACGAAATATGTGGCTTACTTTACGGTAGAATCTCACAGCAATATATAGGGTGTCCCAGAAAAATATTTCCCTCCCTCCCTCCCTCCCTCTAACTCAGTGTCTCAGGGAGCAGGCAGAGAATTTCATCAATCTTAATAACTCCCTTCCTGAATATAAATTTAACACCTCATGAATTGTAACCGAGTCAAACATCATCATTGAGTACAACAAAAAATTGGTGTATTTACGGTGTGAGGTTCTTCAGGAGCTGCTGGTGCTATGCTGGCTCGCCTAATGGGGAGGTTGTTGATGGGAATCTTCCAGTAACGCCAGATTTAGTTTCAAATCAACTAACAATCATAACCCCATTAACCTAATAAATCACTGACAGTATCTGGAACGTTGGAGGTGATTGGAGTTCTCAAATTTGTTTAGTCTGATTTATATGAACAGGTGTAAAAACTTAATTCTTTCAACAAGATTTCTCTCCCTGGTTCTCTGGTATTTAATTCAACCAACGCTCAATTCTGGGTGACTTTTTCTTTCTCTTTCATGTTTTCCAAATTATAAACTTCACTTTAGAGACTCAATACACGGTAAGCTAGGGTTGGACTGCATTGCTGATCTGCCTTAATAAATATATCCCATCTTTGTAACTTATAAAAATCTCAAGACATCAAGAAAATATGCCATCTACCCCGCTGGTGTCTGGCGAGTGATAAAGAACAAGGTGGCAGAGGTGTTGACTCTCGTGCCACAGCTTCACACACACTGATGTATTGTTATTAATTATTGTTGACTAAAGGAGAGCGTTGGTCCCTCTTACACCACCGTCAGGGCGCTCCTTACCCCCTTCATACCATAGTCAGGAAGCTCCTTATCTCTCTCATACCACCGTCAGGAAGCTCCATACCCCTTTCATACCACCGTCAGGAAGCGTCTTACCCCTTTCATACCACCGTCAGGGAGCTCATTACCCCCTTCATACCACCGTCAGGGGGCTCCTTACCCCCTTCATACCACCGTCAGGGGGCTCCTTAACCCCCTCCAGACTACCGTCAGGGAACTCCTTACCCCCATCATACCTCCGTCAGGGAGCTCCTTACCCCCTTCATACCACCGTCAGGGAGCTCCTTACCCCTTCATACCACCGCCAGGGAGCTCCTTACCCCCTTCATACCACCGTCAGGGAGCTCCTTAACCCCCTTCATACCACCGTCAGGGGGCTCCTTAACCCCCTCCAGACCACCGCCAGGGAGCTCCTTACCCCCTTCATACCACCGTCAGGGAGCTCCTTACCCCTTCATACCACCGTCAGGGAGTTCCTTACCCCCTTCATACCACCGTCAGGGAGCTCCTTACCCCCTTCATACCACCGTCAGGGGGCTCCTTAACCCCCTCCAGACCACCGCCAGGGAGCTCCTTACCCCTTCATACCACCGCCAGGGAGCTCCTTACCCCCTTCATACCACCGTCAGGGAGCTCCTTACCCCTTCATACCACCGCCAGGGAGCTCCTTACCCCTTCATACCACCGTCAGGGAGCTCCTTACCCCCTTCATACCACCGTCAGGGGGCTCCTTAACCCCCTCCAGACCACCGCCAGGGAGCTCCTTACCCCTTCATACCACCGCCAGGGAGCTCCTTACCCCCTTCATACCACCGCCAGGGAGCTCCTTACCCCTTCATACCACCGCCAGGGAGCTCATTACCCCTTCATACCACCGTCAGGGAGCTCCTTACCCCCTTCATACCACCGCCAGGGAGCTCCTTACCCCTTCATGCCACCGCCAGGGAGCTCCTTACCCCTTCATACCACCGTCAGGGAGCTCCTTACCCCCTGCATTAGAAATCAAATCAGAGGGAGAATTTGTATAGAGAAAACGAGGGTAGGGAAAGCGGCGGAGTGAAAAGTGGTAGGGGGATGTAGGGCGAGGCAAAGTGTGTGTGTGGGGGAGGAGGCTAGGGGGCGATATAGGAGGGAGGGAGGGAGGGTGAGGTACTCGATGCAGCAGGAGGGAGAGAAGGGGGGAGTAGGGGGGGAAGACTGATGAAGATTGCCCGGCTATATAAGATCCCTGGGTTTGTGAAGGTGGTAGAGTTGGAGTGTTGGGCTTCGTCACCATGGCTGCTTCGTATCTGCTTGTGTCTTCTACCGTGTTGGCCGCTCTGGTAAGTCCGAAGTCTGAATCATCTTGAGGAAGGAGGTTACATGACCTTCTCTCCTCTCCTCCCATTGCTATAAAGTCCGGTGCCTCTTTTTCTTCTTGCTTCCATAAACAGAAATATCTACCCTACACTCCTACCTCTTGGCATATATACTGACCCTCATTTCACTTATCCTCACAGTATAACATAAATGCTTCTTTATTTTTATGTCTCGTATTTTAACAATATTTTTACCTTAATTACATACACATGCCAGTCAACTTTCGTCTATTTATGTAATCTACTTTAAAACTCTCCATTTAGGGAAGAGAAATCTGTGTCGGTTATATAATGTGATAGAATTCCTCTCAGTATTGTAGGCCGGGAGTGACTGTTTACTTAGTGGTGGCGTCATGAACTATCGTGTGGTTGGTCTCAGCTGACGATGCAAGTTCTTTCTCTTATTGCTTTTAATTGTTGATGGGTTAGTGTAATTAAATAAATTGTTACGTGCTTAAAGACCTTAGTTGTTGAAGTGTAGAGAGTAAAGTTTAGAGGAGAGTGAAACGCGGAGAGACAGAGAGAGATAGAGACAAAGTGAGACAGAGAGTATTGTCAATATTGTTATAACGGAGGGTGTCTAGGGGGACGCTCGCTACCCCGGCCTTCCCCTTGGCTTACTAAGAACAACATTACATTATCTCTCGCTGTCTCTCGTCGTCATCACTACCACCACCAGTCTCTCGCCACCATCCCAGTCTCTCGCCACTATCCCAGTCTCTCACCACCATCACAATTTCATCAATACCCCAGTGACTTACTCATTCATCAAAAAACATTCAAAAAGTGTAGCAGAACAAAATAGGGACAAATCATAAAAATAGGGACAAAATCACAAAAAATAGGGACAAAAACACAAAAATGGGGACAAAATCACAAAAATAGGGACAATCATCAAAATTGGGATAAAATTATGAAAACGAGTTTATATTGTAGAAATTGTAACTTTTTACGTAGGACAACAGAGATACCTACTGTATGAGGATTAGTCTCGTATTTCCAATGTATAGTTTAATGTCCTGTATTTCTACGTGAATTTTAGAGCATTATACATCCCTCATCATTATACTCCCTCGCTTGTTCTAATCGTTTATTAATTTGTTTTATGTGGAATTCTAATGTTATTCTTATGTTTGTCGTGTTTATACTTTTACCAACACTAAATATTATTGTATGTGTGTTGGAGTTTTCACGTGTGTACTGCCTATATATATAAGGGTGCAGGTGTGTCTTATATATAACTAACCATCTTCTTTGTTACAGGTGTGTGTGGTGACGTCACATAAACAGGCCCATACGCCCATCAGGTGAGAGACTCTCCACCTTACTTGTCTCTCCCTTACTCTCCCCTATTTCTCCCTTACTCTCCCCTATTTATCCTTTACTCTCCCCTACTTCTCCCTTACTCTCTCCTACTTCTCCCTTACTCTCTCCAACTTTATCCCTCGAGTACGATAACTTAACCTATTGGGTGTGATGGCGGCCGATTGATTACGATAATTTAACCTTATAGGAATGATCCTTCCATTGCTATGTCAACCCTTAGACTCCATTACAACAATCCTTTGAGTGTTAAAACTTAATGTTTGAGTATTATAGCTGGTGGTATTGTACGGTACTATTGGGGTAAAATAAACATTAGACTATAATGACTAAAGAAATTATTTGCTGTATTTTGTGTAATTGTGGTAGAAAATTATACACCATATTTACATAAAATTATGTCATAATTAATTAGATTTCTTATTATATTGTCGGGGGAAGTCATGTTCCGATTCCAGTCACATTTTTAAAAGATTTTTGACAATTCTGATGATATTAAGAGTAGAAACCACTCAGAAGAATATTGGAACCTTACTCATTAACTGGTCCCGGACTGTCAAAGGTTCGTGTGCGTAACTGGGGATGTTAAAACTTGCTAACTTATAACGAAAACATGTAAATGACGTTCGAATTGGTATCAGCATTACAGTAAGCTCACCAAACTCCCGGTTATATCCACGGAATCGGACACGCCAAAAATAATCAACAAACTAACGCAAAAACCAAATTAGAGCAAATTTGTTTATGTGACTTCCCTTTCCATCAACAGTACAATGAACTCCACAAATGATTTAAATGGCAACAATGAACGAAAATTATAATACAGGGAAGTAAGATGTTGCGTGTCTTATTACACACACACACACACACACACTAAGGTCCGTCTACTACAGAGAGTTCTATAGCTTATCTTATTTTAACTGTTGATGTAATACTGTATTACTAACATTGTTGCGCGCTTAAAGACCTTCGTTATTGAACCGCAGTAATAACATTAAAACAACAATAAACCATCCTCCCCCCAGCATGAGATGTGTGTCCCAGGGCCGCTTCCCCCACCCAGAGGATTGTGGAGGTTTCGTGGACTGTCTGCCTGACGGTGCTGGAGGCCTTAAAGCTCGTGAGGGAACCTGCAGAGGGCGAGCCTACCATCCAACCCTCAGGAAGTGTGTTAGCCTGCAGAAGGTACGTATCGTATTTCACGACTCGATTACATTATATCTTGGATTTTGAAGCGTCAGGGTAGTTCAGGGTGGTACTAATTTTACCGGAGTATGAGTTGTGATCTTTTAGAATAACCTGCCAGAGAATGTTGTGAGCGCGCCAAGTGTGAACTCTTGCAAGCTATTTGTTTTAGGATAGACCAACAAATAAAATCCTTTAGGGATCCAGTTAGTAATAAACTATAAGGTTAGCCAGTAGCCTGTAATGTGCAGTATTGTTATGAATATATAGTTATTATAGTGTAACACAATATGTCCTGTAGCCTGCATGATGGAGGTGTTGGTGGTGTGAGGTGGGTGATGGTGAAACTCTCCACAGGTACACACTTGTAAGCCGCGCTCTGCCAGGGCTCTCGTCTCTGACCCCAAGTTGGACTTCGTGTGCGAGGGCGCCAGCAGTGAATTTGTATGTGCCGATTGCAAGACACTTGTCAATTGCGTCAATGGCACTGCCTATCCGGAACCTTGTGGGTCTGGTGACCTGTGTGCCTTCAAGGAGCCTGAGTTTGGAGGCGGGGTGTGTTACCCTGGCCAACCTCTAGAATGCACCTGCGATCAACCCAACCAATTCAAGGTAGATAATTACGACGATGCTCGCTTCTTCTTCTGTTCAAACGAGGGTTCGGACCCCCAAATCTATCAGTGCCCTGATGACCAGGTCTTCGACACTACAATGAGCCAGTGTACGAACTACGCTGGATTGCCAGAGTGTACCAACGTCGGCGTCTTTGCCAACGTCAACAACTGTACACAATACTACACCTGCATTTTCACAATCAATGGGTGGGTGCAGAAGCCCTTCTCTTGCGACAACGCGACACAAGAGGGCTTCATGTACAATGAGGCTAGCGGCAAGTGCGAAGACCCCTGCTCCTGGGAGACTGGCAGGTTCACATGTTACAAGGAGGGCCGCTTCCCAGACCCTCTCAACTGCAACCGCTACTACGAGTGTGTGGCTGACAGCACCCACACCTCAGGCCTCCGTCAGGACCTACACGAGTGTCCAGAGGGTTATGAGTGGGACCCATCTGCCAGGAGTGAGTACGGACACTGTGTGTTGGAAGGCACCAGCAAGTCGAAATGTTCACCCGTGAGATATAACAAGTGTACCATCTCCCAGGACCAGTGTAACCAGAGCTCGGCGGAGATACCGGCCTTGGCGGAGGTACAGACCTTTGCGGAGACACAGAACCAGGTACCAACGGAGGAGACACAGAACCAAGAATTAGCAGAGCAGACGACTGACGTTCCAGAACAGTGAAGCAAGACCCGTTCAGGTCCTCCTCACCAGCCATCCTACCTGCCTTATGTATGGTCTGGCCTCCCTTGACCACCCGCCACACCAATTTTCTTTGTTATACTTTGTTAAGAATTATTTGTTAATTATTTATTCGTTGTTGAATCAATAAATTATATCCGTGTCATAAAAGGTATTTGTTTTACTCATGCCAACCTTTCTCATTTTCTTCCTAATATTTTAGCTTATACAACAGTTCATTCCAGACATCTTGATAAGCCTGCTGCAGTGTTAGAGACTTACAATATTCATTAAATAATGTTCTGCTTATTACTCTGAGGCATTTAACTGCCACAGTGAAACACCTCTTGCTGTTTGACCAAGAGAGGATTTAATAATAAACTGAATAATTTAAGCTTGTCACTGAAAATATTTTTCCTACTTTTCCCCATGTCTGAGTTACTGTGCTCGCCTGGGAACCTCCACTCACCTCCCCGTCTGTGTTAGCTTCACTATTCAGTTCCAACCTTAACTTGCCCGCCTGAGCTGCTGACTCCACTATAAATTCTGAGTAGTTATAGTAATACGGACACATGTGAGGAGACACAGACAGTCAGATACCTGTGGGTAACATGGGCTCTTGTGGGTAACATGGGCACCGAGTATGAGCTCATTCCTGACCAGACTTAACCAACAGTTGCACAGGTACAGATACACTCAGGAGCCAGTACATGCCCAGTATTTGCCAACAGTGTGTAACAGAGGAGTGTCCAACAGTCTTAAGTGGATAAGGAGCCGATCAGTGGCGAAGAGGATAAAAAAGGGGACAGCTTACAGTGCATTTAACCGAATTTATAGTACATCAAAAGCTACGGTGGCTCCCGAGTATCCCTAAGCTTCCCAAGGCGGAAATAACATCACATTACTTACGTTTTCTCTACTAATCTACCCATACCTAAACACACAGCTGCCAGTCATTACCCTTCTTTCTTATTTACGAGAATTAACAACACCATTTAATATTCATATATAATTGTTCTAAAATATTACCATTTAAAGTTTTGTGTGACATTAAGACGTTAGATAACCTTAGAATGGTCGTTAAAAGACTAAGATAAGTAATAAGTGTGTAATAATAATCAGTTAAAATAGCACCATCACTTATGTATAGCAGTTTCGAATTCACATAGCAAATGGTCAGATATATATATTATTAGTGACATTATTCAACACTTAACATCTGATGAGGATTTATGTGGTCAAGCTTCACCCATCTCCCCTACCTTACCACACATACAGTTCCTTGTAGGTGCATATTTGGCTTAGCCTGCTTTATCCTCTTCGCCACTTAGCGGCTTGTTATGCCACTTGGACGGTCTCTTACATCTGGGCATATACTGATTCCAGGATGTATTTTGTATCTCAGATTCTTTTCCTGTCCCAGTGTTGGTCAAGTCTGGTCTTGAATGAGCTCAGACTCGGTGCTGTCACAACGGTCTCTGGCGTTGTGACAGTAAGTTATACAGTACTGGACTTTTAAATTATGTGAACTGTATAATAATGCTGTCAGGCCCCTGTATATAGACTCATGGTTCAGGGCCACAGAGGCACATTTGCGTGTGTCTATAATGAGGGGCACGTGCTCCTCAGGACCCCTTGAGTCCTAACCTAGCTTTTGTGTGTGTGTGTGTGTGTGTTACCAGCCGTTTCCACTCTCACCTGGAGAATATACAGTATGGGAGAAGGAGGAAATCCTCTATGATCTTAAAGACGCCTCCATCGTCAATATTTACGGTATAAGAACAAGGGAGACCGATCAGACTGTGGCAAATACCATGGGATCTCGCTGCTGTCCGTAGCTGGAAAGATTATCGCCCGAGTCCTCCTAAACAGACTAATTCCTGAGGTGGTAAACTTCCAGAATCTCAATTTTGCTTTATACTATCGCGTGGCACCACTAACATGATCTTTGCAGCCCGTCGGATACAGGAAAAGTGCAAAGAACAGCGTCGTGACTTCTACATGGCCTTCATCCACCTTACCAAGGCCTTCGACACAAAATTCATCGCCATTGTGAGGCAACTCCTCGATGGCAAGAACGGCAGTGTCCTGCACAATGGAATCCAGTCTGAGTTCTTTCCCATCCAAACGGGGGTAAAACAAGGGTGTGTACTGACACCAACTCTCTTCTCCATTTTCTTGGCTGCCTTTCTTACTCGTGTCAGTGCCAATTTAGCTGGCGGGGTGGACATCCAGAACCGCATGAAGGAAGGAATTTTTCAACATAAGATTGCTCAAGGCAATTCGACCTTGAGGTGAATGTACATAAAACTCGGATTCTCTTCTAGCATGCCCCTGGTTCAGCCACACCTCCATCATCCATACCCACTTTCAGTATCTCGGCTCCCACCTGTCCACCACCGCGGACATCGATGAAGAGATTCAACTTCGGATCAGATGTCCATCTCAAGCCTTTGGCTGACTCTGTACCCGTATCTACAAAGCTACATGTATAGCAATCAGTGGTCCTCCCCACCCTGCTGTATACCATGGATTTTTAATAATATGTATATATTTTGCGGAAATTTAAAGAAAATATATATGATATTAATCAATAAATTGAAGACCTTTAGGGACCCACCCCAAGCCAACCTGAGAGAAAAATTATTATACAGCTATGAATTGAATTAATATTTGGTGTTACTGTCTTCCCTTGTCTCACACCTTTTATCTTATTTTCCTCTCTTTATTTAGGTTTCTGCGCCACCTGATCTACCTTATACAACACCGATATAAATAAAGGTAATGGATCACAGTATAGATAAATAATGATATAGAGCTACTTATAGTTATAGATAATCTTCCTTAGGTTTAACACGTGATACTATGTCACTTCAACCATTCAGATATGCAGTAAGTATGTGCCTTCTTACTGTCGTATACATACCCAGTATACAGTTTCTAAGGTAGAGGGAATGGGAATTTAAAGGAATGTAGAGCGTCTGTTTTGGGCCAGGGTTGTTAGGACCTAATCTAACCTAACCATGGTCTAAAGTTAGTCATAATAAATCTTCAGTTCGTAATTAATATCTGATTGACTTTGTATTCTTTAGTTTCCGGTCCAGAGTTCTGTAGAGTTACGCATATCATTGATTCTTACAGGTTCTGGTTGTTCTTCATCTTCCCAGGCATCATCTATACCCTGGACAAGATCATCAGTCTCGGAGACAGAGCTGCTGCCTTCTGATGTAGTGAAGGTCAAGTTCTACAGGTGTGTTGAGGAAACTTAATGTTTTGTAATTAACTGGAACGATGCTGTTTTAACAATTATAGCAAACCCTTCCAATACCGGACTAATTTTTGCAAGCCCTGTCCATTATTGGGAGGTTTCTGTTAATGAGAATATAGCAGTAATTAGAAGTCTGTTATTGAGAGGGTTTATTATAGGTGGTTGATGGTTTAGGTTTCTTGTGTAGTTGGTTTAGCTGGTGTGATGATTGGGTGGAAGAAAATAAATCACTAATAATTACCCCGTCTTGCGGGGTCCATGAATATGTTTTGTCTCTTTTTTTTTCTCAAATTACATGTCCTTTAGAACCCTTCTGTGTAGCCAACACCTTGCAGGCCAAAACCAACCCACCAGCTGTGACTCCTAGAAGGTGATCGCCCTGAGAATCATACCGGGTGACATCGAGTCCGAATTTTGACATTGATACATTTAAAAACTCATCAGAATGGAATAAGTTGTGAGACGTTTTGACAATCTTGTAAATTTTCACACATTTCAAGATCGTCCATTAACATCATACACTACCTGCCTGGTGGATGAACTGCACTGAAGACGTAACCAGTGGAAAGAATTGGCCAGAGAAGGAAAGTTGCAAATGTATTTCATCACAATAGTAAATGGTTATCGAAAAGTGTACCTGATACCCACTGTGATATTGTCCTTTGTAAGACACTTTTAATACTTCTCAGGCCGCCAAACTTCAAGTACCTCAGTGGACAATGGGTGAGACTATGGTGTACAGCCTTCCGCGAGTCAGAGTACCACTTATTCACTCTTAACTTCTGCACCCCATGAGAACTTCCTCTCGTGCCACATCAGCACTGTACGCTGCTCTTACTGTCAAAATTATCTTTTCTTAATTTATCTACTGCTATAAACGCATATCATTTGAATAGCATATATGAAATAAATGAATAAGTTTTGTAGTGTAATATAAGTTTTACTGAATCTAATAATCCTGTATCAATGTGCAGTGGTTTTAAAATTTTAACAATACCCTTTCTTCGCCTTATTAATATTCCAATAACTTCCACAGGTATCTAAAATTGGTGTGTCCAGTTGTGGTCCCAACCCACTCACAAAAACTGTCAGCACGTCCTATGGGCAAGTCAACCAGGGTCGTCGTCTCCCATACTTCATCCGTTACTACGAGAACTTCGGCTAAATATGTATCCAGTCTCACCTTGGGAGTTTACAATAATCTGCAGACGCGTCCTCTCTTTACTAGCTTAAATAACCTACTTTACCACCTTATATACTGCTACTTTATCTTGCTACTCCGTGTGTATTTTCTTTATAAATCTCTCTTGATCTGATAATATTTTTGCTCTCTGCGTCTCTCACGTTACTTCTCAGTGTCCTTGCACCAGACTCTCGCATACCCTAAGTGAGCATTTCCTCACATTATGATTATTGGTGGTTGGAACAAAACCTTAGAGCATGGAATTATTATTAGTCTACATAGTGTACAGTATATCTTCAACTGAAGTCTGTATTAAGTAGTACAGTAATTAAAATCACCTGCATTTAATATGTTATATACTTTTTTTTTAACTGCAGCTTAGAATGAGGTGGACAAACTGACCGTCTAAAAGTAGGATGATAATTGTACATAATCTTCCATATAAGATAATGATGGGAACTACAGTATATAATAGTAACCAGTATTCTTCATGTATTCTTACAACAAATTATATAAGATGGGCAACTGAAAGGGAGACTACGCCTTCGAATCTTCCCTCTTGACCATATTAATACGTATATGCCTTTACTGAGCACTGGGCAGTTATTATGTCTTACTTGATTTGATAGTTTTTTAAGAAGTATTCTTAGATATACATCTAGTCTGTCGAGACTGGTTCTCTTAAGGTGACTGCAGGCGCTCCCACTCAACAACTGGTGTGATAAATGCCATAACTGGCACATACTTGTCTTAACTGTTCCACGGTCTCCGAGACATTATATAAATGTTAATTTATTAAGAGGTTTATAGATATTTAGACATAGTATAGGTACTCCTGAGCATGGTGATTTCGAATATGAGGTCCACGATTCGACTGCGGGGTAATTAGTGGTTGTAATTACGCTTGGAAAATTTAATTACATTTTTCAATGCTAATTTATCTCCAATTATGGGCTTCGTAAGTGCGATTTTGGTGTTAATGTGTAATTCTGAAAGTACTTAATTAGTTAAACCCCTAAAATTTTAATTCTGAGAGAAAAGTATATTTTGGTCGAAAAATTACTAAGGTGTAAGTTGTAAGACTTACATTTTTGGTGGTTTTGGGCCAAAAATTAGATTTTGCTGAAAATCACAGTATGGGTGCTCCTGAGCTTGCTGATAATGAATATGTGATCTGCGATTCGATTGCAGAGTAATTAGTGGCCAAAATTACCCTTGAAATATTTTACTGACATTTTCAATGCTAATTACTCATTAAATATGGGTTTCCAAGGTGAGATTTAGGGTTTGTGTTATTCTGAAAGTACTTAAATAGTTAAACCCCTTAAATTCCAGTTCTGAGAAAAACGTATATTTTGGTCAAAGTTTTGAAAGGTATAAGACTTACATTTTTGGTGGTTTTGGTCCAAAAAATAGATTTTGCTGAAAATCACAGTATGGGTACTCCTGAGCTTGCTGATAATGAATATGTGGTCCACGATTCGATTGTAGAGTAATTAGTGGCCAAAATAACCCTTGAAAGACTTTACTGACATATTTCAATGCTAATCACTATGGAAATTTGTATCATAGAAAATGGGAAATGTATAATATGGACACGAAGTAGTACCTTAAGCTGTGTATTCTTATATTACTCTATTAATTATGTATAGTAAAGTATTACAGAACATGTATTGATCCTATGTAATATTTCCATTTATTATACAGCATGTTATGTATGTGAATTATCATATTTACATATTATGTATTCAGCTTGTGAATGCTGGCATCTGTACATGCCAGCGCGGAGTGATACAGCGAGTTGAGATAGCTGGTCCTTATGGTGAGGAAGCCCTCTGTCTATTGTTCCCTCTGTATATCTCCCATACGAGAATAAGAACCTATTTTCAAGATAACAAGTGTTTGTGTATACCCTCAGTAGTGTAGAACATTTTGGGGGTACCAAAGACAAACATAGAGGAAATATCTACTTTGCGGGAAAGTTGGTTATCTACTTTTCCGAAAAGTAGACTTTTCTACTTTTCGGGAAAGTAGATTATCGACTTTTCAGGGAAGTAGATTATCGACTTTTTGAGAAATATTGCCTAATTTTGCGAAGTAGATTATCATAGAAAACGGGAAATTTGTATCATAGAAAATGGGAAATATCTACTTTCCGGGAAAGTTGGTTATCTACTTTTCCGAAAAGTAGATTTTTCTACTTTTCGGGAAAGTAGATTATCGACTTTTCAGGGAAGTAGATTATCGACTTTTTGAGAAATATTGCCTAATTTTGCGAAGTAGATTATCATAGAAAACGGGAAAATTGTTTCATAGAAAATGGGAAATATCTACTTTCCGGGAAAGTTGGTTATCTACTTTCCCGAAAGTAGATTTTTCTACTTTTCGTGAAAGTAGATTATCGACTTTTCGAGGAAGTAGATTATCGATTTTTTTTTAATTACCAAATTTTGCGAAGTAGATTATCATAGAAAACGGGAAATTTGTATCATAGAAAATGGGAAATATCTACTTTCCGGGAAAGTTGGTTATCTACTTTTCCGAAAAGTAGATTTTTCTACTTTTCGGGAAAGTAGATTATCGACTTTTCAGGGAAGTAGATTATCGACTTTTTGAGAAATATTGCCAAATTTTGCGAAGTAGATTATCATAGAAAACGGGAAATTTGTTTCATAGAAAATGGGAAATATCTACTTTCCGAGAAAGTTGGTTATCTACTTTTCCGAAAAGTAGATAGATTTTCTACTTTTCGGGAAAGTAGATTATCGACTTTTCGGGGAAGTAGATTTTCGAATTTTGGGGGAAATATTACCTATTTTTGCAAAGTAGATTATCATAGAAAACGGGAAATTTGTATCATAAAAAATGGGAAATATCTACTTTCCGAGAAAGTTGGTTATCTACTTTCCCGAAAAGTAGAAAATCTATCTACTTTTCGGGAAAGTAGATTATCGACTTTTCGGGGAAGTAGATTTTCGAATTTTGGGGGAAATATTGCCTAATTTTGCGAAGTAGATTATCATAGAAAACGGGAAATTTGTTTCATAGAAAATGGGAAATATCTACTTTCCGGGAAAGTTGGTTATCTACTTTTCCGAAAAGTAGATTTTTCTACTTTTCGGGAAAGTAGATTATCGACTTTTCAGGGAAGTAGATTATCGACTTTTTGAGAAATATTGCCTAATTTTGCGAAGTAGATTATCATAGAAAACGGGAAATTTGTATCATAAAAAATGGGAAATATCTACTTTCCGAGAAAGTTGGTTATCTACTTTCCCGAAAAGTAGAAAATCTATCTACTTTTCGGGAAAGTAGATTATCTACTTTCCGGGAAAGTTGGTTATCTACTTTCCCGAAAAGTAGATTTTTCATTGAAGTAGATTTTTCTACTTTCCCGGAAAGTAGATATTTCCCATTTTCTATGATACAAATTTCCCGTTTTCTATGATAATCTACTTCGCAAAATTAGGTAATATTTCCCCCAAAATTCGAAAATCTACTTCCCCGAAAAGTCGATAATCTACTTTCCCGAAAAGTAGAAAATCTATCTACTTTTCGGGAAAGTAGATAACCAACTTTCCCGGAAAGTAGATATTTCCCATTTTTTATGATACAAATTTCTCGTTTTCTATGATAATCTACTTCGCAAAATTAGGTAATATTTCCCCCAAAATTCGAAAATCTACTTCCCCGAAAAGTCGATAATCTACTTTCCTGAAAAGTAGAAAATTTATCTACTTTTCGGGAAAGTAGATAACCAACTTTCCCGGAAAGTAGATATTTCCCATTTTTTATGATACAAATTTCCCGTTTTCTATGATAATCTACTTCGCAAAAATAGGTAATATTTCCCCCAAAATTCGAAAATCTACTTCCCCGAAAAGTCGATAATCTACTTTCCCGAAAAGTAGAAAATCTATCTACTTTTCGGGAAAGTAGATAACCAACTTTCCCGGAAAGTAGATATTTCCCATTTTTTATGATACAAGTTTCCCGTTTTCTATGATAATCTACTTCGCAAAAGTAGGTAATATTTCACAAAAAGTCGATAATCTACTTTCCCGAAAACTTGAAAATCTACTTTTCGGGAAAATAGATAACCAACTTTCCCGGAAGTAGATATTTCCCATTTTCTATGATACAAATTTCCATAGTTGATGAGTGGTTAGCATTGAAAAATGTCAGTAAAATCTTTCAAGGGTCATTTTGGCCACTAATTACTCTGAAATCGAATCGTGGACCACATATTCATAATCAGCAAGCTCAGGAGCACCACCGCCCCTAGGAGGTCTCCTGGTGGCGCCGCCGTCACTGAGAAGATCCCTGGGGGCGCGGCCACTCCTGGGAGGGTAATGGGGGCGCTGTCGCCCCTGGGAAGGTCCCTATGGGCGCCGCCGCCCTGCAAGGCTCCCAGGGGACGCCGCCGTCCCTAGGAGAGCTTTTGCGGGTGCCAGACCTGTAGGACGCCTGGGTGCAGTAGTTTTGTGCTTTTTAGAACTCTGGGAGATGCAACGTTAAGTAAATACACCGCTCTTCACATTTCCAGTAACATTGCATTCTGAAGAAGGTAGAGGAGAATAATTTCCAACAGGACAACATAAGTTGTGGTGTTGTGTTGACTGACAGCTTTCTTCTCCTATTGGCTGTAATTTAGTGGGATAAAAGAATAGACCACCAATCATAGTTCGGTAAGAGACTGCTGGAAGTATGTAATATATATGACACAACGATCAAGTATGCCATAGGGCCCCTAGGGATCCTTGGTAGGGTCCATACGGACGCCACCGTACCGGGAAAGGTCCCTGAAGGGCTCTAACCACCCCTGGAGGGGTCCTTTGGTGTGTCACCTTCCCTGGGACTGTGCCTGGGGGCTCCACCGCTATTGCGAGGGTCCCTGGGAAGCTATGTGGGGCACCGATGTCCCTGGGAGTGTCCCTGGTGGCTCCATTGCCTTTAGGAGGATCCCTGGGGGCTCCGCCGCTTCTGAATGGGCCCATGGAGGCACAACTACCCTCCGCCCCTTGGAAGGGCTCTTAGGGGCACTGCCTCCCCTGAGTGGGACCATGGGAACGCCACCACCCCTGGGAGGGCCCCTTGGGGCGCCACCTCCCCTGGGAGAGCTCCTGGGGGCATCGCCGTCCCTAAGAGAGCCCCTGGAGGCAACACCGCTCCTGGGAGGGTCTCCTAGGGGCATCGCCGTCCTTTGAAGGTTCCCGGGGGCGGCGCTGTCGCTGGTAGTGTCCCTGAGGGCCTCACCGCCTCTGGTAGGGTCCCCGGGGCACCGCCGTCCCTGAGAGAGTCCCTTGGGGCAGTGCCGCCACTCATAGTGCCCCTAGGAGCGCCGCCGCCCCTAGGAGGTCTCCTGATGGCGCCGCCGTCACTGAGAACGTCCCTGGGGGAGCGGCCACGCCTGGGAGGGTAATGGGGGTGCTGTCGCCCCTGGGAAGGTCCCTGTGGGCGCCGCCGCCCTGGAAGGCTCCCCCGGGACGCCGCCGTCCCTAGGAGAGCTTTTGGGGGTGACAGACCTGTAGGACCCCTGGGTGCAGTAGTTTTTGTGCTATTTAGACGCTGGTGCGACCCCTTGGAGCGCCCCCATCTCTGGGAGAGCCTCTGGGGGCGCTGCAGTCCAGGGTGGGCCCCTGGGGGGGTCTCTGGTCTTGGGAGGGCCCCTGGGAGTGCCGCATCCCTGGTTGGGCCCCTGAGGGCGTCGCCGTCCCTGGGAGGACTTCTGGGAACGTGGCAGGCCCTGGGAGAGCCTCTGGGGGCGCCAACGCCCCTGGCAGGGCCCCTGAAGGGGCCGCCGTCTCTGGAAGGGCCCCTGAGAGCACCACTGTTCCTAGGAGAGCCCCTGGGGGTGCTAGCGCCCCTGACAGGGCACCTGGTAGCATTAGCGTCCTGGGAGGGCCCCTGGCAAGTCCGTTGGAAGCGCCACCATCCCTGGGAGGGTCTCTGGGTGCGCCACTGCCCTTGGGAGGGTCCCTGGGAGTCCCCTGGGAGCATCTCTGTCCCTGGGAGATCCCCTGGAGGTCCCAGCGCCCCTGGCAGGGCCTTTGGGATCACTGCCTTCCCTGAGAGGGAACCTGGTGGCGCCCCCAAAGGCCCTCTCAGAGGCGGTGGCGCATTCAGGGACCGTGCCAGGGGCGATGGCGCTCCAGGAGTTGTCTCAGGGACGGCAGTACCCCAAGGAGCCCTGCCAGGGGCGGTGGCGCCTCCAGGGGCCCAGCCAGGGACGCTGGCGTTGACCCCTTGGGGCGCACCCATCTCTCGGAGAGCCCCTGGGGGCGTCGCAGTCCACAGGAGAGCCCCTGGGGGCGTTGCCGTCCTGAGTGGTCCCTGGAGGCTTCCCCGATCTTGGGAGTGCCCCTGGGAGCGCCCTGTCCCTGGGAGGGTCCTTGGGAGCGCCGGTCTCTGGGAGAGCCCCTGTGGGCGCCAACGCCCCTGGCAGGGCCCCTCAGATCAACGCTGTCCCTCGGAGGGACTCTGAGGGCGAAGTATTAGAGAATGCCTGTAGAGTTGAAAATGGTAATTTTGAAAGTAAATGTCAGAGTAGGAAGCTTCTGTATGATAAGAAAGCGAGAGAAAAAGTACAGCGCCTTCCCGACTTACGACGGGGTTAGGGACCCAAATCCAGGTCATAAGTCGAAATGGTCGTAAGTCGAAAATGCTTAAATTATGCATACAAAACTCTCACTTTTAAGCTTGCCAGCCATTTTAAAGTAAATTACAAATGAAAAGTTTGTCTGTGTACTGACGTTGGGACTTGAAAATACGTAATTTGACAAAATTTTGGTATGACTGAGGCAGGTCGTAAGTGCGAGTGGTCGTAAGTCGAATAGGTCGTAAGTCGGGGAGGAGCTGTATTGGACATTGGTCAACATGTACAGTAATAGTGCGAAACCTTCATGGAAAGGGAAGGAGTAAAATCCAGGACAACTGGTATGATGATATAAATGTGATATCCCATGTGTTGAATGAGGAAGGAGATGGGGCCTCAAAGGTAATACACCACATTGCATTTGAGGGCAGCCCCAAAGGAAGTTGATGGCTCAGATGTGACAGATAGCTATGATGGTGATGATAACGATGCCAGTTGCCCAGTGGGGGACCCACATCCTGACAGTAGTGAAAAGTCTAGGAACGAGGTAGACACATAGTTCTAATGAGGACCTACCCCGTAGCAGATAGTATTAGTAGCAGTAGTGAGGAAAAGTCTCAGGGCGCCCTTGCAATCCATAGAAGTTAAAAGAGCTACGGCAGGCAAACACTCCAATATGTTTAGGTTACCTAAATCGACAATCAAAAGTATCTTGGTGCTATAGATTTAAGTTTCACATTGTTAGCTCCTACTGCTCAACACCTCAGAATGTTAGGTCATTTATTTTCTTTATTCCCGGTATCATGGGGACCATGACAGGTTTAAGTGGGGCATATGTGGTAGGAAGAACTCCAGAGACAACTATTTTGTGATTTAGAGTACAGTATAGTCTGCATTTACGCGGTCAATTGAACCCGTGGGGGTCGGAGGTCTGCGTAAGACGAGAAACGCGTAAACGAAATAACAGAACATATGGGATTAATTGAAATAGAGACTGGGCCGACCCCCAAACTCCACTTTTTCCGACACAATACGTACGTTGTAGTAAAAATAACATCTTAATTTTATGATGGTATGCACACATAATCAACAATTAAGAGAAATATCAATAATATTAGGTTTTTTAACACTTACGTTAGTAGAAAAGCTGGGTCGGCACACTTGGATGGCGGCTGGTTCCAAGACAGAGGGCAGATTGGTTGCCCTCCGGTGAATCACTTTCACTACTCGCAGAGGTTTGCAGGGCCTCCCAGACAAACCTCTCAAAGTCCATATCGTCACTATCACTATCACTGACTTGGGCTGGCTGTGGTTGTGCTGGGTTGCGGGCGAGGAAGTCCTCAATAGTACGTTGACGACTAGCATTGATGTTGTCAAGATAGATGTGGATATACGACTCCATAAATTTCGTCAGATGGTTATTAGACGCTTCATACCGATGCTTGTCTGGGTCGTTGTTAAGGATGAGCTAAATTTTCTCCCCCAACTCGATGATTTCCTTCACACAATCATGGCTTGGTCCAGGTAATTCAGTGTTTTTCTCGGGTGGTGGGGGTCCCGCGGAAGCCATTGTGAGTTGTGAGGGGAATAGCGGGCACAAGAGAGAACTGTATACGCGGAGAACTGAGAACAATGAGACAGGCCCTGCTAGGTCAACGACTTCTACCCTCTGGTGGCAGGGCACGTCATGTTACATTAGACCAATCACAGCTAGCGGCGGAGGGAATGCGTGGGTGGTAAGGATGCGTGGCCCAATCACAGTCAGATACGTCATATGACGTCACTGATAACGCAACAACGACATACTGCGCAACCTTACTCGCGCCGCTTGTGGTCGCCTGGGCCACTTGAATCCAAAATGGCGCAGCGCGTCTGGACCCTCCAGCGACTCGCCGCGTAAATGACCAAATTTACCGCATAATTAAAGCATTTCAATTCTGGCAAGGCACCGTGTAAATAACCAAACGCATTAACCAAAACCACGTAAATCCAGACTACGTGTATACTGTATTTTTAAATATAGATATGCATTTTTGTATGTCCTGATGAGGAAAAAAAGTATATTTTGTGGATTCGAAATAGGGTTTGCTACCAGCGAAGGCAGCCCGACGCAAGGAAAGGACGCTACTTTTTTTTACGTTACACGCTAACGGAGCCCAGCAACAGGTGTGCACCAAGTATTTTTAACTATTAGTGTGTTTGATAGGTTGAGCATAATGAGTGTTATATGAAGAATGTGATGAATGCATGGAGGTAGTTTGTAAGCCAGAACAAGGCTAATAAAGGCATTACTCTACAGACATTCATCCCCCGCCACCCCTGAATACCAGTAAGTCGGAGCCAAGCGTCCACCACTTATTATGCTGGTGGACTAGGTTTATTGTTATGTACTGTTAATTTGCTACTATTATGTTGTGCCAATATATGATTATGACAACAGTTGATGCTTATTTTGTATGTACAATGTATAATGACTAGTTACAGTACGTCTGATCTAGGTCCCAGACTTTCCTTCCTTAGGTGATTTCTACAGTAAATAAAGGAGAGAAAATTACAAGTGTTTGTCCCAGTGCCGGATTTAGACCTGTGGAGGTCCATGGGCAGCCTCTTTGTGGAGGCCCCCCTCATTATAACTACCCAAGAGGGTGGGGTGGCGAGTGAAGCGAGCCTAAACATCTGTGAGTTCCAGGGGGGGTTTCCCCCCGGGAAAATTTGGAAATTTGAACACTTCTTTGGAGAATTTTGAAGCCATGATGGAATAGATAAACATGAATTTTAAAGAATGAAAATAAAAATAATCCAAATGAATAAACAAATAAATAAAACATTGTAATATGTGGAGGCCCCCAGATTGTGGAGGCCCCTGGGCAGCTGCCCACATTGCCCACTCCTGAAACCGGCCCTGGTTAGTCCTATCCCTGTTATGGGAGCCCGCTGCTCTGTTCTTGCTACACAGGTATAGATACATTCTGGAACCAGGACATGCCGAGTATAATATTCGTCAACAGTGCATAACAGGCCAATCAGTAGCAAAGAGGAAAAAGTAAAGTACTGTTCAGATGTTAAATAACCTTACAAACATGAAAATTTTAGAGAAAATTTCCCAATGGTATTATTTTTACGATGGACCAGTTTATTTTTCTCATCTTGTGGTTTAAAATTTTGATAATGAAATCATACAACAGTTCAGTAATCTATTTTATTTACAAAATATGTACAGCTTTGGACAAGTTTGCATGTAAATCAAAATGAGGGTTAGCTCATGAAGATCGTATAAAAATTCTAAAACTTCTGTGAAAAGCTTGCACAAGGCCAAGACAAAAATATGGTAATGTGACTTCTAAAACAGCAAGCATAGCATTATGAGGGGGTTTAAGTTTCAAAAAGCACTGTCCTTGTGGGTCTAAAGTTTTAACTATTTGTCAAATCACTGTAAATTAACTTAAAACAAGGCTTACACTTCATGAAATTCAGTACAGTACTTTAGTACAGTAAATAATAACAACTAATGAACTTTCCTTTATTCCTTCCTGGATTAACAAAGTCAAAGTATTTTTATTAAAATAACACAACTACACAATACAGTACTAGGACACGAGCTAAGAGAGCATACAGATTACTCTATGAAAAATGATACAGTACAGGTATCCCCCATTAATTAGCGATTCATAGTTTAGTAACATTTTACTTTATCCCATTTTTCTTAAGTTATCGAAAAACCTCATAAACTGGCAAGTGCTCATTTGAATTTCTCATTTGGCAATAAATGGTTGGGCTTACTGGTCACTTACATGTGTTTTCTTAAACTTATTGGGATATAAAGATCAGCCAAGTACTGAGTAGAAGGACAGCACAAGAACATAACGTACTGTATTTCCTTCCTAGAAGTGCACCATCATGACCACTCAAACAAGTCATTAATGAACTCCAGCCTTCTACTAGTTTTGCATGTTTCTGGAAAGAACTAAAATCTTCATCTGAAGATGAACCAGAAAACCTCTCTCTCTCCTGACCACACCATCAAACAAAAAAAACATGGTGCGCACTCTAAACATCCGAACCGGAACAGACGTTACCTCCCTTATGCATTTAAATGACATCTTGTTTTAGTGAGTACTATATGCAGTACAGTACTTAATTTTCTATGATTTGCTTATGTTGTTACTTTTTGTAATAAATTATTAAGAAATGCATAAGAGAATTACTGTATGCAGTATTTTTAATAAAAAACTTATGAAAAAATAGGTTTGAGGCAAAAATATGTTCAAATTTGGCCAATAAAAAACAGATATAGAGTTTTCCATGATGAGATTATGTTCACGTTAACAACTTTGAAAGATTCAAAGGTGTTTTCAAAAGCATCAATAACTTACAAGAGATACTTGTACTGTATAACAACCAGTTGCCCTCCAAAATATCATACTTTAAATAGCTTTATATAATGGAGAGTATTGTTTGTGATTTACAGTCTATTACAAGGTGATAATAAGGATACATAAAGCAACTACTACTCTATTTGCATCTGGATTATCAATAATCATTTACATCAGCTTCATGTTTTGGACAGAGGTATGACAGATGTAATGATGCTTATTTTCTTGGAAACAACCACAAATGTGGTAATGAACACTTTCTGACAGGTATGCTCAGGATTTGAATGTAATTAAATAGGAGATGAATTAAATTATGTCACTTGCTGCATACACAGATAACGTACCTGTACATCACGCATTCACACAGTACCTGGTGTTCAGTGCTCTACTACACCACATGCATGTACACATTCATTATGTTAGAAAAAGCATTCACTTCACTTACCATTTACCAAAATTGTAAAACCATACTGAGTTCCATTCCAAAAGTGTAATTAATTTTACATCTTACTTCATTTGGTGGTAAAATTAAATGTGTGAGGTTAAATGCCTTATATCAAGGACTGGGTCACAGAAAATAAGGAAGAGTTGCCTGCTCTTCTTTTATGCTACATGACAAAAGTCCACCATTTATCTCGGACAGTTATTAATTATTTATCATGTTATTCATTAACATAATGATCAATAAGCATGTGAAAATTCTGATTAGAATGCCACTCTTTGTACAAAATCCAAATAAATCCAGTTTTAGCTTTGAGAGTAATAACTACAGTATCCAATTTGCTTTTTTTATCTATTAAAGGCTTAATTTAAAATATTACATAGCTGATGCTTCTAGTAAGGAAGTCTGCTAACTAGTCATAAACCTAACAAAAGCATGATATTTGGTAACTTCAGATCCACAGTGAGAAAAGTACAGTTCAGTATTTAACTGCAGAGAACCACATTTTTTTAAACTCCAGAAAACATGACCCTACTTTCATAATTATAACATGGGAGGAAAGCCATCTGATAAAGTACCAGAATTTTGAACAAACACTTTTCACACAAGTTAGGGCAGTCGTCCCTAACCTGTAGTTCGTGGCAGACGTGGAACCATATTATGGAGCCCACAGGGGTTTATTAGAAAATTGTGGATTATTTGGGATTATTTGTAAGAGTGAAATGAATAAAAATATGTAATAACCTGATTCAACTTTACAGTTTCAGAGAGAGAGAGAGAGGAACTGCACGTTTGTCCCGAGTCTGTCGTGTACAGGACGTGTGTACGTATTTACCCCAGGAACTGTATGTACCAGTACAGTAACTGGATTATCATACACCAAAATCTTGGATTTTGACAAATATTATTACATATGATATACCTTTCACTTATTTGATAAAATTTGTGTGGTTCACAATAAACCTACTGCATTAAAAACATACTTTCCCAAAATTCCAAATCTAAGCATTCCAGGTATACAAAATTATAGTACTTAGTTAACTAAACAGAGCAATACATAGACTTAATGATCAGCTTTCATCTCATTGCACAGTTTACAAATCTTTTCAACACTTTCACCTATGAGGTTTATGACCAGTTTCTTGGTTCCAACAGAATGGTGATTTATATTACTTTATCTGTAACAGTGATGGAAATTTGGAGATTTAGAAAAATAGAGACATATCATCAGTGGATTTTTATCTTCAAAATGCAAGAAATTTAAAGGTGGAAGAAAAAATCACAAAGGATCCCTTAGTCAGTTAGCTAAAGTAACCTTGACCTTAGTTCCCATGACTTTAAAATTATGTACTGCAGTAATGATGAGGCCCAACTAATTTTAAATCAATCCATCCAAACCTGTAGGGTAGAGACAAAGTTACATTAACAAGCTGCTTTGGGTAAACACAAACACCCACAGACAGACACTTGAGATAGGTCATTACTCCTTGGCCATACTGAATGAGGGGTACAAAGGAGGGGAAGAATTGTTTTAAAGTCCTGTTACATTATGCAACTAATAACAGCTTCACATCAAGTGTAGGCCAGTATATCCTGCTTTATTCTTTTATAAAATTGAGCACTTCAGTAATATCACTGCCTGCATGAAATTGAAGGAAATAAAAATTATCTCTGGATAACTTATAGCTGTTGTTCTTGTAATTGAGATGTCCTTTCTTTAACTCAAGTGTGAATTAAAATGATAAAAGAGTTATATATCTTAAAAACATTATGTAAAGCAAATAACAGAGTAAGGAATGAAGAAATAGCAAGATAAAACACAGAAAATTGCCTTTGTCATCTATAGCTTTTTCCCATTAAAAAAAAAAAGACAATGAAAAAGGTTTACATAAAGGAATTGAAATTTATCAAAATAAGGCTTTTAATTATACCTGAAATGTAAGCAATATACAATCCATAGATGAAAGCCTTTTTGCTGTTATTTCATGTAGAGTTCAAAGCTCATGATAAACAGATGCTTCATTAAGAGCAGTGCTATAATCACAATTTTCATTAACAGAACATTGCTAATTAGTAACCTAGGAGTGTTATAGTAAGCCATTAAAAAGCGAAGTTGCATTAAATGAGTTCATAGTTCACATATTTACACAAAGGGGATCTACAGTATACTAGCATAGGGCTCTAATCGTATTTCCATCCCCAATGTGTTATTTAACATGCATTTGACTACACATGCTTGAAGGAATTAACTGCTAGTGAATGCATAGCTAATCACTCTGGCTAGTGAAAGATCTCACACTAAACTAATCCTTCTTCCCTGTGACCATGCAAAGTATGTTAGTTCTTTTTATCCGTCTATCCAGACATGCCAATAACTTCTTGTGTCATTGTATTAATTACATATATACTATATTATGCAGATATTAACGGATGTGTCACTGTGTGTAAGTATGCAAACAAGTATCTCCAAACATATGTTCTCCCACTTTCACTTCAAATAAGAAATATTGTGTAACAAAAAATTAATTAGGGTTTTAACAAATTACAAGATCTGTTTCCCATGTATTTATTTTTAAGTAGGATATAAGTGAAGGATCACTTAATGTCTATCCAAGCTTAAAACACACACACACACACACACACACACACACACATATACAGTACATGCACCTTGAATGGTAACCATAACTTTGGACATACTGTACATCAGATAGAAACCTAAAATCATTATGAATAAATGCTAATGTTACAAATAAATATTTATTAAATCATATAAATTATTACCTATAATAAAGCCTGAAAATGCCCACCACCATGTTGTATCCACAAATTTGCTCTTCTCAGCAAGTTTTCCTCTAGACTACAGTAAGGTCCTACTGAACCCAATGAATGAGAATTTAGTTTAACGAGCAGTATTTTAGAGTATAAAAATTCAATGACTGAACTCGAATTCAATTTAACGAGCAAATTTCCAAGTGATCCAGATCATATCATTATTCATGGGGTCAGGCAAGTTATCCTCTAACATTGGTTGAGCTGCCAGTAAGCCTAGATAACTTGGTAGCATCTGTTTATCATCATGTTCTTTATGTTGTGAAATGTGCATCAGTTAACTCGTTTTTCATTACTTTAATGATTAAATCCACCAACAGTGAGTCCAAAGAAGACAGCAGCACTATGAGCCACTGTAAGAATAAAGAGAAAGACCATCACCTTGAGGCAAAACTGGGCCAACTACAGCAACTGGACTCTGGTGAAAAAGTGCAGGATATCATCTCCGTCTCTTGGATCACCACAGCCATCTACAAGTGGAGTCACAACATTTAAGAGGAAGTATTCATTGTCCCAAGTTGAATCCTCAGATGGAGAAAGAGATGATGATGCCTCTGTCTGCTTTAATTCACAAGACTATGTGAATTTATTACAAAGACCATGTCCTTCAAATAAAAACATATATCCATGAATCAAGGTGGCCAAATGGCTTAGACAAAATGTACTGCCAAGTGAGGTTATGACACCCTCCTGTTGATAACTTCCCTATGCCTTTTCATCTTTTGTAAGGTGCCCTTAAAAACTCACAAATTATTTTCATGTATGTACTGTACAGTATTTAAAAAAAATAGTATCTGCCAGGATGGGTGCAATGACTTCCAAAATGCTACATGCAATTCATGACGTCCAGGGAAGGTTGGTAAGCATGGCTTTGTGGTATACTGATCCCACTACACTTGGTAACTGGACATCATATTAATTATGCCAAAATAAATACACATTGCATTACTTATGTTACACTATGCAAGGCAGGAATGCACATCTCCCAGTACCTATCATTCGCAGTCTCATGTTTCACACAGTGTGGACAGATATTACAGTATTTTGTGAAGAAGATTGGGCCTATTATCCTATGGTGGATTACAGCACATCAATTTTCTGTGATTGTAAAGGTAATTTGTGCATTGTATTTGGTTGTACACTTCTACCTTAATTTTGGGGGGTGAATTAACATAGCCAGAAAAATAGAACCAAATTTCTTCTGTATAAAACAAAATATCCACAGCATTATCATGTCTCCTGCCAGCCTTAGGAGCCCTCACTGTAAGATACTATACAAATTTCTCTATGTGGCTGCAAATAATGCTTAAGCTCCTTGACAACCTTCCTTGCACTAGAGTATGAACAGTGAATTTGTTACAATAGACATTTCAGACTTTTATAACTTTTGTTATATTATTTACCACATTTTCTCTAATTCTCTACTGTAACATCATTTGACTAATGCTCATATTTTTTCATGTTGACACTCCCTGGTCACCAAAACAACACTGAAATACCATCATAAGACTGAGAGTAACTGGGTGTATTAATGACATTAATATATTTCCTAACACTCACTTAAAAGTTTGTGTATGTGAATGGCTTGTGCTTATGCACATTTTACATGCAACATCTGAATTTAATCATACAAATTTTTAGGTCTCTATTGATGCATTCCCTAAGATATATATCTTAAAGGATTCCTAAGTAAAGGATCGCAATGTATGTACTACAGGTATATACTGTACATTTAAAATGTGTGTATATGTATTTGTTTGTTTGGATTTCGTTGTGCAAATGCTTGAGCATTTGATTTCTAGATACAGCCATATTGCACGCACGCACGCACGCACGCGCACGCACGCGCGCACACACACACACACACAAACACAAATATTAATGTATATTTAAACTTAAGGTTGCTTACACAAAAAAGGGAGAAAACAAACACAGTTTTACCACAGACTAGACAACCAACCACTTAGTCATATCAATCCCCTTTACTTGGTACAGTACTGTACTGCACTTCCTTGTTTGAGTATCCATACATCCATAGGATGTAATAAAGTTGAGAAGATGCTCAATTTAAAACAGAATACAGGGGGTACTACAGTTACGAAGTTTCACTATGACAAATCTACAAGCACACATATTTATGTCCTGTAGTGCCCCTAAATGGGGGAAAGTTCAGAGGTGATATACAGTATTTAAAATTGTTACATATTGTCTGCCCTCAAGAATTAAGTAATACATACATCATCAACAGCTCAAAATTTAAAATGTAAGAACATATATATTAACATGATGTATCCTGTACTCATGTGACTGTTCTCTACACCCAAACATCAAGGGATTCCCATACTATCTCACCACATACTAACTGTTACTTAAAAAAAAATCACAATTGGATATCTTTAGAATATAGACTTTCATATCTTTACTCCAACCCTTTCTCCTAATCCTGCATTTTCCCTCCCCTACCAAAAAAAAAAAAAAGTTACCCTGATTGTTAATAAAAATATTGTTGTAAATATATTCTTATACGTAAACCTCTGTACACTGTAAAATAACCTTGCTCAAGCCTACAAATCACAGAATTATCTAGTAATACATATCTTTAGTTCTTTAAGCAATTTCCAAACTGTCTAAGCAATTCTAATATGCAAAAGTAATCAGCACAATTATTCTCCGATGTTTATGAGCACTGCCATGTGCTGCAGGTACTTAATTACAATTGTTAGCCTACAGGTCAGGTTTCATCCAAAAATTTAGTTTTATAACTCTGTTCATATTTCTATGATCAAAAATTCCAGTAATTCTTATTGTTTCCTATGAATATCAAGTTTTCCAGAAGGTAAAATCCACTGAGGATCAAAAGCTATACATATACTGAAAATATGTGAAACACTTTCTTTAATGGTACATACAAACATTTACAAGAAAACATTGTCTATCAAAGCTTTTCTAATCTGGAGGAAAGTTACTCCTAAGCACATTTCACTTACTCCCTCATTGTAACATACAGTTAATCCAAAACATGAACAAAGTGCAACCACTTTATGTAACATTAAACCTTCCAGTAATAACAATAATCTAATAGTAATAACAAAATATGGAGAAATAACCTTAAGCCTTACTCTTATGAACAGAAAGAGAAGTACTTACTTAATTTAATGGGTGGTGAAAAACAAGTGAGGGTTTTACACATAAGGCTTTTAACAGCATACACAGAGATTACTCTTTATAACACATTTATCTCCACTGCTAATGGTGGAGCAATACATTAGCCATGGCTCCTGATGATCACTGTGTCTGGATGTAAAAGATTTAAGATGAGAGGCTGTCATAAACCTATCAACATACAATAGTTGCATCCAATTTGGTCATACAGGTATAACAAAAGACTGGTACAGTATTACTAGTTTTGAGGACTCCCATCCCAAGCCTTACACAGATCACCTGAAGAACAGCAAATGTCAACGTAAACAGCTCTGGAATTAAGCTCATGTCCTGATATTCTAAACAATAGCCTAATGATTCAGTTATTATAGAGACCTCCCAGGTGGAATTTGCTTTTAATAGTAATAACTTTAAAAAAAACTGCACATTAAGAGTAGGACAATAAAATATTCAGAGAAATGAACAACACCATTATGTAGCCATTACCAACACTCGCTAATATGTTGCAGTAGTGACTCCCATATAATGCAATTAAAAGCCACTAGTAAATAACTTACACACAATTAGGTATTATAGAAAATAGTGCTTGTGTGGATTAGTGCACCAATCACAAAAGAAGTAAGGGGGTTCCACATGAATAACCCTTGTTGCCTGAGGGTTGCCACCCAAAAAAATTATGTGACACATTTACTTCTTCACAGCTGCTTTAAGAAATTTATGGTTGCATATGTGCCATATTCTTCAGCTGCTTGGCCTTATGGTATGCCTCCTGGATAGAGAAATATATACCATCAATATAAGAATTTTTTCACTTCAAGGAGCGACTTCATAGTTGGGAAAATTTTTACCTATGCAGCAGTGCCTGTGGCAAGACCTTTACTACTGAACACCCAACAACATGCATAAAAAGTAAAAGTACTGGATCTTTAGAATGGTTAAATTTCAATATACAGTTAAGTATGTTCACTTAAACACTGCAAATGAGGCCTAGGGTCACTTTCTAGCAAGGCAGCAGATTGGCTGGCGGACACACACACTAAGGGTCTCTCTGCAGTTCTTTAGCATTTAATTATCTTATTTATACTCTTGTTTGTGTTGCTGTCTGATAATTTGTACACTTGATGAAGCAAAAATTAGCAAGTGAAATGCACTTGCAATATAAATATCATAAAGGGAAAAAAACACGAAAAAAGTTCAGCAACGTAAGCGCCCTTTTCGGTCGCATAGAGGTGTCAGGGTGAGCTCAGAAACTCTGACATCATAAGCACAGGCAAAGATGCCATTTATATCCAGACAGTTTATTAAGCTTTACATTTCCCAGATGTTATGTCAAGAAGAGCATCCAAGTATCAATAAAATAAGTTAACATTAACTCTCTTCACTCATAAAATACAGTATACAGTAAATGTAGCTATTATTGCAGGACCAACAAATAAGCTGGATTTCATCGCCCACAATTATTATTTGAGATTCGGCAACACTATTCTGAATGCGAACTGTAGGCAATTAAATAGAAATGTTACGATCTTGGAGCAGAAATTTTCCTTAACATCTGATAATTATCTCAAATTGTAAATATTTACTGCAATTAATATACAGGGTGTCCCATTAATGACACATTTCTGCTGTATAAATTTCTCTAAAAAATAGTTAATATCTCCAGGGCTTCACTTGTAAAACGGAAATTAAATATTTAAATATACAGGTACAGATATTTCATTGAAATGCAGACCATAAGAATGTGTCAGATGTAAATGGAGCACACTGTACAATTAAGGAGAAAAAAAGAGAAAGGGAATGTGATAAGAACAGTAAGATAGTAGGAATGGTAGTCCTCACTTAATGTCGTGGTTAAGTTCTTTTAAACCACAATGTTAACGGATAAAAACATTAAACAAAAAAATTTCCCATAAGAAATAGATAAAATAAGATAGTTACGATCCCCAGCCTCCTTTCGACCCATAAAATGCATTACATATACTGTACATAAATACAATGGAATTTTTATGGGAAATACATAATATACATTAAAAAAAAGATAAATAGAAACTTTAATTGATGAGATAAACAATCATTTTCTATTGTACTCACCAATGGGGCTTAATCTTGTCTGTGTTGGTCCAGATACTATACATTGTTGTGGGGGTTAGGTCCAACGCTACACCGTACACCAATATCCACAGCACATTCACCTTGATCAAAAGGGTTTAAACATCCATTTTCGTAGCAAGGCTAATGGTCTTGCATTTCTTCTTCACAACACTAGCATCACTACCACTTGACGGGTACTTGAAAGCCATTCCGGGTTACAGTACAGTACAATATTTACAGCAAAAACACTTAACACGTCCGTATGCTGTGGAAGCTTAAGAAACACTGGGAAGAAGATGCTTGGGGACACCCTGATGCTCCACGAGAGAAAGCGTAGCTCAGCAAGATGTGTGAGGCCATATTCTACACGTCATACAAAATAGTCTGTGCTGGATGACAACATGAGGGCGACATTATAATGAATCGGGCAGGTAGTAAAACAACATTGTCAGAATCATAGGTAGCAATGTTACAAAAAAACAACATTGTCTGGAACAACATTAAGCGAAGACTTGCTGTATTAAAACACTTACAAAACTCTTTTGGCTAAAAAGAAATCAAATCTAATGAATATAACTGAACTTTAAAATGGACCTAGAGAATGAAAAAGGTTTTGGGTTGGCTAAATGACCACATGCATCCTTAAAAATACACCAGAAAAGTCCAAGAAACTGAGGAGATAGGTCAGTGGATGGAACGGTTAGTAAAAATCCACCTCAAGGTAATTTTTTCCCCACTACCAAAAGAAAGAAAAATTGTTGAATGGAGATTAATGGATTCACTTAAGGGGGGGGGGGGGGAATCTTGAGGTGGCAACTGAATATCGACTGGTGACTATAAAGACTTCAAACTATCCCTCGCCATGTGACATCACGCAGCATGGTGGCTAAAGCGGTGGGAATGTCACCGAAATTTTTTAATTATTTTCTTGTTCTCTTCATGATATTTATGTTACTAGAGCATTTCGCATGATAATTTTTACTTCCCCAAGTGCAAGAAATTATCAGAGATCAGCATTGAATAGTTATTATTCCTTAAAAGTGCAGAATATTGGTAAGATGAATGATATACGACTACTAAAGCTCAGTCGAGTTACACTCCGCATGACATCCTGTTAGCCAATCATCTGTCTTGTTACAAATGGCTCTAGGCCTAATTTGCAAAGTTTCGGAGAACAAACAATACATATTAACATACCGGTACTGATAAAATACATATGCTTCTGTAATGATACAATTAATTTCAGATAGCAAGAAGACTGTTATTACCTTATCCCTGGAAGACAATATGTCGTGCTTATAAATGCAAGACTATCTTCCTTTATAATCACTGGAAAGAAATACAGAATATATCAGTACTGTAATTTAGTGAATGATGACATCCCTTTTTTTTATAGCAGATAGAATAGTAAAAATATCTACTTATATTCAGTCAGTTTAGTCCAATACTAGATGAATCCATTAAGAAAATAGCATTTGTACTTAAATCATTATTTTGCTCTAATGTCACTGTAAGGTGAGAATATAATTTCACTGTACAAGAGTAATTATCCAAGATGTCTAAGTTTGCAGTTGCTACCAGATATCCCTAAACTGGTCCAACAATAAGGCAACTTGCACCTGAACTGAGACAGCAAAGGTAAACAGCATGGTTGGCCTTTCTGCTGCAGTAGATGCCATAAAGATAAATCAACATGGCAAACCTATCTGTTCCATCAGACACAATGGCAAACCTATCAGTTCCATCAGACACAATGGCAAACCTATCAGTTCCATCAGACACCATGGCAAACCTATCAGTTCCATCAGACACAATGGCAAACCTATCAGTTCCATCAGACACAATGGCAAACCTGTCAGTTCCATCAGACACAATGGCAAACCTATCAGTTCCATCAGACACAATGGCAAACCTATCAGTTTTAGTAGATGCCATGGCTGACCTAACCATTACAGTACACATCATATAGACAAACAGCACAACGGACCTTACTGGAACCAAACTATTAAGTGGACCCATTATGGATGAATAACATAACCTGGCCCATCTCTGCTGTAACAGATACCATACACATAAATAGCTTGGTTGCCATATCTACTGTAGCAGAAACCACACAGCATTAGTGGCTTACTCATACTAGGTTTAAATTTACTTTCTCATCATCTAATAGTCTTCCTTGGCTGATCAAGTTACTACAGATTTTTATAATTAGTGTCATAGACTTTACAGGAAAATATAGTAAAAAAATCATAACGATGTAGAGTATATCTCAAGGACACAAAACATGATAATTATATGGCTTGAAATTTTTCACGGTGAAGCTATTGAAATTTTACCCCGCTGTATTATAACCTCATGCGAAGAGAGTACTCATATTAGTACACTAACATTACTAAAGTGTGTATTCATGCTAGTACATTAATATTACCAGAGAGTTTATCCATGTACACCAATGTGTGTGTGTTAATTCTCAGATTATTGGAAAGATTCAGAGAAACTAAAGGGCATAATTTGAATTAAGCAAAGCACTGTTCAGAAGACATTGAAGAAACTTAAAAATAACATTAAAATGCTGATGTAAATTTATAAATGTACCACTTACTTTAATTGTCAGGAATTTATCAGTCAAAGGCAACTTACAGAAGCTCCAGATTCTAAAGATTTTTTTTTAATTTATGATTTTTTTAAATAATATGGTAAAGATACTTTTAAAAATCCAAGTACTATTGTGACAGGCAACAGTGAATACTAGTCTACAGCTTTGGTTGTTCAATAAAATTAGGAGTAAGCCATGGCTTTGATAACTATATTCTTTTCTTATAATAAACCAAACACGACACAAATCAGTATGGTATAAGGTCTACCAAGTTTCCTCTAGGCTGTGTCATGTGTTCTGGGAAGAACTGCGTCAGCTGGTCAAACAGCTGTGAACGAGTACTGTGCTGCCATCCCAAATCAGTGCTACATGGGCTTGAACTACTGTCTTCATCTTCTGACAAAGAATGTGTGTGACTGAGGGCCAAGTCTTCATGAGGCTGAAAGAGTGTTGTGGCTAGGGCCTGGAATTCCAGAACTTGTTGTGGGTCGGTATGGTCAACAGCACTGTGGAGTTTGGTTTGAAGATACTTCAGCGCTAATACTGAATTGTCCCGAGCTAATTCACTAAACCTGTAAAAAATATAAAAAAAAGTTATAAGCTGTATGAGATACAGGCAGCTGTACTTTTTCCTCGTTTCTTAGACTCTACATAAATAACTGAATACCAATTTACAAAATTTATGCCCTCCTCAAATCCTTTTTACTGCAAACTTTACATAATGAACATATTATACATCAAAACTGCATTGTATTCCTTGCATTCTTCTCAAACTTTATAATTTTGACTTTCAATTGTACTTTTTAACCTTGATCATCTTAGCCTGCATAGTACTGTATAATTAAACAATCATCAAAAAAACTTCAAACCAAATCTCTTGCTGATCTGCTATCCTGTTACAACCTTTCATGTTCTTTTCAACTGAAATTAAGACATCAATCCTCTTCCTTCTGATTGTTTTGCCTCAATATGTAAATGGGGTACAGTACATCTAGTTACACCAAGGTCACACAGGACAACAATGTACAGTATATCTAGATACAGTAAGATCTTGCAAGTACAGAGTATTGTACAGGTACCACTCTGCAGAAACAAATTAAATTCGAATGGGGCTCAGATGTTGACTTGTCCCGCACTACCAAATACTGTACAGTACTGTATAATCAATCATGATTTGATGAGTGATGAGTTTAAGGTGTATATGTCTTTAAAAAAATTTACTAATATTTTCTTCACTTCAACCAATGGAAGTTCCAAGGTGTATGGGGCCAGAGTTATGGAGGTACTTCTCACGCCTCTGAGGCTAGCCATGCTATTACCAAAAACTTCATAAATAACTAAACTTAACAAGACGAGGCTGTACAATTACCTATGTTTCCGGATAAGTAGGACACAAGTATGTAGGAGTTGCTGTGTTGAGGGTCGACAGAGCCTTAGCGACCAAAAGTCATCCAGACGCATTTTTGGAAGAGAGGCTTTTCCCGGGTTGCCGCCAAATAAGTAGTGAACCTGTGAAAACATGTGGTCGAGTCTTCAAACTTCTTAACTGACCAGTGGCTGACATTTGATAGTAAAAAAGAAATGTGTCAGTCGATCGGTTCTAGGACATTTGATCATAGGTACAGTGAAAGCCTAACCTAACCATGGCTTCATCTCCTCCAAAATAAAAACATTATTATATAAACTTAATACAGTATTAACAGTCCGGTGGTGAAATGTCCGCCCACCCAGTCTATTGTAGGATACTGCTCCATTACATAATCCTTTTTTAAATAACTGCACATTATTAACATATATTGCGATTTAGTATATAGCGAACATCCTTGGACCCTATCTTGCGATATATCCCGACCTTTCTGTACATCATCTCTCGAACCCGGAAAAGTATCCCTCATCCCAGGATATTTCCGGGTAAAGGAAAAATTTTCGCACAATTTCCAGAAAATGTGCCTGATTTTCATCTCTCAAACTCAGAAAAAACTCCCCCATCCCCGGAATATTCTGGAATTTTCCAGAAAATGTGCCCCTCGGAAAATCGTTCCCAAAGTCGGAATTTTCTGGAAAATTACGGCTTTGGGAACGATTTTCCGAGAAAATTTCAATTTCGGCTATCGGAGAGTTCCAGGTTTGAGGGATTCCGGCTAATGGAGATACAGTATTACTGTATTTCATAATAAGTAACAACTTCCCAACATTCTAAGTTATTAGATTTGATGTTTTGTTTTCCAAACTTTGTGATAAACCTTTAAAGCATACACTTGAACACTATACTGTATTATTGAATGTGACACTGTCAAAGACTTCAGGCCACCTGACTTACTGTATCTTGAACTATGTAATTACTTCATTGAATCAGGTGTGCTTGAGGACATTCTTGCTGTTTATCCCAAATTTGCTAGCCCACACTGATTAGTCTTCAATTAGAATATGACTCCAATGTATGTGATCCACTGACCTATATATGCTGCTGGTGAATGTGATGTATTCCCTTCTTTGTGTACGAACCTCTGTCCTGCGTGGCAGTGAACAGTGGCATTACCCACATGAATCTGACCTATATATAGTGTCAATGAATATGATGCATTCCTTGTGTACGAACCTCTGTCCTGTATGGCAGTGGAAAGTGACATTACCCACATGAATCTGACCGACGTATATGTATGTATGTGTGCATGTATATGTACGTGTACATGTATATGTGTATGTATATACGTATATGTATGTATATGTGTGTGTGTGTGTTTACATATATGTATATGTACTGTCAATGAATATGATGCAACTCTTTGTGTACGAACCTCTGTCCTGCATGGCAATGAACAGTGACATTACCCTTATGAATCTGACCTATATACATTTATAGTTGTTAATGAATATGATATATTTCTTTGTGTGTGAACCTCTGTCCTGCGTGACAGTGAGAAGTGATACCACCCTCAGTGTCAAGACCTCACTGAATTACTCAGAATAGGCAAACTGTACTACAAGCTCTGCCAATAAATTTGTTAAACTAAACTACACTGTTTTCCATTAATATATGCATTAAAAAATTCTTAAAAACACTTGCATTATTTTTACTGGTACTGATATCACTTTAATTAATGGAATACTAATTTTCAGTACCCTCCTAATCCTTAATTCTAACCTAACTTTATCTTATCTTAGGACAACTTATAAATCTAACCAAACCTAACCTTACATTAATTCCACAATCCTCTAACACATTTAACAAAATTAACACACACTGTACAATCTCTCTTTTCAAGATCTATAAAGGTCAAAAACACACCTAAGCTATGCAGAATTACCACTGACCTTTTTTGTATCATCATAGACAAGCTGGTGGGCAAATCGAGGGCAAGGCTCCACATGTTGCATTTTACTCCAATATGACTCTCCAGTTTGTTCATTGCGGTATATACATGACCTGAAGCACAAGAACACTAGAAAATTTCTTATGGTCATATTATGAATTCAATGTAATTAATGAAGTTTTTTTATTTGGAAGAAGAAGAAGAGGAAGATAAACAATAAGAGGAATTGAAAAAAGTTGTGAATACTGTATTAACAGATGGATCTGAGAGGATGCATCCACTGAGGGCAGATCAATTATTCCAAATTGCCTTTACATTTTCTATTTCTTGAAACCTCAGACACTAAATAAACATACCTGTACTATACTATTTATCAGCAGTCAATGTTTAATTATTTGTTTTTAAAATATCAGCCCAAGTAGACAAACAAAATTAATGCTACAGCCAGTCACTGTACCTGGTGCCTATCTAATTTTGGCATCTCTGTTGATGTTACATACTCTTAGTAAACCTATGTTTATAAATGGAAAGGGTATTGGGCTAAGGTTCATATGTACAGTCACCCACAAAAGTCCTCCTGAACCACAAACCCCGAGATTCAGACTCGTGAATTTGAAGCATTTATGTACAGAATAATGTATCAGTGTCTTGCTTCGGGTTCACAAGTCTGAATCTTGGGGTTTGTCGTTCAGGAGGAGAGGCGAAAGGACTTTTATGGGTGACTGTTCAGTCAAAATGAAAAGTTCTTTGAAAATCCCCAGCCAGAATTATGTTTCTGTTCATAATGTAGATGACACCAACTCTTCAAGGGATGTGACCCCCAGCATCAACAAGGACAACCTGTATTCTGATTTATTCAATCACAATCCAAACAAAACTTTTAAAAATGAGAAAACTTACCATTTATTTTGAGATATATCATAAACCCAGAATGAGTTGCGAACATTTTCATCTCGTTTATCCTTGTCCTTACTAAGGCCCTACAAGAAAAAAAAATGGTTAATATCACTTTGACAATAAAGATATATTGATCCTGAAATTCCTTTTTCTGGCACAGCCCATAGCCAGCAGCTTCCTGTGATACAGACTGGGTGTTGAGGCATTCTCTGTTCTTGAACAAACCCCAGTTAATTAGCCCTAACAGACCTGGATTTGTCCATCATAATAAGATTTAAAAAGGAAATTGTAACATCAAACTGTGGCTAGACTAGGGATATATTTCCAAGCCCCTAATGAGAGGGTACAATATATCACTGAAGAAACATACAATGCAAGATAACAGCAGACCCTTAGAAGACTTAAAAATGTCTGAATCCTGAAAATAAAACAAGTGACAAGCAGATGTGATGTATTGATCTGCTATCCAAAGCTCTCTGAGCATCCAATGAGCCTCCATGCCAGAAAAGAGCTTATGGTTTTCCCAAGGTAATAAGACAGCTAACATAAGTAGTGACCAGCATTTAGCCATGGCCCAGTCCTTGTGAGGGGAATTGAATTTTGAATTGTCTGGGGATGGGGTTAGGGGAGGGATTGTGGCCTGAGGTATTGTGTTAATAATATTTTACTCCCTTTGCTCACATCAAAAGCATAAAAGCCTGAAATTTAAAAAAATGGTAAATACGTCAACAACCCCTATACAGTGATCCCTCGGTTAACGAACGCCTCAGTTAACGAAATTTCGGTTAACGAATTACCTTCCATAAGATTCTTCACTTCGGTTAACAAAAAAATTTCGGTTAACGAATTCCTTACGAATTTTTCCCAGCATGTTTTCGCCTGCTCACCAGCTGTAGTATTGGTCCGCCAATACAGTAATCTGTTTTAGGGCTTAAATTCGTTACCATTTGAGTAAATATCAAGAAGGTTGTACAATTCAATAATTTTCCAAGTCTTATATTAAAGTTTTTAGTCATTTTAACAATTATTTAACATAATTGAAGTACAGGGAACTAGTTTTCAGCATGCCAAACAGCCACTCAACACACCCAAAATGGCATCAGTGTGTGTCCCTACTCAGTGGAGGAAGCTTCTTGCTTGAGACTCTCTTGAACATAAACTATTTTTACGTTTTTACAGTACAATTACAGTATTGGTCATTTTGAAGTTTATTTTACATATTGACAATATATAATGCAGTGCAGTGTTGATTTAAAGAAAATAATCTTGAATTACACCAAGTGAACTAAAATTTATTGGTGAAATGGCGGCATGGGGTGACTTCTCTTCCACCCCAATGCGTTCTCTTCTCCCTTCTCCTCCACCCCCATTCTAATTCCCATCATCAACCAGGAGCCTTCTACATGCACACCTCAAAGTAAATGTACTTTACTGCATTTATTTTTAGTTTGTATGTAATTTTCGGTGAGCTGGAACCAATTACTCAAAATCCCATTGAAACAATGGTTTCGGTTAACAAACGACTTTCTGGAACGAATTGTGTTCGTTAACCGAGGGACCACTGTATAACAATAAAATAAAAACTTACTAACACTCTTGCTTACCTGGTAACACCAGGAACTAGTAGTTCTTTGCTTAAAACGCTGATGGATTGTAACACAAGCAAAGCATTTAGCTTTATGTCATAAATATTAAATTGAAAGGAGAGCAAACTTGGGAACACCTACGGATACCTTTTTTCAATGGTGTTGGCTAGGAACCAAACCAAAGATGACAGATAGAACCAAAATAAGGTGGCACATCCACAGCTTTTTGGCTCAATGTAACCTGACTAGTAAGAAATAGCCACAAATAAGGCCTCCTGTCTTACAGCCGGTGTGTACTCATATCTTTTCCTTATTGATTTTGTCCAAGGATATAAAACACCACAATGCCAGCCTGTATAATGAAAAGTTACCTGGTGAAGAGCATAAGCCAGAAAGAAGGAGCCTGATAAAGCAGCAACATATATCATTAATTACATAAATCATAATTGGTATGCAAAAAGTAAATTACTGTACCTGATTTTTAATGTCTATGTAAAGTGCATGTACTTCTATGGGAGTAAGTAAAGGGCTTTCTAAAAGAAGCTGTTGTTGTAAGTTGATGTCTTACTTGTACATCCATAATATCATATTTATAGCAATCTTACTCAGTACTTCAGTAGAAACTTAAAGGACTGCAATACAAACTGAAAATAAGAAAAACTTAGCAGCAGGTAAGGGAAAACAAATACTGTATTAAACAGATAACATGAAAAACCACTGACCGATAACACGTGAATCTCATTAAGATGGGGATCTATGGTAGCTTTCTGAGTAAATCCAGCAGCAGGTACAGATGACGAGTCCTTGCGTGTTCCATCACTTATGAAACTAACTGTATCCGTGTCTATATTATACATAAAAAAATCCGTCAAGTATTCCTTATTTCGTTGCCCAGCCAAGATGAACAGCTGACGACTTCCCTGGAGAATAAAAGAAGAAGAAATTAAGTAATATTAGGGATAATTTTTTAATAAAAGTGAGAGATAGATCCTGAATTCCCATTTCATTTTTAGGTTTGGAGAGCTAGTTCAAGGGAGCAATGGACTCTACACTAAGCAAGGATATTTCATAAAGTATCAAGACTGAGTCACACATTTGTACAGGTAGTGTAAATTTACCTACTGAAGATATAGAAAAACATATATAACAACACTAACAATACTTAACAAAAAGAAAGTAGCTTGTGGATAACTTCCTCAGCCAAACCTTTGTCATCAACTAGCTAGGTACACTAAAATACTGGCCCATCCTCTATACATTACTCTCAGAAGGTTTTTATCATATCCAGTTATTCATTTTTGTTTGACTAGTATTATCAGTTGTTGGTGAGCTTGAATCTGTTGGGGGCAGATGAAGCACTGTTCAAGGGTTAACACTGTACAGTATAGCTGCCATCTGTTACTAAAATATTCAATTAGTGTGTACTGTATGTCTCTGTGTTCAGGCAAACATACTGTGTCTGAGAGTGGCATATTTGACAGACAATGGGTTTATGTATATTTGACACCTACATATCACTAAATACACTCTATATACTATATAAAATGAGTGTTTCAGTACCAAGCACAACCTTATTATTCAATTTTCAACTTTAATGTGCAAAGGATGGTGTTTTGTAATGATGGGTGATATGGTGGATTACATTTCCATTTGCAGATTTTAAGTAAGATGATTTTGTTTTTACACACACAATGGGGGCTTTCTCTCTATACCTCAGAATTCATTACAACTGAAACTGGGTGCTGCTGAAACTTCCACTGAGCTAGAAAGGTGTTACCATACTTAAAAACTCACACTATGAAACAGCATAGAATGACCTATGCGAGACTTGATGTCCTGAGGACCAGAAGAGTTACCAGAACAATCTTCTCTCAACTTGGTCCAGGTATTTGTAGATACATGGTATGCGTACAAACCGGAGAAAATAGCTTCACTAGGAGTGTAGGGACTGCTGCGGAGCTCATCCAATCCCAGCCTAAAACAAGAAACACAGTGGGAGATTATCATTAAAAGTAAACATACTAACACTGTATAGCATTATTTACACATAATCCCAGCCTACAGCAAGAAACAGTAAAGACTCTCATTAAAATATTAATCATTTAAATTAAACCTCAATACGTATACTGTAAATAATTCCTTCCTAGAGCACAAAACTTAGCAAAACATTCTTGTTAAAACTGCATCTACGTAATAACACGGTGAAAAAGTAAGCTAAGCATTACTCTCAAGCTAAACATTATTCTCTGTCATATCCTGTAACATATCATAAATTAACCCTAAAAGTTCAGCTAAGGAAATGCCCACTGATGATGGCTGCCATTTATAGGTTAAGATATGTGATAAATTAATCCCACACAGCAGTAGAAGAAAATTTACTTCATGTATAATTATCTGAACACATAATACTGTACCATAGCTCTGTTTTCCATCACAACAGAAATGAGGAATTAAATATAAGGAGTATTCTAAAACTATAAGTACAGTAAACTAGTTAGATAATTTGATGCAGGAATATGAAAAAAATTCATAAATTGAGTGCAAGTGAGGAGGAAATTCAAATGAAAGGTGGAGAAGAGAGATAGATATCGGTGCATATGTGAGTGTATATCTATGTATCAACAGGAATACAGATATAAAGCAACACTTATGTACCCCCCAACGCACCCCTCCCATCTTGAGGGGGTGAGGACACGTCCCCCGAAGACATATATAATCCGCTTCTCAACATCCATGACCATCTGGTGATCAAAGATGAGCCGTGGACCTCCCAGTGAAGCGGTGTCTTCAGTTACTTGAGTCCACTTGTTGTTCTCGATGTCATACATATAGAAGTCACTCTGGAGAAAAGAAATGGATACATAGTCAGATACTACCTTGCACATGCAATAACTTATGTTGGTGTAAACAAAACAAAAGCAATGAGTTGTACTGGGGGAGACAATATAGAGGTCATCACAAGAGGTTTAACTTTCTGGGGCTGCCACACTTGATTTTCAGCCCACCACATACGAGTTTTTGGCACCAATGTAAATTTTTTTCCACTATACAGTACAGTACTGTACTCCAAAAATAAAAAATAAATCAGTCATTTTTAATATTTAATGCATTCTGCAGATTTATGGGGAATAACAAAAGATACCTAATTTTAATTGCACTAGTAATTTCAGCTCTCAACTGTAATGTCATATTTCTGTGAATACAGGGGGCCCCCCCAAGTTCGCGGATTTTTACTTCACGGTTCTCAGTTATTCTCGGATGACACTCTGGATGTACCCAAGAATGTCTGTGGGTAGTTTTAAAGTTTCCGGCATTTTCGTGGCTGGGACAGGGAGCCATTCATTCTAGAGAGAGCAATTTCCTTTATCTGTATTGTAAATATGTGTGTGTATGTGTGTAATAATAATAATAATAATAATAATAATTAACGGTTTATTGAAAGAGCTTGGCAGCCAGAAGGCTGAAAATATACAGTTACATATTTGGGGAATGGGTTTCGAATTACAAATAATATACAAGTAACAAAAGTGATACAAATAAGATATATAATAACTAGATGGGGAAAAGCTCAAACTACAGTGCATTTCAACATAGTGACAGTGCAAGAAGTAGTATTTACTGGGAGTGAATACACTGGTTTATTACAAGCTATTGATAATTTTTACAATGGTTGGGACTGGGCTGTTCTTATAGAGATCAGTTCGTGCACGTATGGGCTGGATGCGGTTGTGGTGTCGAACAGCAATTCTCGGGCTAGGAATCTCAGGTGGTAGTAGGAGCCGGTGTCGAGGATGGTGTAGAAGCTTCTTACCAAATTTGCAGATGAGGTCGTGGTGATGGTCAGTGAGAGTCGAAAGGGTCAGTGTGTTGAGCGCTTCTTGATATGTGGAGTAGGAAGGGGAGAGGTATGTGTGTGTGTAGACACACACACACACACACACATACACACACACAAAACACATAAAAATAAATAATGATCGGAAAATACTCTCACAAATAATCAGAAACAAATTTATTAAAAATGTGACAGTCTACCCTCAAGTCCGTGCTCTATTACAGTACTTTATTAATAGAGCACGGACTTGAGGGTAGACTGTCACATTTAATAAATTTGTTTCTGATTATTTGTGATAAGATTTTCCAATTATTATTGATTTGTGTGTGTTGTGTGTGTGTGTCTACACACATACACCTATACAATACTACAGGTAAAAGAAATAATTGTCCTAAGGGCAAACACAAAGAGAATATACAATACATATTTTTGTACAAGTAAAAATGTACCCCCCCGTTCCGCAAATGTTATTCGTGGATTATTTGGTAATTCGCGGCCATTTTGAGAACCTAACCCCGCGAATTTCGGGGGCCCCCTGTACTTATTCACAGAAATCTGACACAATAATGTGTAACATTGTTTACACACAATGTCCTAACAAAACACTTTATCAGATGATAACACTCTTGAATACTTTTTCTGTGCTGATCCCTGTATTATCCATAAATTATCAGAATGAATACTCACTTTCAAGTTCTCTGGGAGACGTAACACGGAATCCAAGTAACGGCCTAGAGTAAAGATTTGCCGACGCTCAGGATCCAAGCACATCTTGTGACAGGAACGAGCACTTGGACCACCCTAAATGGAAAGCTTTCATGAGATTTATGAGACTTGTCATATACATACTGCAAACACTACAGTGTTTTGTACTTAATAACTTTAAGGATAGATCTAGTGGGTCCAGCCATAGGAAAACTCTCCTTCCCATACATTGTATCCACAAGTACCTCAAAACACTGATTTGTTCAAAACACTGCAGGAACACATCTGATGAACAATTGTAAATGATTGTTAGCTAACATATAAGTGAATAGAAGCTACATCAAATCTGTCTCTGGGAAAGGTGAAAGACTGGAAAAGATAATGAAGAGTAAAATAACCATCAGTGAAAGAATTATGTGTTCTTGGGAATCCTTAACAGACTACCAAGTGTTCCTGCCGCATGTAGATGGTTAACATAGGGCAAAGAGCTACAGAAAACACTCAAAGTTTATTCAGAAAAATAAGAAGTGTTAGGAATTAATAAATTAGATACAGTAAGTTTCATGTGGTGATAAAAATGCATAGAGCACCTAAGGATTGAACACCAGCCAGTCTACTATTTATAATTACAATAAAAAGAAAGAAAGAAAGCAAAAATATCAAAGGTAAGACACTGATATGAATTTTGCACTAATAATCAAAATATGAAAGTAAATAAATTATTAGCATTTGGTACTGAGAGCAGGTAACTTAAGTATTCCTCTGGGAATACAAGGATTTTGGCCAGGTACACTATACGGTATGACTGAATGTTAAATTTAAAGCTAACCTGAAAAATTTATGAGCTATTTCATTTATAACTGATACAGTATTGTATAACTACAGTATATACTCATATAACAACCATACCTCAGCTTGAGTATCTCTGGTGATACATGTCCACTCCTGGGATGGTATATGGTAAGACCATAGGTCACTCAGGTCCTGCATACCATCCCATCCACCAAACAGGTATATTGTCTGAAAAATAGAGGATTGGTGTTGATATCTTAAATTATGACAATCTTTTTTTTTTTTTTATAAGGGGGATTGGCCCACCCGGGCACAGGTCAACGACCCACATCAGGGGCTAGGGGGCAAAAAAAAAGAATAGAGAAATTAAAAATAGAAAAAGGAAAAGGTTATATTAATTTACACTGCAAAGATGCCAGAAAACCAGCTTTTTAAAGTGAGACAGATTGTATGAGTATGGAAGCACAGAAGAAGGCAGAGCATTCCACAGTTTGGCTGTGTGAGGAAAGAAGGAGGTACTATAACAGGTTATTCTAGTGTGACCGACATCCACAGAGAAATGGTGGGCACTGCGGGCAAGACGTGTGTTACAAGCCCACGGCCTTGCCGGCGGTACACAGGATGCCAAATCTACTGAATATTGCCCGTTAAAGTACCTGTAAAAGAGAAAGAGTGAAGTAACAGTGTGGCAAAGAGAAAGGGAAGAGAGATTGTCAACTAAAGGAGGAGAGTTAATAAGACAAAATGAGAGACTTATACATTATCCTATCGAGTCCACAAGGTTAAAACTCAGAAATACCTTAGACATTAGTGGAATGGGACAAATTCATGAATAATTCAATCCCTTCCTGCTGTAACTTCAAGGTGAATACCAAGGGAGCCACAATGAAAGGTAAGAAAGCCATCAATACAGGTAAACCATTGATAAGATATCCCCCTGTAAAGGCTCATCCTAACTAAGCTGAACAAGGAGGAGGAGTATTAAAAAGGCAAAAGAGTGTCAATACCATATGCCACTAATCATCATCCAGCTAATTTATTGTTGTTGATAAAATGTATTATTGTTTCAACAACTAAGGTGTAAGCACATATTCTATATTAAAGAATACACTTGTCATCAACAGTTAAAAATAAGGATAGATACTTCTCTCTGGTTAAACAACACACATGGTTATTACCTGAGTGTTGGTGTCGATGCACATCTGATGTCCGCCTCTCATTCCTGGCCGCTGACGACTACTGGCAGCCCCTCCGGGACAAGGAATGATAGGTGTCCACTGTGGCTTGTATTCCTGCTGGCTGATATATTGTTGGAACAGTCCCTCTGTGTGGGATACAAAAAATAAACTTTTAATAATCAAGTTCAGTAGATTCAGTCACCCTATGTATAGTATACCTGTACTATACTATAATGTGTATGAAAAGATGGAAACACAAAAACTAAAGACACAAACACACATTTTAATACCAAACCTCGGAACAATCCCAGACATAAATAACAAATTTGAAAACATTAATAATTAATATACTGTACTGATTACAAAATGCACACCAACAATAAATTTGTCATCCCTATAATCAATAAAAGTTTGGAAAAATTAAACATCTAAGATTCAATAGGAAATATACAATATACAGTGTAAAGTCTTAATATTTTTGTATGTGTTGGCTGACCACAGACACATGATACATCCTAAAATATGCAGTACTTAATATAATTACCGTAACCGCAAATACTACATTACTTTAATCAGAGTAATTTGTGAAAAACAGAGGCATCATATTAGTATATACTATATACAGTTACTTCTTATACAGTATAAGAGGAAGCACCTACCCTGAGCAGCTTGACCAATAAGTTCTTCACAGGCATCAAAGTCTCCCTCATCCACAAGTAGTTTATGTAGTTGTGTTAACCGAGGATCTTCTAACGTGACCCGCGTTCGTTTCTCAAGAGACTCAAACGCCTCAGTGTAGTTGTGTTGACGGAAATGCTTCAGGCAGAGTCGAATAGCTTCTCGTTCCCGATACTAAAATATAAAAAATAAATTCAAAATGTTCTCACTTTATTATTTCAGTCAAGTGACAAACAAAACAAAGAAAACTGCAACAAACATAGCCAATATCACCCACCATACACCTTTATAGGTACAGTACTGGTCATCATCACATACCCCATGGAATATTGGTGGTGTGGAGTGAGTGAGATACTCCATTCTTGTCACTAAGTATACAGTACTGTACATACATACATACATACATACATACATACATAGATACATACATACATACATACATACACACATATGAGCATTGCTGACACTGATGGCACCTATGAGAAAATTATTTTTTACTTTCTGACCACCCAGTAATTATCACATACAGTACTGTAATGGTTTCTGCAACTGAGAAATTTACCTCTTTATGTAATAGAAATACTGTAGTATATGAATAAAATATGTAAAATATACAAAGACTATACTGTACTTATCTTTGTAAATTGAATATACCTGTACTGTATTACCGGTAGGCACAATGTTAGTTATTCTCCAACGTGGACCTCGTCCACCATAGACTCCTCAGTCTTAAAGACAAGACTAAATCCAGAACGTTGTCTCCCCTCGTGGGTTCCGACACGTGTTGTGTGAGGAGTGAGACTTGAATGAGATCAAGGAATTCTTCTACCTCGGCTTGTGTGGTAAGATTCACCCAGTCGATTGTCTCATGATTAAAATCTCCCATGATGAGGGCTTGTACTCTGAATGCTGTCTGGAAAAATCTACAAAGAACTGCTACTTCCTCCTCCAAGGCGGAGTCAACCCCATAGCACACACCTACTATCAACTTGCTTTTATTTTGTGCTATTAAATTACACCAAACAGATTTGGATGATCTCATTTCATTTAGCTCAATATTACTGCTTACTGCCAGGTGCTCCTTGACATAGTAGTACACCACCACCTCTTGTGGTAAGTAAAATTCACCCCAAAACACATCTTTTTGACCCCAGGACTCACTAATTCCAATGATGTCTGGTTTCTATTATTATCCTCCTGAAAGACTGAGTCTAGAGGGATAGTAGAATCAATCTAATGTTGTGTTGCTTAAGAATTTGTTCTCTCTGGGTTAGTAGTACAGTACTGTTTAAAGCTACATCATGCACTATGTTAACATTATTTACAGTTTGTTTGCCACATGCCCCTATTAGTGGGAGGACTGGTACACCCACTAAAAAATTATTCGGCACCCATGTCATGTTGTATCACGCCATGAGGGTGCCGAATAATTTTTTAGTGGGGGTACATTACTTGGAATTCCTCATCTTCCTGTACCCTGACTACTTGGTTTCTTCTGATCTTTAGTTGAGCATTCTCATATATTTCCTGTAAACAGAATTTTTATAAAGTAACCTGAGGAAACATTCGGCCTAACTGCTTCCCCTCTAGTCTACTGTTAGACATATTATCATAGTCATTAAAATCAAATAAATTATTCAAAGAAGACCATTTTCAAAAATCTCCAACTGGAAAGTACAATACAGTGGTCCCTCGGTTAACGAGCGCCTCGGTTAACGAGATTTCAGTTAATGAGTTACCTTCCATAAGATTCTTAAATTCGGTTAACGAGCAATCCCTCGATTAACGAGTTTCTTACGAGCTGACCTGAACATGTTTTTGCTTGCATTTGGCGGTCCACCAGCTGTAGTATTAGTCCGCCAATACAGTAATCGGTTCTAGGGCTTAAATTCCTTACCATTTTAGCAAATATCAAGAAGTTTATACTATTCAATAATTTTAAAAGTTTAATATTATATTTTTAAGTCATTTTAACAATTATTGAACATAATTGAAGCTAATGAAACTAGTTTCATGCACGCCATCCATCCTCTCAACACGCCATACAGGCGTCAGTCATTGTGTCTTTTCAGTGGAGGTAACATCTTGCTTGAGACTCTCTTCATCTAAATGCTTTTCTTCTGTGTTTGCAAGCAAGTTATTGGTCATTTTTAAATTTATTTTACATATTGACAATATATAATGCAGTGCAGTGTTGATTTAAGGAAAATAATCTGGAATTACACCAAGAGAACTAAAATTTTATGGGTGAAATGGCACCATGGGGTGACTTCTCTTCCACCCCAATGCCTTCTCTTCTCCCTTCTCCTCCACCCCCATTCTAATTCCCATCATCATCATCATCATCCAGGAGCCTTCTACATACACACCTCAAAGTAAGTGTACTTTTCTCCCTTTTTTGTTGAATTTAGGCAATTTTCGGTGAGCTGGAACCAATTACCCCAAAACCCATTGAAACAGTGGTTTCGGTTAACGAGTTTTTCGGTTAACGAGCAACCTTCTAGAACGGATTGTGCTCGTTAACCGAGGGACCACTGTATATGTTGCTGTTATGAAGCGAAGTAACAGACAAATTTCCTGTTCTATTTGTATAAATCATTATGTCAAAAGCCATTTTTTTCTGTAGAGAAAGAATCTTTCATCTTTAAATATGAAAAACCTTGTAATTATAATGTCACTATAAATACCTTTTCTTGTCATCAAAATCCAATAAATTATTCAGAGCAGAGTCTGTTTTTAAAAATCACTGATTGGAGTTTGTTGACTGTTTTATTTGTTTAAATAATTATGTCAACTGCTATATTTTTTTCTGTACAGAAAATTTTTCATCTATAACACGACATAAAATGTACGTAAACTGTTCATTTTTTGCCATGGTTATGTAAAAAATGGGGGAAGACATTCAACCATATCCTCCCCATATATGCCAGTGGCACTAGGCTATACATGTATTCATAGTATACTGCACTCACTAAAATGCATTTTCTAAGCATTTTGATCATTTATATTTAATAATTCCTCTTACAAATATCATCACACACCACCGGCCTAGCCTGACTGTACTATAGTGTAGTTCACATTGAAACATACTTTTTTCCTTCAGATATTGTCAGTAATGTCACTTCGACACCTAATCATATCCATATAGTACAGTATTTAAAAGTGTATACAGTACAGTACTGTATACACATGTCTATTTGCAAAATTTTTATGTGTTTTTCTTACATGTAGGCTGATAATTTAGACTCCATTGACGCTTGCAAGTTTTATGTCAGTTTTTAGCCTAAAATTACATCCAAACCTATGTTTCCCAACACAAAAATCAATTTCAATCATATTTCACTATGGACATGCAGTTTTGTGCAGTTTTTGTCCATAGCACTACGCAATCATCCAAACCTACCACGATCATCAGTTCTCATGCTTTTTGCATTCCAGACAATAATATTCAGTTTTTCACCCAAGATGGCAGTGAATTGTTGACAATCACAGCTAATTACAGCTCTAGAGCCCTCAGCAACTGATGTGAACTCTTACCAATGAAAGGAAACCAAGCCAATGATGTCAAGGGCACAAAATTTGAGCTTGCAACCGAATCAGCTGGTACATAGCCTGCCGCAATCAGCTGATTTGGCTGGTTCCAAGCAGAGGATTTAATAAATTATCCAACAGTTTCAGAATCTTGTAGTTTTCATGTTCAACTACAACATGTTTTCCTTTATATCATCACACCAACCTCCTCTGATGCTTTCAACATTTTTGTCACTACACCAGAGCCACCAGCAGCCATTACTTTCTTCATTTTATCAATCAGTCTTTACCCATTCTCCTTCAATCATTTGGCATGCATGGTCTTTATACTAGCTCTTCTCCTTCTAAGCTTATCAAGGGCCACTTGATGGTGTTAAATCTATCAGATCACACAGCTCATTCACTTAGCCATAAAATGGGACTGCCTACTTAAATTCTTAATTTTTTACATATTTCTTCCAATTACTTCTTTTATATACCCTGTTGAACACACACACACACACACAAACACAAACACAAACACACAAACACACACACACACACACAAGTAATTTGCCATATAGTATTTTAATTAAACACTTGATATATGGCAGAAGTACTCACTGTTGTATACCAGTTGATACACTTCTGCACCACCGTCCAGTCATCACACCCACGGAGGCCCACATGCCAAATACTAAAGTTGAATGTAGATCCCCATGACTGAAACAAAGGATAATATTATAAATACTGTACTGTATTTGTACCTAGGCCTAAACATGAACTTATTTATTTTCTTCTTAACAAAATTATCAGTAAAATCATGATCTTACTCACCACACATATCTACACCTCATCACATGACTGAGCAAAGTTTCCAAGTAAAATCAGATAAATCTACTTGTATGTTAACTTCATCACGGTCTTCTACTGAACAAACTTCTCAAAAAAATATCAGAAATTTAGTGTATTTATATCTATGCCTTAACTCAATCTTCCAGTGAGTAAATTCTAAATGAAACAACACAGATGTCTCCCCATAACAAGGCCTCATCATTATGACTCTTGTGCTGGATCCCTTTGTCAGCAACTTATACACATTCAACTGCTAATTAAAATAAACAAATTAAAACTATTTCCAATCAATACAAAGGCATTATAAGAGATAGTTAAGCCAGGGAGGAGTCATTTACGGTTAACAAATTTATTGGCAAAGTTTGGAGTACAGTTTGCCTATTCTGAGTAATTCAGTCAGGTCTTGACACTGATGGTGCTATCACTTCTCACTGCCATGCAGGAGAGGTTCAAACACAAAAGAATAGATCATATTCATTAACAGTATACATAGCTCAGAGTCATGTGGGTGATATCACTGTTCACTGCCACGCAGGACATTGGTTCATATACAGTAGAAGTCGTATTCTATTTGAGGACTAATCAGTGTGGGCTAGTAAATTTGGGATAAACAGCAAGAATGTCCTCAAGCACACCTGATTCAATGTAGTATTTACATAGTTCATGATACAAAAAGCCAGGTGGCCTGAAGTCTTTGACAGTGTCACATTCAATAATATAGTGTTCAAGTGTATGCTTTAAAGGTTTATCACAAAGTTTACATGCTGAGTATTCCGGTATGGGTACAGCGTCACTAACTTGCTAGATGTGTCTGTACCCTAGCCTAATTCTAGCCATGACTAGATCACATTGTCTGGTTGTCCTTATGCTGGCCATACTGGTACCTCTTGTCACAAAATTTGTCAGATTTACTAATGCTTCAACTACCAGGTCTCTCTGCATTTCTCAGTTCTTCTAGATCGGAGTTCATGATTTTGACTTGAAAGTTTTTAAGTACAGCATTGGACAGGCCAAGGTCATGGTCCACATTTTCTTTCTTACATGCCTCGTTGGCCAGTCTATCAGCACAGTCATAATACCTAATTCCAACATGGCACGGAATCCACACAAATTCAATACAGTATAGTCTGGTTTTACGCGGAGAGTGTGGGTGGCAAGGATGCCTAAACCAATCACAGCGCGCGGCGGAGGGGTGTGTGGGTGGTAAGGAGACGTGGCCCAATCACAGTCTGCAACATTCCCAGCGCGAGTCTGACGTCAGCGCCCAGCACCTCACCCTGCTGCTTGCCGAGTACATGATGGAATTTACCGTATAAATAATAATTATCTCTTCTGACAGGTGCCTCGTAAATGGCCTTCCGCGCAAAAAATATCCGCGTAAAACCAGACTATACTGTACTGTACAAAAGTTGTTCTCCTTAGTAGTTATCACATTTCTTTTAACCCTTAAGCCCCAGGTTAGGGTGCTGCTGGCAGTCCCCCCCTCCCCTCATGGGAATAAATCGAGAAAAAATTAACTTTTCCCAAAATAATAAAAATAAATAAAAATATAAATATGGCGGGAAATAGGCGGACATTCTGGAACGTCACTGGTCACTGGTCAGATGTTCTGGAACATCACCCGGGGCCAAAGGGTTAATATCACAAACAACTTTAGACATAGAGTCTGACAGACTGGTCATTGGTTTCAAAGCACTTTGGGAGTCACAAAATATCACCCCACCTCCATTTTCTTTAAGGTAGTCTGTAGCTAAGTAGATTCCCATTAGTTCAGTTTGTGTTGTGCTGGCCCAGTTGTTCAGCCTTTGCATGTTTGACACTATCATCTCCTTTTCTTTATATATTACAAATGCACAACCCGTTCTACCTGTGTTTGTCTGCACAGAACCATCAGTAAAAGCATAACATTCACTTGATTTAATACTCTCTATGTGACTGTTAATAGTTTCTTGTGTAACACATCTCACCACATTGGTGTTTAACATTTGCTTACTACTAACAGGAGTGTAATTAATAGGAAGTGATATATCCAGCTAAGGAGGAATGGCATTAATGGGTTCGTCTGGGGTGATTGGGAAATTCAGTTTCAAGAGATCTGCAACACTTTTATGAAGCCAAGCCCCAAAGAGAGTCTTTTGTGGAAGGTTAGCGAAATAGTCGGCTTTACTTAGATAGAACATCAACTCAGTTTGAGCTGTAGTTTGGGGACCATTGTTCTTCAAAACTTTGACACAAAATATGGTATTAAGTAGAGCTATCCTCTCAGATAAGGAGGGCAGTCAGAGATCTTTCCTCATGTTTACAATTCTGGTAGATTTGGGGCATCCTAGAATGATGCGCATGGCTTCATTTTGTACTACCGCCAGGCTGTTGAGTTGTTAGTTAAAAGATGAAGAGCATGATAATCAACTACAGATGGAATGAAGTGAAGATAGAAAGTACGAGCATAGGTGATGTTAATTCCATAGCTCTTACCAACAAGGGCTCTGAGAGGTTTAATGCGCTGCAATAGTTTGGCACAAAGGTTGCCAACGAAGTTCACATCATTCACATAAGTGAAAACAAAAAGACTTAAAATACCTTTTTCCTGATGATGTCAAATTTTTTTCTGGAAAAGATGTGTACCTTTAGTATACAGTATTGAATAAAATGTGGAAAATTATGAAGTCTTGTAGAGTCAGTCCTGAACTTACCTGGAGTGGAACAATCTTTACAAATCGGACGGGAAACTGGTGACCTGAGACTGTGTGTTTTAATAGGAATGTCTCAGGAACTGTATCATTCTTCAAACCACTGAAAAAAATAAAGAGAAATAACAGTTTACAATTATTCACTACAGTAACTAATATCAATCCACCATTCTCAACACAGCTCTAAAAGATTTCCCTAACTATGTACAGAATCACAAAGCAAATCCAGCTGAATCTGCAAACACTGTACTGTATACTCAATTCATGTTTCACCACTCTCGTCAATACCCATCTCCAAACACTACTCAAATGTGACAGTAAAACCAATGATCCAAAGCAAACATGTTACACATGAATCACCTAAAAACTGTGTCTACCAAAGGAAACAGTGAGAAAGCAAAGTGGAGGAACCTGATGTAGTTGGATTTAGAGTTGGAAGTTTGAATGTTGGTACTAATCGGGGAAGATCAGATCAAGTGAGGTTATTAACACACTGAGCCATAGAATGATGGATGAATGCTGTGTACAAAAAACTAGATGAAAAGGAAGATGACCATATTGATTACTGGTTAGAACGAGAGGTGCTAAATCTTCAGGATCGGTAGTGATTCTGGGTCAGGTGGTGTAGGGATTTTCATGCCTGAAAAGTGGATGGAGAAAGTGTTAGAAGTGTAAGAATTCTGGTTCTAAGTTATTAGTAGGTAAGAATCTAGTGACTATTGAAAAAAAAGTTGTATGCACTGGTATGACAAGTGTGATATATGATAGTGAAACATGGGCAGCTAAAGAGGATGGCAGACATAGGCTTGAATGAGATGAATAACAATGATGCTGGATGTGTAACGAGATGTTGAGAGATAAGAAACTCCATTCAAAGATAAGAGGGCACCTGGGTATTGAGAGCATTGGAGAGGTTTTGCACAAGGTAGGCTGAGATGGTTCAGGTGATGTGGAGAAGACCATTTGGATCTAGATTCATGGGTTTGACTGTGTAGGGGAGGGCCACGGGCAGGCCAAGAATGACAGGGGAGAGGTTGTGAGAAATTACCTCAGAGATAAGAACTTGATGAGAGAGGCTATGGACAGCTGACATCAGTTAATCACAGTTAACTCTCACAAGTGTAGAGAGTGGATGTAATATGGTGATGAAATAAAATAACATTCCAATCACATCTTTAGCCCCAGGGAAACTTGGGGTTTTCATCACATATCATCAAGATTTTACAGCCATTTTCCACACTTATGTGGGTTAAGCCATGGATCTGTTGACTACATGAGTCACCAGAGCTACATGAAAAGTTATATACAGTAATTAGTTCCCAACACAGCAACTGATAACTTGTATATAAGCAATCTTCTCATCGACTAAATATATATTTTCAACAGCTAAAATCTTGAATATATAAGGAATAACTACAGTATCTTCTTCTTATAAACACAATTACTAAATTTACTGTACCTTTCCAGTAAGAGTATCATGTTGTCATCTGAGAGTCCACCATATACACGGAATTTCTTAATATTGCATACGTGAGTTTTTTCATACTTGCCGAAGGTTATGGTCTTGAGAACAGCAGGTTGTTCTAGCTTCAAGATAAGGAACTGGAAAAGACAAAAGTCTTGTCAGTTTAAAAAGAAGGGAGAGTGATGAAGACAAGTATAAAAAGTGAAATAAAAACACTACAGTACAAGCAAACAGACTGTACTCTCTCTCACTCATACACACACAGAGTGCTTTTTGTGTGTTTATGGCACAATCTTTATGCACAGGTCTTACCTGTGGAGGGTTGTTAGAATCAGATGACCAACGAGATGCCTGGTCATTTGGCTTGTCTTCGAGGATATTTCTGGAAATTCAAAAATAAGGAATAAAAGTATGAATGCACAGTACAGTCATACTGCCAAAACACCATTTGGTAAACTCCACACAATCAAGGCCAAATTATATTTTGTTGCAAACAGCAGTTTCTTACCCAGTTGAATCAGCAGGGCTGCCCAATCATACTCGCCCGCTCGCCTGCAGCGAGTGAAAAATCCTTAGGGCAAGCCAGATTAAAAAATCACTAGCCCGACAGGCGAGTAGTAATTTTGCCTCATGTGAAAGTGAAAGAGACCTTGTAAGTAGCGTCTACAATTTTGAAAGGTTTTATATTGAACATAATTTGTATTGTACAATTCTCTAATTTACCTCCAGTCGCTCTACAAAACTACATACAGTATTAAAAATCTATATTGATTGGTATAATAAAAATAGAGATAAATAACAATAAACATGACAATGTGTGCATATTGTTTATGACTCATTAGCTGATGCACTAACAATGAGTAAAGATTGATTAATACTACTGCATATAGATAAAATGTAAAAAAAAAAAAAAAAAAATTGCTTTACGAGTCATAATGACAGTGTCTACATAAATTTGACTCGTCCGCTGACTGCCTAAGCTTTAACAGTTCAACTCATTCACCCACAGAAAAATGGTAAAATTTTAGGTAAAATAATTTGAACAGTAGTGATGGTAACCCTCCCGGGAAGAGAGCAGAGGACAACTCCGACTAGCGTGTATTGCATCATCCATATCATAATCACAAAAACACATGGGTGTACTGAAGTAAATGCTTAGGATGTCTATGATTAGTTGATGTATCTCGCAGTCTATTCCCTCAAACTCTAGCATCATGATGCACTCTTAGTTCATTGTCTGTTGCCATTGTACAAGTTTGTTTGCTCGCTCACTGCTGTTTTCATATACGATGTGTTGTTCAGAACTGTAGATTACTGTATATATTAAGACTTGAAAAGTGATTACAGTACTGTACAGTTATGTACACTGTACATTCAGAAATTGTGAAAGTATCGTACATACAGTACTGTACAGAGCAGGGTGAACAGTGATGCCAACTGTAGGCTAATGTGTAGAGGGTATACATACAGTATACAGCACATGTACAGTTACCAGCAAAAGTTCTCCCACAGCCCTGCATAGCAAGTTTGTGGGAGGACTTTTGCTGGCAACTGTACAATCCCTTCTTCATGCAAGGAGAGTAACAGTTAGCAACACCTTCTACAGTAGATGGTACAGGACAAAGGCAGGCCATCCTGTATCATCATATCACCACTTGGTTTCCCTGCACCACAAGCTCAAGAAGACAGCATCTGCTGGTAAGTACAGTACTATAGTGTATACAGTACAGTAGTATATTATGTTTATTTACTATAATGTACCTGTACAATAGTGTTTGGTTAAATTAATACAGCTCTGTGGCTGTCTGACTGCAGTTAAGCTTCCCTAGCAATGGTGCTCTGTGCCAGAAGCATAGTTTAGACTCAAACATTCACCAATGCCCATAAAAATTCCATAAAAATGTGATTTTTTCCAGGGATAAGGATTTGTCTCAATACCCGGAAATCTCTTGAACACAATTGTTCCATTTATTTGGGATATTACTGTACAGTATATATTATCAAATAGACAAGTAAAATTTTCCACACGTCTCACTAGATGACAGCACTGGTGTCTCGCAAAGAAAAGCCACACTTGCACCTACAGATAACTCATAGGATGTAATTACCACAATAAATCAATCCTAGATAAGCTGATCCACGACCAAAAGCAGAGGACGATCACATCATTCTTTACACCCATTTCTCCAGGTGAATGAAAAGAAAGTGTTTTTAGATTAAATATTCATGAAAAATATTTAATTTCTTTTTTTTTTCTTTTTTTACATGTTTAAAATCAATCACTTTTTTTTTTTTTTTTTCTTAGAAAAGCATTAAATATTTATAAAATGTTTCATTTCAGTTCCCGGGGAAGCATGACTATCAAGGTTATGAGGAGAGTTGTCTGCTAGCGAGGCTGCCAATGAGAATGAGATGGATGGTGTGATGTGAGTTGGTGTTTCATCGAGGTAGTCTGGCAGTGGGTCTGGTCGGGTGAAACTATCTTAATCTCTTGTGTACGAAGGTTCTCTCGGTCCTGTATAATATCATCTGACATTAGCCAAATGAAGTATTGAAGGTGTTGAATCAATTTTGGGTATATTTTTTAGGGCTCCAGTTTCAAACCCTGTACTGTATGTATATCCTATTGAAATACTGTACATAGATTGATACATACTGTATTGTAATCCATATTTCACAGTAATTCTTTGTAGCACTTTCAAGAATACTCGAGAGTCTACTATATATATATATTTTAATTCCAATTCTCCAATAATAGCTACTAACTTTTTAAAATTCATAATAAGAAGAGTAATAACAAGAAAAAAAATGGATATTTGAAAATTCCCACGGACAACATATCACTTGTTTGGCCAGAGTCCCGTGCTTAACTGCCAATACCTAGACACCTCAATGGTAAGCTTTGGCACTTGTGAAAGAAGGATCTGTTGCTAATATTAGTCTGTGGTATGTGATAAGTGTATATGTAATAGCTTATATTTTGGAAATCATCTATATCATCATCCAAAAGATGTACACCACATGTCAACAAGGTCTACCCATAGTAGAGTGTGATCTTGACCATTACCACAAAAATTAAGATAAATGTCTGGACAAAGGTGAGTAAAGGTGAAGGAGACAGTTACCACCAGAAATACCTTATGGAATTGAACCAAAATTTCTAGATACTAACTGCATGATACTGAACAAGAAAATGGAAGCGAGAATGCACAGAACCTATTACCTAACCTACCTAATCTCATCTAACTTCCTAACCTGTGCATTGTTGGTTCGATTTTCTTACTTATTATCTACCAAACAACATACATAATATACATAATAATTAATACGCCCGATGAGATAATTGTTCATTTCTCGACATGTAAACAAAGTCCGCAGATACTCCCACAAATCAGATGATGCAAGCCAAAACATGGTCGCCAAGGGCAATCCAACGGCACCATAATTACGGTAAAGATTTTATTTCTTTGCCTAGAAAGGACGTAGACATGAAACCCCTGCCACATGTTCCGTTTTCGTAGTGTTTATAATCCGTTACTTCCCTCTTCTTTCATGCCCTACTCACTAACAAGTAGTTTATGATCAATGGATAGGCTAAACAGAAAAAAATAGTACAGTGTTCTCATTTTTATTTTATTACTCAGTTTCATCCAAACACCATCTGAAAATTTGGTGCAATTACATAAAGTCCTTCTGGTGCTAACTGTCTCCTGCATCTTTATCGTAACTTATTATTATTATTATGCAATTTATTTATTCCCAACAGCAGCACGCCCAGGAAATAAGGTAAAACACTTTGCTAACCTAGTTACAAAAACTTTAGTATCAACCTGTCTTGTTAATTTACGAAAACATATATGCATTATATATATCTGAGGGATAAGGACCTACAATTAATGTAATCTCATAAATTTTACTTCTGCTTTTCCTAGTAATAAAAGAAAGTTTGATAGATTTAAAGTGCCACACTACTGCTACTATATTTCAGATCTAGGGTTTTTCCAAAAGGTCATTTCACTCACAAATTTCATACTCAAACTCCTCGTGATAATTCACTTACTCTGGGACATAGTTGGAAGAATAAGTGGAGAATTTATGGATAGAATACTTAAGAGGTTGCGTGTTGTCACTAGCTGCCTCTGCCATTGTTGTTATGATTCAGGAACAGCTGTTTGGTGGTGGCGTTCGAATCTGCTCCTTTGCTGTGGCGGTAAGCTTAAACTTGCTACGTTACACTGCAACCATACTACATTATTGATCTGCAATTTGTATTAATTACTTTAACGTGGGACCTCATTCATATGACTAATACGTTTAATCCATTTGATCTCCGGCAAGGGCGTTGACCCCCACCCAAATGTTTCTAAAACAGCAGAGATAAAGATTTTTTTATTATTTATCGTTTCACCACTTATCAGCTTACTAGTGGTTCGGACGGTCGGCCACTGCACTGGAGGCAACCGGTGTACCAGGAGGAAACCTGTAATGTTTGGTAGTGAGAGTCACACTGACAACATTCTTACCACGTGTGTTCGGGATAAGCAGGACCCGAACGTTATGTTGTACTACCAAGCTTAGTCTATACTTGACAAGAGGGGATTTAATAGAATTTTAGTTGCAACTGTACAGTCAACCGCAAAAGTCCTGTCTCCTCTCCTCCTGAATCACAAACCCCGAGATTCCCGTGAATCCAAAGCAGTAGACACTGATGCATTAGTCTGTCCACAAATGCTTCGGATTCACAAGTCTGAATCTCGGGGTTCGTGATTCAGTAGTAGAGGTGTGTACAGTACATCAACAGTTTGAATTGAATTGAATTGAAACAGGTTTAAATTAAAACAAGCTATCAGTACAAAAAACTGTCAGAATTAACTTCTCGGTATTCTTTTGTTTAATTTGCCTCCTTGATGGATGGGGGGGGGGGGGGTACCGCATTATTTATTGTAAATTTTTACTTCATTGCCAGAAAGTATAGTACTACCGCCAAGTGTTCGTATCTGGAGCTCGCGGTGACAACACCACTGGCGGTCACATCCTCAGGTTAAAGATAGAAGCAACAAGTACAGCGTAACATACGTATGTCTCACCAATATTTCAAGGGTTCGAGCCCGTACACATTTGAGAAGGGTGTTTATCCAATAACGTGACCCTACCAAACGTCACAGGTTTCCTCCTGTATTAACACTAGGTAGATCAACCACTCCAACGGGTAATAAGCAGTGAGATAATAAATAAAACTGTCAGGGCTAACTTCTTTGGAATAAAAGTTGTAAATTCCTGAAATACCGAGTGGAGTTCCTTTAAAACTGTACTTAGTTAACACTTGCACATGTTGAGTTCCATTTTTCGTTCCTACGGCCAGGATTCCGTGATATCACTTTAACACAACTTCAAGCTCGCCAAGGTGGCGGTGTCATGCAGGACGAACAAAAGGAAAACTTCCTCACACAGAAGGTGGTAGACCTTTGGAACAGTCTACTAGCTCAAGCTGTGGAAGCAAACATACTCCTGAGCTTCAAAATAGCTCTTGATCAAAAACAATGGAGGGATCCTACACAGGCCACTAGTCTCCTTCCCTCGTCATGGACACCTCTAGTTCGGGTGGCCATTAGGTACCGTACTTGTCCAATACTTCCCAGCAGTGCATAACAGAGAACCGACTGACCTCTCTACCGGCAAGTGAAATGACCGCTTGCAAAGAGGATAAAGTAAAGTAAAAGTAAATACCTTTATCAAGGAGTCCGACCATGTTTGACTGAATCCACGGCGTAGCCATCTTCGCTCACCTACTGAATACTATGTTTTTACAACCCTCCTCCCCTTTCCCTTCCCTTCCCTTCCTTCATTCACTCTCCAGGCGGTTGGTTGGTAGCCCAGGCAATATCTCAGGCACTTTTTGAGATAGGAAACTGAATTTGGGACACAATTACGACCAAGTGTTCTGACAAAAATTATTAATTTTATTTAGTTTATGTCCTGGGGGGGGGGGGGGGGGGCCTGCACAGTACATGGAAAGAATTGCTGTTACCTGTTAGATTTTCACCCCACTCGTTTTCTTTTTATTATCAATTATCAAAAGGGTAGTTACACCTCTCGTTCTTCTCTCGTATATCTTGTAACTTTATTGCATGTTTTACAGCAATTATTATTTGTAAATAATATAGTGTTTAATCAATTCTAAGTCTTGTTTGTTGTACTCTATATTTTCAGTGTTGGAACCTAACACGATAATTTATATAGTAGTGACAGTTCTCTAAACAATGTTGTTGTGTCGAATGTGAAAATCTCAAAATAATTTTTTATGTGAGTTTAGATGTAGTGTATGATAGTAGATTCTTATGTACAGTATTATTCGATTTTTATTTTTTTGAGTTTCAAGTCAAGTTCACATAGAAACAATCTAAGCTACGATCACTACAATATTTTTTTTGCAATACCAAAATTGATTCGCTTAACAGCTACATTTCAATACCCATGTTATGAAGTGAAAATATTAGGGAATGAATACACCATTTTGTTTCATTATCTTTATATTATGTATACTGCTGACAACAGTGGATAATTAAACATACTATCGTTGCATCGTAATTTATAACCGAAATATCTCGGTACAAATAGTTAAAAGTAATAAAAATACATAATACGGTACCATTATTATATATATTTGTTTAACAGGTGGTCGCTCAAAGATAGGGATTATTCCACTTTACGATTCATATGTAACTCGTCTAGTGATAAAGACAGTTGAGGATAATTCTACACAAATTTACACTTTTATCAGCTGGGTTACATGAAATACCCGAGGCTGGTGATGATTACATTAACTTTTACATAATTGCACCTCATAGGCATCCCAAATATGAATCTGACGGGTAATATTATACATACTAGGCTTCCCTTCTCCTGGAACCACTTGCTGAACACTACTTAAACCTACGTCAACACGCCATTAACACTACCTCACCCGACAATGGAATTCTACTATAAAAATACCTCCTCAAGCCATCTGGACAGAATGAATATCATTTATATATAAAATTCACTACTTGGCAAGGCACATATTGCCTACGGGTTATACTTATCTATATAGGCAACTTCACACACACTTCCTCTCATCTCTGAACACTGCACCTTCCACACCATCCAGATTTAGGCATACTTTAGAAAATATTAGACTTTGAGCGTAGCTTAGGCTCATCCCTCTTCACTTGTACTCTTCTAAACACATCCACCTCAGAAGGGACCCAATTCTGGAACCCATTAAGTGAATGAACGCACCCAGGACACACATCTTTAAACGCACCCGTATTTGAGCGCACAGACTCCACTGCAAGTTTGATTGATCCCTTATCACTTCGGCCCAACAGAGACAACAAATAAAGTGATTCTGTATTTAAAAAAAAAAAAAAAAAACGCGTCAATTTTTCATTACCTACAAACTTGGATGAAAGACAATCAAAGTAAACTATGCGTCCACTATTCTAGTACCATCTAAGTGTTTAGTCTTCAGTCAATAAGATGGATATTGTACGAATACACAAAATAGGTCATAACAACAAAATAACACATACAAAATAAATGAAATCTGAAAATATAAAGTATCTTCCTCAGTTCCTTTATGGTATTTGTTGTCTAGTGTTTAAACTTAGTATACGCGTTTAAAGACCTTATTTGTTCAACACAGAAATACAGGGAACCTACAGTATGGTACAGTATACAGTACAGGAAGTACAATTTTATGAAGTTACCATTAGTTGTTATTAAGTGTATGAAATGATTTCGTGAATATGATTAAAGACTTTAGCTGATGAAGCACATAAACACAAACACAACAGATATTAAGTAAACACGACAAAGAATTTCCATCCGATTGGGTTCATTTGGTAAATCTTTGAATGTAAAGATATATATGCGAAGACGATTTACAGCGTCAAGTAACGAGCATACAGTAATAATGTTTGTTGTCGGTAGATAAGACTTCAGCATTTGTGTTTAAGAGTGGCCTCAGCCGGTGCACCTCCAGTAGTCTGGCGATATACTGGCGACCTCAAACCTGCCCTACAGGCTGCTGCTCTCCCGCCTGCTGAGGCTTGTACAGCTTCACCTCCGCCGCCCTCAGGGGGGAAGGGTCTTCCTTGTTTGGAATCACCAGACCATTGACCTTCAGGGATCCATTGGCAAGCTCCTCTGATTCATCCTTGTTTTTAGGGCCAAGATCGAAGCACCGACAGAAGTCGTACCTGAGACCAGGAATTAATTAATTAATTCGTGAAAGCAAGAAATGAAAGGTAGGATTTTCTTTGTATGTACTGTACAGCCTAAGTTAAGTTATTCCTTGCGATGACTGAGCAATTTTTTAGGAGCCTCACTTGCTGATGACTTATGAATGGTAATGTTTGTTAAGCATGAGCAGGAGTGGTGGGTTACCTGGCAGGCAGGAGGCCGCGCGTGAAGATGGCCTTGGCGATGGCAGAGGCCACAATGAGGCTCATGAGAGACACGGACATCGCCACCGTCCTGAAGGGGAAGTTCTGTTGGCCCAGCACCTCATCATAGAAGGGGTAGTGAATGGTCGCCGGCACACCTATGTACGGCTCTCCACCTGAGGTAATAGAGACAAAATTATAATAGTCCAAGAAAAGTCATCATAATCACATGTTATTTGGCAAGACATATTTTTCCGGCCCAAAACGAGTCAACCATTTACTCGTGCACTTTACTACTGTTTCTCTCTCTTCTATTGTAGGTGAGAGATGCAACAGTGTTATCTAGGTGTCATCTGTAAAGTGAAACCTCCATATAATGGACTTCTCTCTATATATAATACGTTAAAAGAGGTTCACATCTAATGGATCCTCGATATAACGGACTTTCATACCAATATTGTTCGTTAGATAGTGGTGGGCCGTCACTTCAAATCTAAAGAACCCTTGACATAATGGACTTTCCTCTCCATATAGTCCTATTAAATAAATGTTTCACTCTAAAGCAGTTAAGACACACAACAAGGTAAATAAAGACGTTTACAAGTCTTACCTAAGAGTCGCACCAAGAAGCCAAGGCAGAAGGCGATGAAGGAGCCGTAAGTATTGACGTACTCCCGGAAATGGACCACCATCAGGAGTTGAGGAAATAGGATCACGTAAACAAGATCTCCACACAACTTACTGTAGACAAACAGAAAAATAAATCCCATTAAGACCTTGAAATGGAGTTGAAGTGTAAAGAGGTAAAAAAAAACGTAAAAAAAAAAAAAAAATGCCAACACAGAAAAAAGTGATTATGGACGTTTAATGATGCTTAGCTATATAGATTTAAGGAAGACATATACAGATGATAAGGTAAACACAAGGTCAGCTATTTGTACAATCAATGAGTCAGAATTGAATTTTTAAAAACCTATTATAAGGAAGTACAAGGGATACAGGGAAGACAAATATGAGGTAAATGTTAAAGCAAATGCGAAACTGTAATTTTTTTCTTCTCGATATTAACAATAGAGAAAAGATGTACAGTGGAAAGACAACAATACATTTGTCACTCTCTACTAGTTGAATATTCTATAGGATGAGCTAAATGTGGCAGCAACAAAATCATCAGTGACTCATGACAAACAAGAGATCACTATTCACAAATAATATATAAATAAATAAAAAAATATTATAGAACGAATTCCCCAAGTTATCCAATACTGTTCTCGTTACTACAGCGTGTCAGAAACACCTACCTAAACTACACCAACTAAATGATAATAATATGTAAAACCTTAAGCTGACCTGTAGTAGTAGTGGTGGTGGTGGGTGCTCTAAGCTGACCTGTAGTGGTAGTGGTGGTGGTGGGTGTTCTAAGCTGACCTGTAGTAGTAGTGGTGGTGAGTGCTCTAAGCTGACCTGTAGTAGTAGTAGTAGTGGTTGCTCTGATATCTTCCTCTACCAACTTGTGTTAGACTCAGGATCCCTAAGTTCTGTATGTAGTAGCCTACCTTATCATCTCTGAGCTTAACTACTGTACATGCACTATTGAAGGTCTTTTAAGAGTTATCATAACCGTCCTGGATATAAACACCTGATAACTTTGTCTACTATTCTTGGTCAAGTTACCTTATACTGTATACTATTCTTGTTTATCTGCACTGTCTCGCTATACGGCCTACCTGCACATTGTCTATATCTATGCAGATCTATCTTACTGCCTGGTTTGTATGCGTGCCTATCCAATTGTAAAACTGTAAGACAATTTTACTGAATATTATCATTATCATAATATTCTTGCAACAATGGTCATCCTCACATTACTCTCAAACACCATATTTTCTTGTTTTTCTTTTAATCTTTCTTTTCCTATTTTCTGATTCGTCCTCCTACCTTAATTTTGCTGATTATTTTACCACACTCTAGAATATGTATGTACTGGGTAGGTAGCGAGTGTTTCACCTACGTCATAGTCTAGCCAACACACCGCTACTTTACTAAATGATACGAACACTGTTTTTGGCTATCCCTAAATTATTTACGGAAGCTTCTGCACCGTGTACTCTACCCTAAACGAAGATAATGGCCATGTAAGATAAGAGACAGTATTCTATAAACTTTATGATGATTATTTGTTCACATGTATTCTTAGCTAGTTTTCATATTCTAAAGTCACATCCACTCGGTAAGTTTAGTGAAAAATATCTCGTAACATTATTCTAAGCTATAAATTGAACTATGAACTGAATTGAGTTGGTAAGTTTAGAAAGGTAATCTAGTCACAGGTGAATGAATGCCTTGGGGAATCGTAAGTAACTTCATAAGCCATCTATGTTCAGCTGACCACTGGCAGGAGCTGCATCAGGGGAACACTTGTAGTGGCAGATGAAGCCAATCAGAAGGATGAAGCAACACAACTGCACATCAGAGTATTGTCGCCTGAGAACACGAGATGCCCCGGGAGATGACATGACTGAGGTGCTGATCGATATGACATGAGTGTTGGTGCTATGGAAACATGATACGACGTGATAGAGCCATGGTAATATCAAGAGGCGTGACAGGACCATGATAGTGTCATGGAAAGTGACAGTTGCTTGCTGGCAGGAGAAGTGAGGAGGGATGGCACTCTACTTAACCAGGAGAGAGCCATGTGTGTAAAGATGCATGAATGGTAAGGGCTAACTGATGTAGTTATAGGAGTATCTGTTGAGTGTGACAGTTTAATCTGTAAGAACAGTGTCCATTCAATTATTGAATGGTATGAGTGAACAAAAATACAGTAGAGGAAGTGTTTAATAAGGCGTTTTGAAGAGGTTTCAGGACCTCTGAGGTCTAGTTTGTGTGGCCGAGAGAAGCTGAGAAGTGCAAGAGTGCGACATTTATGAATATATGAGTGATTATGGGAAGTGTCTACGAGGAATGATGGTGAATGATGCGAGTCTTGATATGGTATGAATGGTTCACATGTCACAATGGCATGACATGAATGACATGAACTGAGTTGACTTAAGAAGTCGATGTATGGCAGCAGTGATACAACGGGTGTTTCTGGCGAGAATTGGGTGATGGTGACGTTAGGGTGGTCATGAACGTACAACCAACGGCTCAAGTGCGAATACAAATGCCGCAGCAGTGGCTGCAAGACCTAGCCGGCAGCTTGAGTGACGGGGCTCTTGTCGCGGCGGGTTGGTGGTCACCCGGCACGGTGTTCACCGCTGCCCGGGCTGAAACATACGGAAACACACACCACAAGTTTTTAACCAAGCTCAGCTGGGTCACTGAACTGCTCATGTGACCAGGTCCTGCGCCAGCCTCGCCTACCAACACACACCACCACGCGTTCCCTTACTTCATCTTCACCACCTCGTGCATTTTGCATTTTCCTGCCTGTGTGTTGCCACTATAACATTAAGATAAGGCAATTATAAGGCTTTAAGGAAAATGGGTTTTTATGCCGTGGTTTATGTGCTGTTGAAGTGAATTAGACTGCAAGGAAAACCAATCTTTGATGCTATGGCTTCACGCTAAGTCAGGACTATGTGGAGTGATTTATTTAAGGACGTGGTGAGTGTGATGAAGGTTAACCTTCACGGGCGGGGTGTGACTGGCGCAGTGATCTCTGACCCAGCGCAGTGACTCAGAGCTCCCACAATTCTTACTGGTGAAGGAATGGTGACGTCACACTTACTGAGCAACGTCACTCACGCTGTTCAGTCTCACAGGCTTCACTTACTCGTCACCATTCCATCACTTACAATTTTTCTTATGAACTCAACAAAAAAAATAATAATCCTGGAGTTTGACAGACTAAGGCACTTGTTAGTTCCTTCGTCAGACAAAAATATATAAAGATGTTTTGTAAAGCTCGTTCTATCGTTTCACGTAAGTCTGGTATGACGTCTTGTGTGTGTACGGTTAAGAAAATGTACAGTATGTGTGTACTGGAGTAACATAACGAAGGGTGGACACACGACTGACGTGACGCCAGACACCGTTAAAAGGACACGAGCAAAACATTAGTTGGTTAAGTCTTGAGTGACTGGTGGGAGACGGGGAAGCTTAGGTGGGTCATGCAGGGTGGGTGATTGGGTCACTGTCTTTTAATAAACCTTATTGGGTAAGTATCAGATCAGGAGATGACCTTGTTGTAGGCTATGGGTAATTGCATTAAGTAAATACCAGACCAGGTAATCTTGTTCCAGGTTCAGGGTAAGTATAAAACCAGGAAGTGACTTGGTGTAAGGTACAGGGTAAGTAGTAAACCAGGAAGTGACTTGGTGCAGGTTCAGGGTAAGTACAAAACCAGGAAGTGACTTGGTACAGGCTCACGTTGAGTACAAGACCAGGACGTGACTTGGTGCAGGTTCAGGATAAGTACAAGACCAGGATGTGACTTGGTGAAGGCTATGAATGAGTACCATAACAGGAAAAGAATTTGGCGATCTTAATTTTGCATCATAGAGGACAAAACAGACAGGTCAACCAGTACACTTCATCAATTTGCTTCCGTGACTTCCGAAATATATGACATCCCCGGAAAAGATCCAACACAAAACAACTAAGACGATTCCTGAACTATACTGTATCATCTTGATCATTCAAGTAGACTGAATTTAGGACTACCAACTGTTGAGACAAGACACACTAGAGCGGATCTCGTAGAGGCATTCCAAATCTTGAAAAGGATGAAAGACAAACCCAGACCATTTTTTCGTGAAGTCACGCATCACCAACATGAGGGAACACAGCTTCAAGCTCGCCAAGGTGTCATGCAGGATGAATATAAGGCAATACTTCACACAGGGGGTGATAAATGTAGGGAAGAGTCTGTACCAACTCAAATTTGCGGAATCGATAACAGTACTGGGCTTCAAAATAGCCCTTGGCAAGACTCAAGAACAACAGGGGGATCTTACACAGGCCACTGGCCTCCTTCCCTCGTCATGGCAGCCTTTAGCTTCGGTGGCCATCAGATATATCCCATTCCTTCTCTCAAATTACTCATTTTGTCTCATTTCTACTACTATCGAAAGGAGGAGTGTCTGCAGTTGTACTGTTCAAATGTCTACCTTTAATTGCTGCCTCTAAACCAAACCTTTTTTTTTTGCATTCAATGAGACAGAGTGGTTGGCTCTTATCTCGACCGCCTTCACTTTCTCCTGTTATAAAGTTAGATATCATTCAGAGACCCTCAGGACGGAGGTGAGCGCTATACAGATCAGCCGCCGCACCACTCTGCTGCCTATACTGTTTACCAATTCATGATAGACCATATGAGCCCAGGGGTAAGGCTTAACACATTCCTTCGTCAGAGTCCCTCCGCTAAATCTGAGGCTTTTGTAATTTCAGTGTTCACGTTGTCTGCTGACTGAAACATTCCTCCGGACGCTGATTCTCAACAACTTGCTGCACCTCACTCCTCCCTCCAGGACAGCCACACGCAGCTAAACAATAACATTCCCGACCGCCCTAGAGACGCCTCAAACACCCTTAACCATTTTTCCTAATTAATCACCCAAGCCTTGATGTCATCCTTGCCTCTTCAACTCTACGTTCTACTCACCGTTTTCCTTCTATCTTATGTTCTCCATCATGGGCTCTCAAAGATTTTCATCCAAATCCTACACTCTCTAACATCTCAACAGGGCTACTTGGGAAGTACTATTGCACATTTTGACACAAAGCAAGGAAAAGGTTTTGTGTATGTGTATCCACCAAAGCCAATGGACAACTTATGGATGAGTAGTGTGTGTGGGGGGGGGGGGGAGGGCCGGGTATGGGTGAGTACAGGCCACTCCGTCACTCGCAGTGAGGAACGCTGTGCTGTACTTGTCACCAACGGGCACTCCCTGCCTGTGAGCCAGTCACCCTACCACAACCTGGGACTTGGTTAGGATTGGCGTCCCACATGTCTTTGATGTATCTATTCCAGATCAAATTATCATCTACTGGTATAATAATTTACATTGGATTGATGTAACTAATGTTATTACTGTGTTGATGTTAGCGCACTGCACACAGTGAACGATGCTTCAGGGAGCCACCAGACAACTTTGTATAATGAGCGTGTAGGCCTCTGTGTACACATCCAGCACAGATCAAACCATTAAGGGAGAATGTTGATATTACTTAAGGAACTCTCAGCCGTATTGTGTCGCCGTCAGCTCACACAGATAAGTTAACCCCGTCAGCACTGAAGTTGCTTAACCATCTCTTACGTTCCGAAAAATGAATAAGTTTATATTATTAATAAAACCTTCCAAGTGCATTAAAGGTAAGACACCACAGTTTATTTATGAACAGGTCTGGCAAATCAAGTGAGTCACTTTGTTTTAGTCTCAATATGACTCTTATGGACTGTTAACTAAAATAAGATTCTGGCTGACACAGAGACGGAACACAGACAAGAGTTGACGGTTATAAAGTGTGAGGCTGACACCACCACCGTCTGGCCTACACACCCACTCACCTGCATCAAGTTGACTTTTGTCGCTCACACACACAGCCGTAAAACATTTCTTTGAAGGTTGAAGACTGTATTATCACAAGTTTAAACAACGAATGATATAATCTCTAGAGCAGGGGTTCTCAACCGGGGGGGAATTTCCCCCCCCCCCCCCCCTCAGGCTTTCAAGGGGGGGGGGGAACTGATACTAATAAGGAAAAAATAAAGGATTTTCAGTATTATATGCATATTATTTGGAATGCTCTTTTTGAGGCAGACAATCTTGGAAAGGAGGGGGAATGACATTCTGACATATGGTGAAAGGGGTGTATGGGGGCAAACAAGGTTGAGAACCACTGCTCTAGAGGGTCTAATACTTTTTGTACACAGCTACGAAAAACTTCATTTGGTGACTAGGAGAAATGTGAAGCAAAGTACCTGAAAATGTATTACGGTAAATGAAGCATTATTCACAGTGTTGAGGTGTACTGTAGGTTTAGGGGGGCGCTATTTTAACAACCTATATATATAATGTACAGTACATGGTCTATACAACACACATGGTAAAAATAATTATTATCACCTGCACCTATAAAATTATATATATAAAAAACCCTCATGAGGTAGGTAAGTGATGAAAATTAGACCTATTCTTCAAGAACATATATATATATATATATATATATATATATATATATATATATATATATATATATATATATATATGCTGATAACCACAAGGAAAGAAGAAAACACGAAGTTCCCAAGCGCTTTCGTGTAATTCACATCTTCAGGGGTGAGTACAGACTTCGTGTTTTCTTCTTCCCTTGTGGTTATCAGCATATACCTAGATCACGCGCACCTACAGTTATTTACTTGCATATATATATACACATATATATATATACTGTATAAGAATATATATATTTACAGTATTCCACGGAGACTTACTATAGACTACAACTTACACATCCACACTGAACGAGGCAAGACATGGCTGAAACAACCAAGAATGTCAATAAGCTCCTGGACACAAATTTGAAGAGTTTATGCAAATGTTTATAACTTCAAGTAAGAGTGACATCAATGAGAAAGTAATCCTCTTAAGAGAAATTGACTTTGACAAAAATATAGGAACCATCATGAATATAATTATCTGTTTACATATTAACAAACATAAGGATTGTTTTTTATGTTAATGTAAACGTAGATTTTTTTTCTGGTGATGATTAAATCTTAATCTAGGTAGTCATGCAATGGGACTTAATATTGTCATGCACTTCTACTAAAACCTGGTCACGTTAAATTCAACCTTCACTTGAACGTAGTACAAAAATATCACCAACTTACTACAACACAGCACTATATTGATTCCACCTACTGATATTTCCATGCTGCATACTGTCATTAACTGGTGACCATGCAGCATACTGTCAGTAACTGATGGTCATGCAGCATACAGTCAGTAACTGGTGGTCATGCAGCATAATGTCATTAACTGGTGATCATGCTGCATATTGTCATTAACTGGTGATCATGCTGCATACTGTCATTAACTGGTGATCATGCTGCATACTGTCATTAACTGGTGATCATGCTGCATACTGTCATAAACTGGTGATCATGCTGCATACTGTCATAACTGATGGTCATGCAGCATACTGTCATTAACTGGTGATCATGCAGCATACTGTCATTAACTGGTGACCATGCAGCATACTGTCAGTAACTGATGGTCATGCAGCATACAGTCAGTAACTGGTGGTCACGCAGCATAATGTCATTAACTGGTGATCATGCAGCATACTGTCAGTAACTGGTGGTCATGCTGCATAATGTCATTAATTGGTGATCATGCTGCATAATGGCATTAACTGGTGGTCATGCAGCATACTGTCAGTAAATGGTGGTCATGCTGCATAATGTCATTAATTGGTGATCATGCTGCATAATGGCATTAACTGGTGATCATGCAGCATACTGTCAGTAACTGGTGGTCATGCTGCATAATGTCATTAATTGGTGATCATGCTGCATAATGGCATTAACTGATGGTCATGCAGCATACTGTCAGTAAATGGTGGTCATGCTGCATACTGTCAGTAACTGGTGGTCATGCTGCATTCTGTCTTTATGTATCATAATGACTTCAGCATTTAAATAGTGAATTTGGCAGCACTAACCCGTTGAAGAAATAGGTAACATTAACACAGTTACAGCTAGTAGGTAACAGTAACACAATTAATACTAAGAGGCAACAGTAATGTATTAATGCATAATAGTATGAACCAGTAGCATTTAGGCTTCGTATTATGTTTTCTTTAGTAATTTTCTATTTAACACACACACACACACACACACACACACACACACACACACACACACACAACAAACATTTAAAGAAATATAAAACACAGTGTACTCGTGCATAAGATAGCGCTTACAAACACATAAGACCTTCACAGTTATAAGATACGACTTCTGGCTCTAAGGTGACACGACATGGTTAGGTAACACACTTCCGTTATCTGTGAGTGTTTGCAAGCTCACAGTGACGCCACAAGAAGCCAAGGTTCAGAGGTAAGGCTTGAGGATGATAGATCACACCTAAACCAAGTGTAGGAAAAAATATGGTAGAAGATATGAAATGTGGTTTTAAATTAGACGTGGGTTTGTCTGTCACGCAAATGGGGACAAAAATCATGAAGGCATCAGTTGGACTAGGCTTGTACGATGCAAAAATAATGGACAACAAACATTAAGTAGAGTAATATAGGACTATTTGTATGCCATAATATACCAACTGACCAATAGAGTAGTATGAACCTTGACTAGGCTTGTTCGTCACATATTACGAGAAAACAAACATTCTGTAGCGCTCAACAGGATTGGTTATACTTATCACAGACTCGTAACAATAAACACATGTAATAACTTGCAATTACTACCACAAAAATCCTAAGGCGGTTCAAATATCAACACAGAAACTTAGTCATACAAAGAAAAAGCTATCCACATATTTACCACGGAATTTTTAACTAAAGTCACCGTGCGTACTGTTGTTATCAGTCGGGAAAAATAAATTTGTGGGAAGCAATAGCTACACATAACATGCATATTCACACATTTTGTTTATTTTTTTCACTTGGAATAATTCACCCGCCTACCTCTAGTGTTAATACTGACTAAACATAATTCAATCTCAAAGACAACTGACACAAAAATCAGCTTGGTGAAAATTCGTTACAGTATTTCATTTAAACGGGGATTATTTTCTCACTAGCATTCAAGAGCAGTATAAAGTTATTTCTGACAATATTAATGACACACAATTGAAGGATTCTGCCTGCCTTTGAGATGTCTTGAAACTCTTTTCCAGATAATTTAGTCAAGTTTTGCATTCAGTTGTAAGAGTGAGGATGGTGTCTAACCTCTAGGGTGTTCGTTCAACTCATATAAAGGTTGGAGATGTTCTAACCACCACTATACTAATTAGCCAGGTATACAGTATACCTGCAAAGTCATGCAAAAGACGCGAAAATATTCACACGCTAAAGATAATAAAGAAGATGTCGGTAGATAATTGGCTATATACGGTAAGGTTAAGCAGAAGGAAATATTTTTAAATGCAGCAACGGATGTCAAAACAGTAGTAGCTGCGACAGGAGGAGAGTGAGGACGGCAGACAGGGGAACTTACAACAGATAATAGATACTGTGGATGAGGATGCCTATAATAGAGGCAATGGCCGCGATCACCACAATGGCCGCTCGCATCACCCAGATCACCTCTCTCTCACTCGCCTGCAGGAGAAACTCGGGTTAGTAGGACTCCTGCAGCGTCCCTATAGTGTGAGTTATTGTGGGACTGAATGGGTTTGATGAGACTGTGTGGGTTATTGTGAGACTGTGTGGGTTACTGCGAGACTGTGTGGGTTATTGTGAGATTGTGTGGGCTACTGCGAGACTGTGTGGGTTACTGTGGGACTGTGTGGGTTACTGTGGATGACTTAAGTAACCACATTTTCAAGACCCCACTTTCTTCTATGTTTACATCACCATATAGACACAAGAACAACACACCTACAATAATGGTTCGACTTACTTCTTGTCTGAAGACGTTTTTGTAAATATTTCTGGCGAACATCGATGAAGCGGAGAGGACAGAAGAATCGGCTGAGGACATGACAGCTGCACTAACGGCTCCCAGACCAATGAAGGCGACCCACTGTCAACAACACAACAGGTTATGTTCCCTTCTGGGCATCGTTGTCAGAGATTTCCTCAACATACTTATTTCTTTTTTAGTTTTCTTCAATATTATGGATGAGAATTGTAAAATAAAGAGTTATGACTCAAGCAGAAGAGATAATGAAGAATACGATGGGTGGTACAGATGGAATTGGGAATGAAAGTGAGGGAGAAGTGAGGGAGAAGTGGGCATGAAGGTAGAAGTGAGGGAGAAGTGGACATGAAGGTACAAGTGAGGCAGAAGTGGGCATGAAGGTACAAGTGAGGCAGAAGTGGACATGAAGGTAGAAGTGAGGCAGAAGTGGGCATGAAGGTAGAAGTGAGGGAGAAGTGGGCATGAAGGTACAAGTGAGGCAGAAGTGGACATAAAGGTACAAGTGAGGCAGAAGTGGGCATGAAGGTACAAGTGAGGCAGAAGTGGACATGAAGGTAGAAGTGAGGCAGAAGTGGGCATGAAGGTACAAGTGAGGCAGAAGTGGGCATGAAGGTACAAGTGAGGCAGAAGTGGGCATGAAGGTACAAGTGAGGCAGAAGTGGACATAAAGGTAAAAGTGAGCTAGAAGTGGTCAAGAGGTGGAAGTCTTACTGATGGTGTAAGGTGCTGCATGACGAGGGGCAGCACCAGCTTCACTTGGTAACCCTCTGGGGCGTGGCCGTAGTCTGTCTGGCTCCAATCTGCCAAAACACACATATTCAGTTCCCGCCATCATGGTCGGGAGGTCCGGAGCTAATGTGGAAGATTAACGCACAGATAAAGCATGAATCAGTTCCCGCCGTCATGGACACGAAAATGGGTCAGCTCTCACTATCCAGCCTTACAATCTCTTACAGCCGCTACAACATTAAGCAAATTTGTCTTTTTCTTGGCCATTTGGTTAACATAAATTTGTCAGGAAAATCAATATGTGTATCTAACAGTTTTATTCTATGGTGTATAGCTCATTTAGTTACAGTAAGACAGGTATGGGTGCACTACAAATGTAAACACGAGCATTAAGATTTCAGAAGATATTACACTAGCGTAACCTTATGTGTACTGACGGAGGTTCTACAGTAGTTTTCATTCTTTTGCGATGGAGAACCTGGAGGAGGGGGGGGGGGAAGACTCAGCTCAGGAAGAACCTAACTGGGAGGAGAAGGAGGAGGAACATACCTGAGTTACTACAGGAAGGTCGTACCTGTTGCCTTGGCGATAGCACCGATGATGCAGGCGGGGATGGCACTAATAATGCAACCGATTGATGCGGTTAAGGACAGGATCTGGGCGTGTTTTGGAGTCCGGGAGGAGAGGACGCGCTGGAAGTACACCTGTAGAAGTAAGACCATACATTATACATAGGTTCTTCCCGGGGTGGTTATACTTCACGTTATCTGCCAAATGTATACGCTGAGGCTGACTGAACTCGTGTTATTGTGACTCTGATAAGATTTAGTAGTGGGCTGAAGGTAAACCCTGGACAACATTCCTTTAACCACAATTTCTCTGTTAAATAAGGTTAGGTTAAGTTAAGTTAGAATTACTCAGGTAAGGTTAGGGAACAAGTCAGGTCAGCTTGGGATACATTAAGTGAGATTATAGGTTTGGACTTTCTATGATGGACTATTCTTACCAGCAGCCCCTCTCCCCTCCCTCCCCCCCCCCCCCCACACAAGGCTCCCAAGGACTCACCTGCCAGGGGATACCGCCGCAGATGAGTAAGAGCCAGTAGTCTATCCACAGTCCCCATTCAGGCGAGTAAGGTTCAATGGAGCCTACCCAGTTAGTCTCATTGGGGGCCAGTGAGCCCACCGCCTCGTTCATCATGGAGAAGGGCACCGCCAGCCACTGTGGAGAAGGACATACAGTCATACACACACACACACGTATACACAGATGGTCTTAATCCACGAGTTGTGTTAAATGCAGTAAATTTAGGGTATATCAGACCATTAGACCAGACACCTACCAGGCCAAAGAAGATAAAGAAGAGCTGCACGACGTCTGTGTAGGCGACGGAGTAGAGGCCGCCGAAGAGAGTATATGTGACGGCAATGGCAGCGCTCGCTAAGATAGACACAGTGTTGCCGATGTTCAGAATAACTGCCAGCGTCGAGCCTGTGGTGGTGGAGGAGGGTCACCAGGGAGGGAGGTAAGGAGGAGGGCAGGTTGGAAGGGAGAGAGAGAGAGAGAGAGAGGCAAGCAGGCAGGGAAGGAGAGAGGGAGGGAGTAAGGAGGGAGGTAGGAAGCGAGGGAGGGAGTAAGGAGGGTGGTAGGAAGCGAGGTAGAGAGAGAGAGAGAGACAGGGAGGGAAGGAATAATCACGAAGGGAGGGAGAGGAGCAGGCAGGAAGGAAAGCAAACAAGGAGGAAGCCATGGAGGGAAGGGAAGGCAGAAGTGGAGAGGAAATTGAACAAAAGAATATGAAAGAAGACACGGAAAAAAAGAGTACAGCATTAATATACATATCAGTAGGCGGGATAACACACAACAATAACAAAAACAATAGAATTTGAAGTTTAGAGAAGGAAATTTAGTAAACAGTAAAATAAGGAATAGACGAAGAGAAGAGAAGTGTCAGGTAATGAAAAGAAATTTATATGAGTTTTCGGTTCAAATTTCACATCCATAGAACAATATTATTCGAAAACTTAACTAATTACATGTTTTTGAATGCATAAAAAACGCCAAAACAAATACATGTGATTAAAAAATAAAATCCCCCAATTGTTTTTGTTTATATTAATGAGTCAACACGATAATTAAAGTTTATAAGGTTGTTGTTTTTTTTTCACACAAGATAAATTACACATTTACCAAGAGCGGAGAGAATGGCTGCCGACCAGAATGTCTCGCCCATGAGAGCCGGGAAGTAGAGGAGGCCGCCCATGCGTCTCCCGAAGGCGTTCTGCAGTGGGTCGAGCATAGTCACGTATCCTGCCTTCCGCATGGGTTTAGCGAAGAACATCCCACCTGGAGAAAAACATGATTGGTTAGACCTTTTCGATGATATACCCTGTCACAACAACACCTCGCCACTATCTCCACTGCATCCATGTAGCCCCACCCTGCCATAATCACCCTACCGTCACCACCCCAGTCATATTCTTTCCTTTACTCATCCATCGCCCCTTCCAAGCCATACCCCTGCTAACCAAATCCTGCCAGTCCTTAACCATACCACTCTCTTTACTCTGTGACTTCCCCTGCATCCTACCATCTCACCCTGCTACATCCCTTGCTTTCCAGGGAGAGAGAGAGAGAGAGAGAGAGAGAGAGAGAGAGAGAGAGAGAGAGAGAGAGAGAGGTGAACGCCTTAGCAGACTAAACACTTTGTTATGTTTTCCAGCGCCTCTCTCAGTCACAACACATCGCTCGAATCAACCCTCTGCCAACTCCACCCCCCGCCCCGCCCCATAACCCCGCCAACCAACACATAATGCGTGTCAGCCTTCACCCCCCGCCCCGCCCCATAACCCCGCCAACCAACACATAATGCGTGTCAGCCTCCACACCCTGCCAAACACCAACCACTACACACTTCTCACAACTCGAAGCCACTAACCCTGCCTCCTCCAGACAGTTCCCATACCCTGCCACACCCTATACACGTACCCCACCATTAAGCCATCTTAAAACAGGATCTCCTTTAACCCTAGACATAACCTAACCTAACCTAATTACCCCAGACTTACCCTAACTTAATCCAGCCAAGTTATCCTATCTGAACGGCCTTCTCTCGTCCCTTTTTAACCTTGTCAGTGTCCTTGTGATTAATTCTCCCTGACACGAGAGAGAGAGAGAGAGAGAGAGAGAGAGAGAGAGAGAGAGAGAGAGAGAGAGAGAGAGACCAGGATATATCTCCACTTCCCTATACACACACACACACACATCACTCGGCAGTTGGAGACGCATGCAGGTGGAGGCGCCACTATGGGGCCAAGAGTTCTGTTTACCTTAAAGAATCACACGTTGGTATTTGGTTGAGTTTTAGTTAGCTCCAGTGTGTGTGTGCGCCCTTACTGTCTTAACTGATAATATTTACCCGCGTGAGATTGTTTTTTATGACTATTTCTTGGTCATATTTGTTCCCCAGATTACCTGAAGATTAGCCACCCCAGTATATTTAGCTTGAAGATTAAACTACCCTTATGGTAACTGAATGATACTTAAACTAACCTAACTTAACCAAATCTAAGTTAACTTAAACTAACCTAATATAATCTCACCTAACCTAACTCCCCAGATAGCGTTGGTGTCAAATCTTCAGGTTGAAATAAGCTCTTGTAAAGGGACCTAAGCTATAAAGACAATTGGGACGATAATGGTGACGAAATTACATATAAATTTTAAGTAACTAACTAATTGAAGTGTCGCAAACAGATACTGGGTTAAGAGTTATAGAAATCATGGGTTAAGAGTTATAGAAATCATGGGTTAAGAGTTATAGAAATCAACGTCACCGGTAAGAGTATAAACAAAATACAAAAATAAAAACATTAGAAAAGAAGAAAAAAGTTCAAAAGTGAGGAAAGAAGAGAGAAGTGAGAGAGGTGAGAGAAGTGAGAGAGGTGAGAGAAGTGAGAGAGGTGAGAGAGGTGAGAGAAGTGAGAGAGGTGAGAGAGGTGAGAGAAGTGAGAGAGGTGAGAGAGGTGAGAGAAGTGAGAGAGGTGAGAGAAGTGAGAGAGGTGAGAGAAGTGAGAGAGGTGAGAGAGGTGAGAGAAGTGAGAGAAGTGAGAGGTGAGAGAAGTGAGAGGTGAGAGAAGTGAGAGAGGTGAGATAGGTGAGAGAAGTGAGAGGTGAGAGAAGTGAGAGAGGTGGGATAGGTGAGAGAAGTGAGAGAGGGTTAGAGCTTATATAAATCATTATACACACACACACACACCACTACCACCAAATGTCTCAGGATTTTTATATAACATACGACTCCCACATCGGGGCCTGGGGGGCGAAAATGTAATAACAATAACAATAATAATAATAATAATAATAATAATAATAATAATAATAATAATAATAAATAAATAATTGTCATAATAATTCATAATAAATAAAATTTATGATAAAACAAACAAAAATAAAATAATGATAATAATACAGTAACTGTAATAATCATAATAATTTTAATAATAAAGAACTATAAATACAAAAATGAAAAAAAGATCAAAAGTGAGAAACGATATATGTATGTTGTGTTGTCAATGGTAAGAGAAACAATTGAGACCCTGCAACTGTGTGTAAATGAGGCAGAAAGTCAGATCAGCAACCTGGGACTTGGTCACAATTTTTGTAATGCCATATGGCAGCAGGGTCTACCATTAGACAACACATTATGCTTCCAATATCTTCCCAGGCGGTAGTACCTCCCTGATTGATAGCTGCCTACTACCTCGAGAGGTCATCGTACACTGATCTCGCTGTTTCACCAGATATAAATTTCTTCAGTTTATTTCCAGGATGTTGCAACTCTTAGCACCACTTGGACGAAGATGTTTTCCCTCGTGTTCTTGGCGGGGGATTTTATTGACATTTTCTAACCCGCTTATGTGATGGATCCAGCAAAAGCCGTTGATCCCAAATGATTCTTATTTAGGTTAGGTTAGATTAGGTTGCACTCTTGTGTTTGAGAAGGTTTGTTTGAGTCACCCTTGTTACCTCCTCTTAGCTAGTCCGACATCGACAGTTGGTAGAAGTTTACATCAACATAGATAGACTCTGGCGATAATTACGGTATTGATAATCTTAATTTAGTGTCCGTATACCACCACTAAACATATTATGAACTCTACCACAATCTAAGATATGAAAAGTGTTTCAAAATACCTTCTGTAGATAAAACGACATTGGATTGGATTTTAAAAGGTGTACTGTCCGTCTTCTTGCCTGCAGCTTGGGTGTTGCTTAGAGAAAACCTGAGCGACTTAGGGGGAACTGTGATAAACTAGGACGGTTTTGCAAAATTTCATCTACTACGGCCGGTACTCTACTACTACTACTACTACTACTACTACTAATAATAATAATAATAATAATAAAACAACACCAATAACAATAACAAGACCTCAACTATACAAAACTCAACAAGAAACAACTTAATCATTATTTAATCAGATGTTCCTCTACGCTAGGTAACATTTCAGTCGTGTTGCTGCAAACTT